>JAUMJK010000501.1:600000-1058296 GCA_033558105.1 Coccyzus lansbergi | reverse complement strand
CTGTCTACGCACGCGCAGTGCGCGTCCCGTGTCAGCGGCGCCGTAAGCGCCACCCCTCCCGTTGCCCTACGCCAATCTCCCTTCCCGACTACGCATGCGTGTTGCCCTCCCCGTCCCGCCGCGCATGCGCAGGGCCGCCCCCCGCGCCGAGGGGAGCTCAAGGAGAGGCGGCGGGCGCCATGCCCGGCTCGCTGCAGGTGCCCTCCCTGGAGGAGCTGGATGTGCCGGAGGTGAGTGAGCGCCCGCCGCCGCCCCGCCCTCCCTTCCCCGCGCCGCCCCGCCGCCCCCATTGCCCGCTGTGCCCCCGCTGCAGGTGCGAGTCAGCTCGGCCGTGCTGAAGGCCGCGGCCCACCACTACGGCGCCCAGTGCGACCGGCCCAACAAGGAGTTCATGCTGTGCCGCTGGGAGGAGAAGGACCCTCGCAAGTGCCTGCGGGAGGGACGCCAGGTCAACCAGTGTGCCCTCGACTTCTTCAGGTGAGCGGCTGGCAGCCGGGCCCGGCCCCTCTCGGCTTGGGGGGGGCTCCCACGGTATGGATGTGAGGCAAGTGGTGCTTTTCCAGGAGCTGTGGAGGAGGGAATACATCATAGAATCATGGAACAACCAGTTGGAAGAGATCCATCGGATCGTCGAGTCCAACCATTCCTATCAAACACTAACCCATGTCCCTCAGGACCTCATCTGCCCATCCCTTAAACACCTCTAGGGAAGGTGAATCAACCCCCTCCCTGGACAGCCTATTCCGATGCCCAATGACCCTTTCCGTGAAAAACTTCCTCCTAATCTCTAGCCTGAACCTCCCCTGGTGGAGCTTGAGGCCATTCCCTCTCGTCCTGTCCCTTGGGAGAAGATCCCAGCTCCCTTCTCTCTACAACCTCCTTTCAGGTAGTTGTAGAGAGCAATGAGGTCTCCTCTCAGCCTTCTCTTCTCTAGGCTAAACAACCGCAGCTCTCTCAGCCGCTTCTCCTTAACATCGTTATATTAAGGGAATGAATTAGCTTAAGTGATAATGAGGGTAGCAAGAACCAAATCTTGACCAGCTTGCAGTTAAGAAGAGTGTTTGTAACAGGAGTTTAGAATCATAGAATCGTAGAATCACCAGGTTGGAAGACACCCACTGAATCATTGGTGTGACCAGCAGGTCCAGGGAGGTTTTTCTCCCTCTGTACTCAGCACTGGTGAGGCCGCTCCTTGAATCCTCTGTTTAGTTCTGGGTCCCTCAGCACAAGAAGGATGTTGAGGCTCTGGAGCGAGTCCAGAGAAGAGCAATGAGGCTGGTGAGGGGTCTGGAGAACAGACCTTATGAGGAGCATCTGAGCTAAACCTTAAAGCTACGTGCTTGCTGACCATGTTCTTTGTGCTGTCTCTCCCAGGAAGATCAAGGCGCACTGTGCAGAGCCGTTTACAGAGTACTGGACATGCCTCGACTATACCAACATGCAGCAGCTGCGTCGGTGCCGGAAGCAGCAGGCAGTGTTTGATAACTGTGTGCTAGACAAGTTGGGTTGGGTGAGACCTGATCTGGGACAGCTCTCTAAGGTAACTTCATCCCTTTTTGATCAAGTAGACAGAACTCTTCTCTCCCTTCTTGTGGACGGGTTGTCCAGACCAGATCTCAAACTCTTCTCCCAGGCAGAAGGTGATTCATGAACTCAACACTGGAAATTCGTGGACTTCACTAGGAAGCAGAGATTCTGTCAGTGTTCTTTGGGGTAGCTTTTGGAGAAGCCTTGCACTTTTTTTTAGACAGAGATGCTTTCTCTTATTTTTTTGCTTTTTCTAGTGCAGAGGCCTTTCCTTTAGGAGCGAAGCTCACACACCTGTAGAACTCTGTAGTTATGAGTGAAAAGTTTTTCCTCTCCTGTTTTTTTTTGAAGTGCTGTGGAGATGGGAGCTCTCATCAGACCAGTCGTGTGCCCTCAGTGTCACTTGGCAGTACTTCCCTTAAGTTTTGACTCAATGTAGCTTTTCTGTTGAAAATTGAGAGGTCATATCATTCCCTTTTTTTTTGATTTCCAGGTCACAAAAGTGAAGACAGACCGTCCTCTGCCGGAGAACCCTTACCACTCTAGAGCTAGGCCAGAGCCCAATCCACCCATTGAAGGCGAGCTGAAGCCTTCTCCTTACGGCAGCAGGCTCTTCTTCTGGTCCTGGTAAAGTGGGAGGGCTGTACTGTGAATAAAGGGCAAGGATGTATTGCTTGGAAGTGTAAATTATCCAGTAAGCATTGGGTATAACTGCAATAATTAAAGAACCCTGAACTATTACGTGGCTTTGGAGACTTCTTTAAACATAACTGTACATCATAGCAACTAAGCAAATATATTTGCCTGTTTGACACGTGCACTCTGCAGTCCTGTAGCCCTTAGGACTATCCTAATCTCAGTTTCTTGGTAGTGGCTACCAGGCTTGTCAGAGAAGGGTATAAATCTAGCTTGAGTTGTTGACTTCTGCTTCAAACAATCAAAACCTGTTATGAAGTTTGTTTTATTTACATATTGAGAACACTGTGACTTGGATCAAGGAAACCTTGGGAACAAACAAGTCGTTAGTGTCTTCCTTTAGTCTTGCAGCTGATGATTGTGGATTTTTTTCCAAGGGACTCCTGTATAGGTTTAACCTAAAATCTGTCTTGGTGCAAGGATTTAGCCTGAATCTGTGGCTTTTGCTGGGCATGAAGTTACTCATGTAGCTTGGTTAGTGGCTTCCATTTGGTTTTTTTTTTTTATTTTGTCAGAAAAATCACAATACATTGTCAACGTTTTTGGGGAAAAACTATCTCCAACAGCAGTATAAGAACGTGGCTTGTCTTTTGTCTCGAGACCCTGACTTGAGTCATTTGTGATATTCTTTTTGATGGAACAGGAGTAAATGGGCTTTCTTCATCTCCAGTATCTAAAAGTCTGGTGTCAGAGGAAGTAGATGTAGCCTTTCCTCCACTTCCACCCAACAGCAAAAACCGTTTTAGAAGGATAAGAAGAAAATAAATGAACCTATTTTCACAAAGCATGTACAGTTTAACTTGAACCATAGGAAAGACTTGAACAGTGCTTTGCTTCTTGAGTAGCTTTGCTGTTGTCAGGATCTGAAGGTTTATCATCTTGTTTGGGGTAGGATTGTACTGTTGTGGGTCTGTAGCTGCAGCATATGTTTCTGATCCATGGAGCTACAGGGAAAGTTGTATAACATTTGTCTAAAAATAGCTTGTGCTGTGTGGCTGATGGGTTCTCGCTGCTTTCTGCTTGTGTGTGATGCCTGAAACTCAAAGCAGGTGCTATGGCATAGATGTTTACATTTTATTGTGCAGATCATGGTGTCTAAATCTGCAAACTGGTGTGCACCTTGGCAATTTCTATTTCCAGACCTCTGCCAGCGTTTCAGAGCAGCCATAACCTCCTCTTTCCTGCAGCGACTGAAATTGGGACAAGCTTGAGGTCTAATTACATTCAGCTGAGTGAGTGAAATGGGGTTTGGCCAAGTAGAGGATAAATTGTTCTGGGATGTTAACACGTGTCACATCTGATCTTTTGTTGCTGACCTAGTCCAACAGTTGGACAACCACACAGAGAGACTTTTTAGACATTGCTTACTATGTTTTGCTAATAATTTACTATTGTCAGCATAATGTACGAAACATCGCGCTGCTGAACAGCTGCTTTTGAATGAACAGGCATGGGCATTCCAGTCATCAGCCCCTAATCATAATTAAAGAGTATTTTTCCCAATAAATTGCTTCTGAAAACAATGACATGTGTAACTACAGGGACAATTTTTTTTTTTTTAAACAACATGTTAAGAACCCCACCCTTAAGTTGGCTAGTACTGTAAGCAAGAAAAATTAGTGATTTCTGTTGCAGCCTCAAAGGTTTAGGATTGTTTGTTTGGTGACAATTGAATCCTCTACCTTAGAGGTGACTGATCTAGTAGTGGTGTCACATTGTCAGAGGAGGATGATGAATGATAAAGTCAAGTAGAATTCAGCTGTACTGCAAGCACTTCTTTCATTAATGTCTTTGAGATAATCGCTACTTGTTTTTGTCTCCTGGCTGAATCCCTACAAAAAAAGTGTTGCCGGAGGTCTGTTTCTCGGTGCTTCGGACAGTGCCTGTATGTAGCTATTCCTGTTCAAAATTGTGTGGCTCTAACATAGTTGCCCCCTTTGGAGCTGTTTTCTTGGAAACTTTAGAACAAGTGAATGTCAAGACTGAATAAAGACCATGAAAGTATATTTGAGGAATGTATCTTGACATTTTTTTGGCAGATGCAGAGCAGACGTGTACAGATTCAACGCAGATATTTTACTGGCAATGCGAGAAGCGTTTTTTGTTATGTTGTAGGTTCTTGGCTCTGCCAGAGCTTCTAATCACGTGTCAGATTAACAAAACATGAAGTGTCGTGGTAGCTTGCTCCACCATGGGTTAGATTAGACAGAACCTACTCCTTTCAGGTTATGGATGGGAAAAGTAAAATCTATAAATAGAGTAGATATTACACTATAAATAGAGTAGAAATTACACTAAGGAAGGTAGGTGCATGCGTTTCTGGCACAGGAGAGTTGCTTGGCATGACAGCATCTTGCTGAAGAGAGAGTTTGCCTCCAAGACACCTGGCAGCTTGATATATCCTGGTCTGAAATGGTTCTGCTTAACTCCCAAGGCAAAAGGGCTGGAGAAGAGGTGGATTGTCAGCTAAAATGTCTGGGAGTCCAACAGCAGCAACCGCTCTGCTTACGGCTGCCAAATCTGAGCAAGTCATGGGAATGAACTGGCTTTGTTTAGCTCTCTGGCCAGGTTCATAATTCTGTTGTATAAATGCCAGTCTCCTAAATCTGTTGTTTAATCTGTATTCCTTTCCCTGCTGAAAAAAAGACACTCCCAGAAATCAGTTCAGGCAAAACTAGCCTTTCGAGCATTTACAAACTGAGGTTGGCCAGGGCCAAACCCATTCACGTTCTCCTCTTCCTCTGCCTTCGATTGCAGTATGGTTCTAGAATGCATAAATAGGGTAATTCCATGCCCCGCCTCCCCTAGGAAAAGGAAAACATGCAGCTGTACACCAAGAATCATAATTTTAAAGAACCTTTACCTTCAGAATGAGGCTGCTCTTATAAAGCCAGAGAAGAATTTGGATCTCAGGATAACTTCGAAATCCTTTTGAAAGCTTGCTGTCTGCTCTTGTACTAGAAGTGGCTTGAAATGATAATCCATCTGGTTATTAATAGGAGATTGAAGACTCCCTCTTGTGGCTGCGGTTAAGCTGATTTTAGACATCTGTGTGAAGATTTTGCCATTATGAAAGGCCGTAGGCTGCTTTGGTATTGCTATTGGAAGCTTAATTAGTTGTTTTGTCTTTCCCACAAAACTCATTTTAACATTATCTCAACTTGATTTTTCCTACATATGCAGACTCTTGAATTAAGTATAGAGTGAGAACAGAAAGAAAAACGGTTTGAAAACTTTATCTCCTCGATCACATTTGATGTGACTTAAGGAAGTTAAGGCAGAGCCAAAGTAAATGGAGGTGGAAATCCAAGTGTAAATAATATTTGCTTCTCTGAATTCACAAAGGGGGTGTCCCCGGTGCTGCAGAGAGCAGGACAGTTCTGGGGGCCCAGTGTTAGCAGTGTGAGGCAAACATGGGGAGCAGGTTAACTGCAATGTTTAACTTAATATAAGAGCACGTTATTCCTTTTTATTAGGAACAGACATGATCTTATCAAATGGTGTTAGTAATGTAACCTTGCCCTTCTCCTAATAATTTTGTGGGTATGGTTTTCATGTGAGCCCTTCCAGCTGGAGACTTGGTCTGGATTTGTTCTAGGGCACCTTCTGTGTGGCTGAGTGTGGTACAGAAACAGCAAAGGGAGGTCTGGGGAAATGCAGAACAGCAAACTAAAAGGATTCCAACCTGTGCGTCCCTGTGCTCTTACCTGGGCTGGCAAATGCAGACAGTTCAAGTGAGTGCTGTGTTCACGCCGCGTTCTGCAGCACAAAATGGCGACCAGCTTTTACTGGTTTGATGCGGTTTAATTTCTCCTTTCTCACCAGGGGAAATGAGGGCTGGGAAGAACGGCCATGCCTGTTGCTTTGTTAAGCTCAGCTTTGGCTCCGCTTCTGGTACCGAGAAAGAAATAAAATACAGGGAAGGGGAGCTCTGTAAAATAGCTATGGGTCTGCTCCCAAGTGGATAGGTTAAACCACACAAAACACTGTCTCTGAGGCATTGCTCTAATATTTGTAAAATCAGCATGGCAGCTCTGTTAAGGGCCATGAGTCACCCTGAGGGTGGTTCAGCTCTTTATAAGTAGCAGCACAGCCTTCTGCTTCCATGCAAACGGGAGTGAGAATTTTAATGGAGTCAGAATTACCCCTTTGGTTAAAGCTCAGCCTGACCTCTGCTTTGTTCTCGCTGCCTCCCCTTTACAGCTGTGTGGAGAGTGGAACCTGACCCATCTCTATCTGGGAGAAAAGAACTGGATGGAGCCCTTAAACGGGAATCACACCGATTGCAACCATCTCCCCACCTCCACTCCAGCTCTCTCCAGGCTTCTGTGGCTGAGCTGTGCCCGGCGGCTCCTGCGGGACGCAGTCAGGTGTGGCCCGACTTGGCTCTGGTTTGCAGGAAGCCGCTGACAGCAGGCCTGACCCTGGCCATGTGCACGCAGCGGGAGGCTCTGCCTGTCCCCAGGCGCGGCCTCAGGCGCTCGTGGCAAGCCTGTGCTCCAGGCTAAACAGAGGAAGGTGAGGGTCAGCAGCAGAGAGCTCTGCCCAAGACTCAGGAAGCACATTTTGGCAGAGGAAAGAAATACAATACAAGCAGGGAGGGAAACTCAGCTTCCATCCAACCCCCTCCAAGGAGCTTTTGGCTCCCTACAGCTGCTGGAGTCTTTACTATCAATTATTGGGCTCTTTATTGTTACAGGCTTTCATGTGTTTGTTTTCTGTCTTTTACACCAGCACGTTGGAGAGGACAGAGCAATATCGGAGTTGCACGATCTGGAGGGTAGAGCTCTGCACTGGGGGACAAGCAACCCAGCTTCCCTTTCCTGCCTGTCACTGTCTTATTGTGTGGCCTTGGGGCATGTTGCTTCCCTCTGTGCCCTGGGCGATTGCTGGTTCCACCCAGCAGAGCTCTCCCTGCCTGTTTACTTCTCTTTGTCCTTGTGAAGTGCCTTGAGGAGTCTTAGGGGAAGCTTTGCAGGGCATGGCAGGCATAGACCTGTGGCTTGAGGGGAGCCGCAGACAAGCGCTCTTCTCCTTCCTCGGGGCAAGCAGCAGGAGCCAGACCCAGCGATGATGTGTGGTGATGGGAGAGAACTGGTGGGCCCATGGCCCTGCCCTCGCTGCTCAGTCCAGCAGCTGCCTGCTGTTTGAAACACTTTCCTCTACAAACTCTGCTCCTTCTGTCCTCTGCAAGCAGACAGACAGTGCTGTAATCGGGAAGGCAGTTGGAGGTCTCGCTGCCTGAGGAACAGGGGATGAGAATCACCCTGAGTGCACCTTGAGAGAGTGTTTCCTACCTCAGAGAGGTTTGCCTTGTGGGCAAACACTTTCAGCTCAAGGTCATTCTTTGCTGTGGTGGCAGAGCGATGTGGGGAAACAGCGGCGAGGGAAGTGGTTACAGGAGCAAAACTCCCCAAAACTTGTGGAGCACCAGTGAAGAGTGGTTGTCCTCGCAGTGCCCGCTCTGCTCCCCATCATCCATCCCTCAGAGCCTTTGTTTCTTCCAGCGATGAGTGAAACCAGTTGTGGGATGTTGTGTTCAGGGCATGACATAATCTGAGTCTGGGACTCTGCTGAAGGAATCCTTTTGAAGGTTTGCTAGTCTGGCTAATTACAGTAAAACTATGAAGGTGCTGCACTCTAAATGATTAACAGTTAATAGGTGGAGGTTTCTGCTTTCTTTTGTGTTTTGCTAGGAAACAAACCAGAACAATTCTGGCTACGTCATTAGTGGTTTCTGTTGGGAAGGAGTTTTGCCAGAGGCTGCCTGACACATTTTCACAAAACCAGTGTCCATCACTGTGTTGCTGGTAGCAGATCATTTGATTAAAAATACGAGTCCCTTCCTTACCCCTTTCTGTGTTACCTTCCTGCTTTTCTTTAAGCTTGAGCAGTTACAACAGCCTGCAGGATTTATTTGCTGTTTGTTGACATTTTCACTTTCTGATGCACATCCTTAGTTCCCCTGTTGAGTTCAGCTTGTGTCAAGCACAGAGGGATGGTTTGAGGAACAGCAGCGTTAGCTGGAAACGCCCCCTCCTCCTACCCTCAGTCCTCCTCAAAATGCTCATATTAACAATGCTCTTAAAATCTGAATGGCTACTTCCATAAATAGTCCCACTTAGCTGTTATTGTCCTTGCAATATCGCATTGCTCTCCATTACAGCATCTTTATCTCATTTTTGAGATGATGTTGTGGGTCCGAAGTGTGCCATTCTCTGCAGCGAACAAACCTCTGCCTGCCTGCCCACTGCTGTTTCACTGTGCCGCCTCCTCGAGATCTACCCTGGCCCCAGAGCTAGGCTCACAAAATTTGGGGGTCACAAATTCACATCTGTGGTTCGGAGGTATGAAATCCTGTGTGCTGGAATAGCAGCTGTGAGGGGTTAACATGCAGACATGGAAAAGCAGTGAGAGAAGGTTCTGGGCTCAGCTGAAAGCTGGTGGGTGGAGGTAGCAGCGTGACACCCACCAGATTCCAAAGCCACTGAGAACCTTGATAACGTCAAGCCTTGTCTCAGGGTTTCTTTCAGCCGTCGCAGGCTGACTGCCCCATGAATCTATGGGTGAGGAAGTCCAAGCGCTGCTGGAGCCCTGTGTCCACCTGGCTCCAGCTTTCCCAGAGCACAGGCAGCTCCTGAGGAGCAGCTGCTGCTACTGAGTGTTGGGGTGTGGGTGGCTGGGCCCGGGGGTGGCAGGTAAAGTGCAGCACTGAACTGCAGCGATTCTTTCCCTCTCCCCTCGGCCCATGAGGAAATCTTTTTCCATTTACTATAAAACATGGTCCTTAATAGTGCTGAAGTGTTCTATGTATTTTAAATAAACATGAGTGGATTTGAGCCCAGGAGGACATGAAAGAATGCAGCATTTGCGGGGTACCGGCCCAGCACACATGTCAGCAATTTGGCTGCCTTGTGTACTTTGGCTTTTAAAAAAGCATTTAAAAGTAAACAAATGAAGGAAAATCTGGCAGCTGGATTTCAAAGTAAATTGCTTTCAGCTGATACACCCCGTTTCCAGCTTGCTTGGGTAGTATCAAGCCGTACGCATCCAGCGAGAAGAGCGAGTGGCCAAGGAGAAGAGAGGGAGTGAGAGGGAGAACAAAAGCAGGGAAGTTCTGTGGATTTAGTTCTTCCATTTCCTTCCTTTGCACCAAACACTCCTTGCCTGTCACTGCCTTCGTGTCAGACAGGCAGGTTAACGCTTCAGACAGCAAACTGTGCTCCATCTTCTCTCAGCTCCTGTTCTGCCAGGTCCTGCTTCCCTTCCATCAGGAGCGGGATGGGAGTAGGATCAGAGTAGCATCTGTGGGATGGGGTGAGTTGGCAGAACTGAGCTTTACACTCAGCTGTGACCTACAGCAGCGCTCGAGCTGCTCCATCAAACCTTCATCCCTTCCACCAAGCGTGAGGAGAGCCCTGTGCTGTAGACTGGAGGGTTGAATCCATCCCCTGAGGTGTGTGTGCAGGCATGGGCTGGGGCGCTGCCAGCCCAGCGAGGGCATCACCTCTGCCGCCGGAGGGAAGAGAGGCTGGAAACGGCAGAGATAACAGAGTCATTAGAGGGGCACAGGCTGTGCTGAGGCCCCCGCTCCTCCGGAAGGGCCTGGTGGGTCCCCCAAAGGAGGAGGCTCAGCAAATGCTGACAGATAATAACGAGGTCCCAGGCTGGACAAAGAGGGGAGGTTGCTGAGGTCACGCTTTGGCTCGGCTTTGGCCTCCTTCTGCTTTGACTGGCGTTTCCTCAAGTTTATAAAACTTTCTGCGGGTTGGTTTGGTGGAAAGGGCAGAGGAAACTGGTGGGTCTTAAATCCTAGCAGTGTAGGGCTGGGGCAGGGCTGCTCCGAGCCCTCCAGCAGACCCTGCGTGCAGAGAAAACATACCCAGGGCTGTGAATGGTGAGCGCTGTGAGCTCAGGGTGAGGGCAGAGACACCAAGCGTCCCTCAAGGGGCTTCTAGCAGCGACATGAGCTCCTGCTGTGGCACAGGAGCAACCGGGATGCGATGCTGCAGAGCCCCATGATTTGAGTGGAGCACAGACAGGGTTCCTCAGATGGCAGCAAAGGGCACAGAGAATGTGTGGTTCTCAGCTCCTTGCACTTGGCTGTGCGGGAGCCAGTCTCGCTCCCCAGCCCTGCTCGTGGCTGTGGACACAGCTCTGTGTGATGCTCCCTGCAATGAAACCATGAATCAGAATGATCCCCTCTAACAGCTTTTCTCCTCCCTGTAACTCAGCAAATCAGTGCCCTTCCTGGCTAAGAACCCAACCTCTCAGCTCCTGGCAGCACAGAGGGGCTGCCAGCTGTAACCTGCCTGGAGAAATCCTCTGGGTGAGCGATGCTGAAGGCAGCCGGGGCTCAGCCAGCATCCTCGGCACACGCTGCTGCGGTTGAAGCCAGCACTTCTGGCTGTGCCCATGCTCCGGCGTGGCTCTCATTATCCCTTGGCACAGGAGGCCCCTGGCAGCGGTGCCAGGAGCTGGCAGTGCCCACACGCACCTGCAGGCACCAACAAGCTCACCGGCAATTTCTTGGCTCTCGTTCATGTGATAGAAAGTCATTTTCTCATGTTCATGTGACGGAAAGTTATTTTCTAGCCCTTTCCCTCCATCACCCAGCGCCCTGGCTGGTGGGCACACTCTCCCTTCCAGGGAAAGCAGCTTCCCCACTGAAAAACACACGTGGGGAAGAGGCCGCAGCACAGAATCACCAGGTCGGAAAAGACTCGGGATCGTTGAGTCCAACCATTCATATCAACCATAAAACCATGTGCTTCAGCACCTCATCCTGCACCCGCTGCAGGCAGGAGGCTGGAGATGTGGCCATGGGTTTGAGGTGGGGAACTCTCAGCAGGATAGAAACCAGCATCAGTGAAGACACTTGCTCTGGACATCCCTGTGATTAACGGGAAGAATATGTAAATGTATATGGCTGTTGCCATGACTACAGCAGGAATCCCGGCTGATGCTGGGGAACGCAGAGCCCCCGGCCCAGCCTGGGTTGGAATTTGTGTTCCGGGTGCAGCAGCACTATGGGAGCAGCCAGGCTGTGCCAACCCCTGTGCCACATCTGTGTCTCCAGTGTGGGCACGAGGACAGTCCCTCAGCAGATCATCCACTGCTCACCTGGGGCGCTGCAGCCTCTCAGCAAGGCGAGCGCACCCCAAACCTGGTAATGGGGTTCCCAGGAGGAACCTCATGGTGAGAAAACACCCTCATGGGAAGGATGTTCCTCCTGTCCCGTGGTCGAGTCTCATTGTGAAGCAGCAGAGAGCTGAATGCAGCCAGGAGATGAGTGGGGAGGTGGGTGGGGATGCCCAACGTGCCCATGAATCTCCTGCTCCAGGTGCACCAAATCCCCAGGACCACCCAGCCCACCCCAGGCCAAGGAGGAGCCCTTCCCAGTAGCTCATTTCTGCCTGATTGTATAAAGCTGGGAGGAAAAAGCAGCTTCTCCTGTGGAGAGTCCGTGGAGCCTCCTGGTTTGCCTGTGGTGAGTGCTGTGGGTTCAGGGGGTGGCTTGTGCCATGGTTTGGGCTGTGTCACTTGCTGGCATGGCCATCACTGACTGTCACAGGAGCTTTTGTCTTTTTCTGGGCATTGTGTGTGCTGTTGGCAAGTGTTTGTGCCCAAGCATGAGCCCTGGGATGGGCCAGGTCACTGCAGATGGACTGTGAGGGTGTAACCTGCTGCTCTTTGAGCACTCAAACCAAAAAGTTCCTGGTTGCCTGTTGTTTGCACATCTCTTTCCCTTGTGGGATGAGGAAAGGGGGCTTAGAACTGTGTAAAAGAAAGCAGTGACTCCTGTAACCTGAGAAACTGGGGAAGGATGAGAACCGAGCCTGCCCCTGGCACGATGTGTGTTGCCAAGGTTGTTGGCAGCAAGGGCTGTGAGGGCATAGCCTCCTGCCCCAGTGCCTTTGTTTTTGTGTTTATTCTCAATCCGCCTTGTGAACCCATCATGAAATGAGCCTGTGGATTTATGGTGTGGAATCGAAGCCCCTCCAGGCAGGGTGATGGGGGCCGTGCAGGGACCCTGCGGTGCTGGGGTGTCCCCTGAGCGTCCCCAAAGTGGGCAGGGGGCACCCAGGGACCCCAGGGGTTGCTCCCCATCCCTGGCTGCCCCGTGTTCCTCTGCTCTCCGAGGCCTCGGCCGTCACCAGGGCAGCCGCTCGCGGCCGGGCTCTGTCTGCTCTTTCCTTATAATTTAAGAGCCTCCCCGACATTAATCTTCTTATTTTTATTTTGACAAATGTATGTTTCCAGGAAGTTGCTGAGGTCAAAGCAGCATCTGTTGCTCGTTATTTTGGGGGATGCAGAGGGTCTTTGTGAGGGTTTCCAAAGCAACAAGGAATTAAGTGGTTTGCAGCGCGGAGAGCAGGAATGAGGAGCAGGAATGAGGAGCAGGCTGGGGCTTCCCAAAAGGCGGCTGAAGATGCTGATGAAAATCAGCTCAGTTTGCCTCTATTTTCTTGGAAACTCGATCTATTTTTCTTGTATGACTGTCAGCCTGACTCCTGTATTTCAAGTGCTTGGCTGCTGCCAGCTCTGTGTCAGCTTGGCCCTGGGCAGCCTTGCTTTCCGTGGGCTGCACGGGGCTGTGCCCATGGCTGGGAGGACGGGATGGGAGCAGAGTGGAGCCCTTGGGAGCAGCAGTGTGGGTCCTGTGGTGTGGCCGTGGCTTGAGACCCAAAGACAGGCTCCAGACCCATCATTGTTTCCCGCAGGGGTGTCCCTTGTCTCCCAAGTGCCAGGGGACAGGACAAGAGGGAATGGCCTCAAGCTCCACTGGGGGAGATTTAGGCTAGAGATTAGGAGGAAGTTTTTCCCAGAAAGGGTCATTTGGTATTGGAATAGGCTGCCCAGGGAGGTGGTTGATGCACCTTCCCTGGAGGTGTTTAAGGGACGGGTGGACGAGGTGCTGAGGGACTTGGTTTAGTGTTTGATAGGAATGGTTGGACTCGATGGTCTGATGGGTCTCTTCCAACCTGGTTGTTCTATGATTCTATGATTCAAATCACAGCCTCGTGTTCCCCGACACATCCTACGGGGCAGCTGCGGCCAAAGCTGCTTTATCTCGCAAAACAAGCCAAGGAGGGTCGGGTGCCAAGGCAAAGGGCTGCGAGGAGCCTGGGAGATTTATCGCTGAGGAAATACTTTCTCCAGCGAGGGCCGACGGCCGCAGCAGGAACAATGGGAGATTCGCAACGTGAACAAAGCTGATTTCGTCCTTCTTTTTATCAATGCGCCTTTCCTTGCGGAGCCTCCCTTCCTGGAAGTGGGAGACGCAGCTTCCCCCACTCGCCGGCCGTGTAATCAGCAGGAATGGCCATATCCTGGCTGGGAAGCGAGCTGTGAAACGCTGTCGCCCGCTGTGATTTATGAGCCCGCGGCAGGGCTGGCCGGGGGACGAGGTGCCAGGGCGCGTGCAATATCCACCTATTCTTTCTCCTCTTCGCCCGCTCCCCGGGGAGCCGCCAGAGGAAGCTAATGGATTAGACACACACGTTCCACTTGAGGGTTGTTTTTTTTTTTTTTCAATTCTTTATTGCCGCATCTTTCCAAACGCCTTTAGCAGACACGCGAGCACAATGGGGCCGGGTGGCAGCAGGGCAGCGGCCGCCTTGCAAAGGTCACGGTGGAGAGCGTTTGCTTGGGGACAGCGCGTCCTGCATGTCAATCATCCTTCAAGCTCCTCCAGGGGAGATTTAGGTTGGACATTAAGGAAAATTTTTTTCATGGAAAGGGTCACTGGGCACTGGGAGAGGCTGCTCAGGGAGGGGGTTGATTCATCTTCCCTAGAGGGGTTTAAGGGACAAGTGGACAAAGTGCTGAGGGACATGGGTTAGTGTCATGTTAGTGTTAGGAATGGTTGGACTTGGTGATCTGATGGGTCTTTTCCAACCTGGTGATTCTATACACAACATGGATTCATCACCAAGGAGGGGCAGAGATAGGAGGACTCCAGCTCCTCCACAACTGGTGCATCGCGATGCTCTTGGCACCTCCTAAGCTGTCCCTGGGGCTGTAACGTCCCTCCCGTGGGTGGACAATTCCGCTCCTGGACCTGCCGCGTGGCATCCTGCAATCCTCGCCCGATACCGGGAATATGAAATAATTATTCCGAGCGATCAGATTTTAATTATGCGCCACGGAGGATGATTACCGTGCGCCAAATTGGTGCTGAGTGCTTAGTTATGTATATGCCAAATTTAGTCTATAC
This sequence comes from Coccyzus lansbergi, assembly GCA_033558105.1. Taxonomy (NCBI): domain Eukaryota; kingdom Metazoa; phylum Chordata; class Aves; order Cuculiformes; family Coccyzidae; genus Coccyzus; species Coccyzus lansbergi. The sequence continues at coordinate 1,043,853 of JAUMJK010000501.1, read as the reverse complement.
TATTATACCCAGTGGGTGGCCGTAGACAATCAGGAAGTAATTAGTTTTGCTGGAGGTTGTTCGCCTGCCTGGTTCGCTGTGCTGTCTGGGGAGCGTCTTGCTGCGCACTGTGAATACCGCGGGCTCTGAGTTCAATACCGTCTTTTTGTGACAAGCTAATAAGCTGTCTGCATGGCGGCCTGTAATTAGCGCTGTCGATATTCATTTGGAAACGGGGGAGATCGCGCTGAGCGACGACGGCGCTTCCCTTTGTCGAGGCTCTCGGCGGGTCCCTCCTTGGCCGGCGAAGGGGTGCGGAGGGATGGGGATGCGCTCGGAGAGGGAGGTGCGTGTTCAGCATCCCTCGGTCTGCGTTGAGAAAAGTGCTTGGCCACGATGGGGCTGAGCCCCCAAGGCAGAAACTTGACCTGGACCCACCCCTGTGCCGGCCTGGACCCATCACTTGTGGAGGATCTGCCCTTGAAGCAGGCTGAGGGGTGTCCTGGTGCCCTGTTTGAGGGTGTCGGGGAGATGAGTGCTTGGCTGGGGTGGCTGTTCCCTCCCTAGAGACACAGGTTGCTCTCCCTGAAGGGCCTTGAGCATCACCGGGCGATGCCATCACCTGGTCACACCTCTCCAAGGTGCCTCATCCTGCAAGGTTTGGGCTCATGCGCTGCGCTCTCCCATGTGGAATTTCTGGGGTGTCTCCCTGCCTGGGTGCCCCTCGCAGCCAATCGGTGCCGTGGGGGACCGGGAACCGGCTGCCTCCATAGGAAGGGTCTGAGTGCGCTGGGTGGGAATTGTCTGAAGTACAGAGCAACTTTTACCTCTCTTACACAAAGGAAACTTTCCTCCTCTTTTTGTTGGAGATGCTCACTCCATTGAGATGATTGGCATACTGGAGAGCCGAGAAACTAAATTGTTTATACGCTAATGAATAGAAGCTTGATTGCAAGATCCTGTTTGGAAAATTATAGTGCTGAATTGAAGCCGTACAATTACATCCAAAATGCTGCATATTCATTTCATCTGCTTTGCATAGAGATTAACAAGCGAGCCCTAAAGCAGACTCTGAAATTAAAGCTAACACCAGATTTAGTCACAGGTTACAAACTAAATGGCATTGTTTGATGGATATGAATCTTTACCACCTGCCTGCCTGATGATTGCTAGCAGCTTACCAGACAGCGAAGGAAAAAGTTTCTTTCCCATGAAGGAAGCATAATAAGAGGCTGGGCTGGAAGTGCCCCCTCCCAGCCCCAACCCGGCAGATGTCTGCGCTGGCCTGCGGAAAGGGCTCCCGGCTCCTCCGCTGGAACGCTGGGGGTGACCCCGGGACCCCCAATGGGTGCTGGGACCCCCTCCTGCATTTGGGGACAGTCACATGGGGCTCTGGTCCACCCTGGAGCCTCTGTGTTGGATTGCCCATGGATTCATGGGATGGATTTTTCATGGAAAGGGTCATCGGGCAGTGGAACAGGCTGCCCAGGGAGGGGGTTGAGTCCCCTTCCCTGGAGGGGTTTAAGGGATGAGTGAACAAGGTGCTGAGGGACATGGTTTAGTGATTGATAGGAATGGTTGGACTCAGTGATCCAGTGGGTCTCTTCCAACCTGGTGATTCTATGATTCCCCTCCTCACTTTCGAGGATCTGGGGCCAGGAGGTCACAAAGGGCAGGGGGTCTCTTCAACCTCCCAGCTCTGGGCAGCCCCTGGGGGGTCCCAGTTCCTCAGCCCCATCCCATCTCACAGCATCAGGCTTTGCCGACTGCTTGCAATCTGCCTCCTCCCTGCCTGGTGCCCTCATCCTGTGTGCCCGGAGCAGAAATGGGGACACGGAAGGGCAAAGGGGCTGCGTTCGGTGCTGTGCACGGTGTGCGCTGAGGGGTGGGTTGCGTTGGATGTGAGCCCCATCCCTGACCAAGGAACGTGTCCCCGTGTGGCACTTTGGGGTCCCTAATCGGCTGTTGGGGATTCCCTGGGGCAGAGACCACAGTAACCACCTCTGCAAATCTGATACCTTTATTTCTTTTCTTTAAAAGACGGTTACCAAACTGCAGTGAACTTTATCCCTACGGTCGGGCTGGGCTGTCTCTACCGCACTACGGAACAGCCCGGCCGCAGCTTTACAAGTCCCCAGACCTGGTCACCAGTGGTGATGCTGCCTCCCCTCCCCTCCCCAGGCAGCTCCAGCATCGCTGTGTCTGGCTCTGGGGTGCATGTCCTGTCACTCCCCATCTCTGCCGCGGGAGCTGGCAGTGTGGCTGCTCCAAATCTCCATTTCCATTTGACACTTGCCCAACTCAACCCTCCAACACTTTCCCAGCACCCTCTGGCAAACAATCCAGGTGGAGGAGCATCCCCTCGGGTAGCTCCCCAAAACCTGCCTGGGCTGGAGAGGACACGTGGCCCTTCACCCAGGCTCGGCTTCTTCCTAAAACTTTAACTCATCTCAGGACCCTCTCACTTCTGAGATCAAACCCAAAAAACCATCCTAACACCCTCAAATCAGTGAGATAAAGCAGCCTTCTGCCTGCAGCCACCAGCAGTTCGGAGAGGCACGGGAGGCTTCTCCCACCCCAAGACATAGGGAGTACCTTCCCCTGGGGAAGCCTCGAGCTCCCTGGCCAGCCCTGCACCCCATTCGTGGCCTCTGGAGAGGGCAAGAACCTGCACGGGCAGTGGATGCTGGAGCATGGGAAAAGGCACCTGTGGAGGGAGGCAGTGGTGGTTTTGCTGTGTGGGGACAAAGCCGGGGGGCTCCTTGCTCTCCCGAGCTGCCTGGCAGGCGATGGCAGCGGCTGCGGGAAGGACAGGGCTGCCTGCAGCCACCTGGCCACCAGAAGGGATGTAGAGACAAACCTGGAATGGGCCTCTTCCAGGCAGCAGCAGCGGAGAGAGCTGTGTGGAGGCAGGGACCTCCCGCAGCAGCCCTGGCTGTGTGAGCAGGGACGGGTAGTGTTTGGAGCAGGGGTGAGCGGGAAGGTAGTGTGAGCTGGTACAGAGCCAGGCCAGGGGCTGGGCAGGTCGCATCCTGTGTGGCAGCACCGTGCGGGGAAGGGGACCTGATATGTGGGATGGGGACAGCAAAGGGATTTGCCTCCCAGTCGGGACACGGAGGCCCTTGATCCCAACACGGGCTGATGGAGCAGCATGGACGGAGGTACTGGGACTCCCTGCCAGGCAGCTGCCACCTCCTGTGGTGCTGCTAAGTGGGGACCCTGCTGGTGCCCCCAGCAGCATCCAGCTCTGGTTCAAGCAGCTCATCTTCCGAGAAGCTGATGTGCAAGCAGGTGTCGTCTGCAGAGGAGAGGGGCAGCGAGCTGTCCGTGGGGTTGGCCAGGGCCTCACTAGCCACAGGGTCACAGCTGCTGGCCAGGGAGGGCATCTGCTCCCTCTCTCCAGTCTTGTCCTTGCCCAGGGCACGCTGGCCGGTGCCGGCAAGCCCAGGCTCTGTGCTGGGGGCAGCACTCCGAGCAGGAGTCCTGGCCTCCGAGTCCAACAGGGTGAGGGAGCTGGCAGTGATGCTGGTGAGGTTGGAGACGCTGGTGCTGGGCAAGTTCATGTGGGCAGTGCTCTCGGGCTTCGCCTCCACTTCCAGGCTCGGGGAGGTCTTGCTTGACCTTTTGCGCAGGATGGGGGGTGGTGGGTTGAGCTTGGGAATGGGCTGCGGCCGCCTGCAAAGAAAAGCAAAGACAGGAGGTGAGGGGTAAGTACTTACCTGCACGGAGGGGCTGGACTGGCTGCCCCCGGCTCCCGGAAAGGCCTTTGCTTGGCTCCATCAGTGCAACTCATCACCTACAGACATGGCCTCAAGCTCCGCCAGGGGAGATTTAGGCTGGAGATTAGGAGGAAGTTTTTCACACAGAGGGTCATTGGGCATTGGAATAGGCTGCCCAGGGAGGTGGTTGATTCACCTTCCCTGGAGGTGTTTAAGGGACGGGTAGACGAGGTTCTGAGGGACGTGGGTTAGTGTTTGATAGGAATGGTTGGACTCGATGATCCGATGGGTCTCTTCCAACCTGGTTGTTCTATGATTCTACGGAGCTGGGGCTGAGGTGGTGTGGAATGACTGCTCCAGGGCAGGGGGACAGGAGCAGGGCAGGCAGTGGCCCCATGGAGGGACACAGAGGGTTCCCTGCACCAAGTTATTGTCCCTGAGACAGTGCCTGGTCTCTGCCCCCAAGTGCCCAGAACACAGCTCATCCTCCCCAGCTTTTGCTGCTGTGAGCCCAGGGCAATGGAAGCTCTGCTGGGGCAGTGATGGGAGCAGGAGGGTTTGCTTGGGATGTTCCTGCTCCAGCCAACACGAGATGCAGGTGGCACATCCTACCTGTCCTCGTTGCCTCTGTCAGTGTCCTCTGCCTTCTGCCGGCTGCTCCCGTTGAGCAGAGCGAACTCGCTGATCTCCGAGCCCTCCACGCGCCGGCTGAGCCCGTCCTGCCCCTCCAGCACTGCCAGGCACTCGTCCCCGTCCTTGCTGCTGTAGTGGTGGCTGCTCCTCTCCAGGGTGACGAGGTTGAGGTAGGAGTCCCCGGCAGCCAGGGCGGGCAGCGAGCCGGGGGCCACCGGGCTGCCCAGGATGCTGGCAGGGCTGGAGGTGGACGGGAGGTGGACGTCCAGGCTGTAGTGGTTCTTCAGGTTCAGGGAGAGGGACTGAGCCAGGGACAAGTTTTGCAAGGAGCGGTCAACTGGGGAGAGAGGGGAATAAGAGGCACGTGAAAAGCCGGGTACCTGCAGGCCACCTGATCCCTGGGCCCAGGAGAGGTGCTCTGAAGCCTCTCTAGAGCCTGCTGGTGTGGTGCTGGGAGCATCCCAACTGCTCCCTGGGACCATGAGGGAAGCAGAGATGCTCTGGGGATGGTGCTGGGAGTATCCTAACCCCTCCCTAGGACCATGAGGGATGCAGAGATGTTGTAGGGATGTTGCTGGGAGCATCCCAACTGCTCCCTGGGACCAGGAGGGAAGCAGAGATGCGCTGGGAATGGTGTTGGGAGCGTCCCAACTGCTCCCTAGGGCAAGGAGGGATGCAGAGATGTTGTAGGGATGGTGCTGGGAGCATCCCAACTGCTTCCTAGGACCATGAGGGATGCAGAGATGCTCTGGGGATTGTGCTGGGAGCATCCCATCTGCTCCCTGGGACCAGGAGGGAAGCAGAGATGCTCTGGGGATGGTGCTGGAAGCATCCTAACTGCTTCTTAGGACCATGATGGGTGTAGAGATGCACTGAGGTTGGTGCTGGAAGCACCCCAACAGCTCCCTAGGACCATGAGGGATGCAGGGATGTTGTAGGGATGGTGCTGGGAGCATCCCAACTGCTCCCTGGGACCAGGAGGGAAGCAGAGATGCTCTGAGGATGTTGCTGGGAGCATCCCAACTGCTTCCTAGGGACATGAGGGATGCAGAGATGTTGTAGGGATGGTGCTGGGAGCATCCCAACTGCTTCCTAGGGACATGAGGGATGCAGAGGTGTTGTAGGGATGGTGCTGGGAGCATCCCAACAGCTCCCTAGGACCATGATTGATGCAGAGATGCTCCGGGGATGGACTCACCCGGCTGGCGGTGCTGCTCGCGGGCTTCCAGGGCGGAGAGCTGCCGCACGAGCAGGGACACGTGCTGCAGGAGGTCGCGGTTGGTCAGCAGCAGCTGCCGCACTCGGGCCTGCGCCTCGATCCGCGCCGCCGTCTCGGCCGCCAGTTGGTCCTTGAGCAGCTGCACCTGCAGGGGCACCGAGTCCAGCGCCCGGGCAGCGGCAGCGCGCCCCCTGCCGGCCGCGCCGCGAACTGCGCCCCCTGCCGGTCCCACACCGCATAGCGCAACCCGCCCCGCGCCCCCTGCTGACCACAACGCGCATAGCGGACCCCCCGCGCCGCCCCAACCACACCGCCCCCTGCCGGCAGCGCCCCGCATAGCGCCCTTCAGAAACAATCACCAGGTTGGAAGAGACCCACAGGATCATTGAATCCAACCATTCCTATCAAACACTAACCCATGTCCCTCAGCACCTCGTCCACCCCTCACTTAAACTCCTCCAGGGAAGGTGAATCAACCACCTCCCTGGGCAGCCCCTTCCAGTGCCCAATCACCCTTTCTGTGAAAATTTTTTTCCTAATATTCAGCCTGACCCTCCCCTGGTGGAGCTTGAGGCCATTCCCTCTTGTCCCATCCCCTGTCACTTGAGAGAAGAGCCCAGCTCCCTCCTCTCCACAACCTCCTTTCAGGTACTTGGAGAGAGCAACGAGGTCCCCCCTCAGCCTCCTCTTCTCCAGGCTTAACACCCTCCGCTCTCTCATCTGCTCCTCCTGTTCTCCAGCCCCTTCAACAGCTTCCTTGCTCTACTCTGGACTCGCTCCAGAGCCTCAACATCCTCCAGTGCTGCTGTAGGGAAAGAGGAATGTCTGCGAGCAACACATGGCTTCTGAAACTGGGGTTGAAACAGGAGGTGGTGGCTGTGCAGGCCCCCCCTGGCACTGCTGGAGCAGCCAGGGCTTGTGCTCGCAGCCAGATCCCCGTCTGGGGGAGCTGAGCAAGCGATGCCGCGAGCCACACTGCAAGCGATGCCGCAAGTGATGCTGTGAGCTATGCTATGAGCTACCCTGCAAACAATGCCGTGATCCACAGAGTGAGCTGTGCCGTAAGCGAGGTTGCGAGCGCCAGTGCGAGCCCCCTGCACCGCTCTTTGCCCAGCCTGGTGGGAGCAGGGAGAAGAGAAAGGCCGATGCCTCCCGTGGGGAGGGCAGGACGCGTACCTGGGCCACAGCCACTTGCGTCTGCTGCTGCTGCTGGAGGAGCTGCTGCTGGAGCAGCTGGAGGCAGTGCTGGGAGGCCAGAGGGGTGATGGAGGCCGAGGAGCAGGGGCTGCCAGGGCTGAGCAGCTGCTGGGAGCCGGCCAGGCGGAGAGAGCAGTTCTCGGCATCCTGGGCACAGAGAAACGGGCAAGGTGAGCAGGCTGAGCGGCTCAGGGAGGGGGTTGGATCACTGTTCCTCACGGCACCGAGTCCAGGGTGGCAGAGGGGCACCTGCACCCCAGGCACCAAGGGACTGCTGAGGAGAGCAGCCCTGGGCTTGGTGTCACGAGCTGCACGTCTGTCTGATCCCCAGGACAGAGTGTTTCAGCATGACTCCCTCTCCCAAGGAGCTGGCAGGGTGGCACTGCCTGTGCCATTGCTCTCAGCAGGGAGGAGATGGCAGGGAGTGACAAAAATCCTGCACCTCCCTGATGTGGGTGCTCAGGCTGGGTGATTTCTTGTTACCTGAAGTGACACGAAATGGCAGCAGCAGCAGCTGCCCCATGACAGTGTGAGAAGGGCACTGCGCACACTGACTCATTCAGGAGCAGTTCCTGCCCCAGCCCTGAGTCCTCTAAGCCCAGAGTTGGCTGATTCAGCCCAGGCTGGGTGAGCGTGCAGCCACCTCACGTGCCCAGGGACGCTGTGGTGGCCCCGTGCGTGACTCAGCCATCCCTCTCTAGCTCTGGGGGGCTCAGCATGCAGCCCCGAGCCAGGCAGCATGTCCCCTCAGCAGGCAGCGTCCCACCCTGGCAGCAGGTGCTTTGGGACAGGTCCCCTTGCAGCGTGTCCTGCTGGGAGCAGAGCCGCTGCCTCTCCTGCCTCTGCACAGGCAGGTCCAGCACCCAGAAGGGAAACAAATCCCACTGAGTGCATTTCAGTGCAGCTGCTTTCAGCCAGGCCCTGCAAGCGATACTGCTGTGTGGGATGAAGCGATGCCATTCAGGCTGCCGAGAAGCGCTCACGGAGAAGCTCTGCAGAGTGGTTATTCATTACAGGGAAACCACTGAGTGTATGCGCTGCCGGGGCTGGGCCACCCTGGGGGTGTTGAGGGGAGCTGGGATGAGCAACCACTGCAAAGCAGCACTAGGGGCACAGAAATCCACACCTCCTCAAGCTGTGATACTGTGTCCTCCCGCAGAGGGGTGCCGGCACTGGCACCGTTTCCCAGCCCACGCCGTTACCTGGCAGCTCTTATCCTTTGAGGCTTGCCCAGGTTTCAGCAGGCCAAGCTCCCCCCTGGCAGTGGGCAGCTCTCCAGTTCCCCTCTCGGACATGCAGATGCCGTCAGAGTCAATGCCAACCTCGTCCGCGTCTGTGATCTTGGAGCCCTTTATCTGGTGAACTTCAAACGAGACGGATCAATAAACGCAAACCCCAACCTGCTGCAGGATCCCAGCAAGGAGCTGGAGTGGCAGCTCAGGGATGAGGCCAGGACTCGCTTCAAGCCTTGGTGTTCTGCAGAGGGGTAGGGGCAAGGGGCTGGTGCCTGCAGACCCTCAGTTTGCTGGACAAGTAGGCTCAGCCTCTGCCTTCCCAGGACGAGTAAGCAGACAGGGTGAATTCCCCGTGCCCCCCAGAGCTCTCACTAGAGCTGGCCCATCAAGGATGAGCCACCTTAGAGTTTCCCACCGAAGCATCCCCGCGGTGAGCCGCAAGTCACCTTCCAGTGGCTGCTCCTCAGCTGACTTGTCGCTGGCGCCGTCCGCCTGCCCGTCAGCGTTGTGCAGGGCGTGCTGCAGGCTCAGCTTGTGGCACACCTCGAAGGCCTGTCCCACCGTGCGCACCACCCGCATCGCCTGGCTCTGCGGAGCAAACCCCGCTCAGCCCCACGGCTGCTGCTGCCCCAACAGTGCTGGGGAAACTGGGAGCCTGCCCCCCACTTCCGACCCTGGGGCTACTGTTGCATCTCAGTGTGAGCTCATCCCGTGCTGGTGAGGGTCCAGCAATGCCCACAGCTGGAGTGACATGCAGCATCCCCCCAGCTCCCCTCTCTTGGAGATAGGAGCTCTTCTCCCTGCGTGGGCTGAGGCAGAGGGGCTGCCTGGATGCAGCCTGGGGCTTCCTGGGGACTGGCACTGCCTCCACTTCTCCCCAGGGATCTGCACCCTGTGACCCACCCGGGCACTTTGGCTTCTGCATAGGAAAGCATGAGGTCCCTCAGAGACCTCTCACCTGGGGAGGACCCGACCGTGTTCCCAGCAGCGTCCTACCTTCTTTTTCGATTTGAAGACGTTGCACCTGAAGGAGTTGTTTGCGCCGTCCCTTGCGATGTAGCTAAATATTTTCAGGTCTTGCGAGTCGTGCGATACGTAGAAGATTCTAGGTGAGAGTGACAAAGGGAATTAAACACCCACGGGAGCTTCTGCCTCCTAAATGACTTTGGAGGCTCCTGTGTCCCCAGGCCAGGCTGGCTCGCAGCCCCCCGGGCTGGAGGAATGAGGCGGTGTGGGTGCACAGCCCCTCCTGCGATGTTCAAGGCAGGAGGTGACGGATTTAGAGAGTGCTTCTGGCTTGATGGAAAACCTTCTGGTTTCTGAAGGAGGTAAAAGCTTTTTAAAGATGCTGTAGGAAAGCTAAAAAATCTATAGTATCGGAAAGCGCGTGGCTATTTTTAGCCCCAGCAATTAATCTCTGCCCGGGCTGCAGAGATTGGTGGCACAACCGCCTGTAGAGTGAATGTTCTGCCTGCCTCGGTGGACCCGGCGCAGTCCGCGGGTGGCACAGCACAAAAGCCACCAGCCCCTGGACACCCCTCCCAGGGATGCTGAGTGTACTCGGAAGGTTTCTCCCTCTCTCTCTCCTGCTCAGGCTGATTCTTTATTTCTCCTCTCTGGGCTGCAGAACCATTATTAAAGACCTTTTAATGTATTTGATTTAATTGGTTTCTTCTCTATTCAGAGCTGAACTCATCTGTCACAGTTTCACCCGAAGGGATTCTCGAGATGGTTTTTTTTTCTGTCATTGGAATTTTTGGTGTTGAACTTAGAGTTGGAGCAATCACTGCCCATGTGCCATACCTTGTAATAACCCGCACAGAACGCCAGAAGGGAGAGGTAGGATCGTATCATGCACTGGCACATCCTCTGCTCCTTATCCTCCCGAGGGCTCTGACCCAGAAAGCCAGCGCAGGTGATCTCAGCCCCGGGGGCTGTGGGCTTGTGCTACAATCATTCACTTGGCAGAGCTAACAGGCTGGTGCAACCTGTGGTCTTAACAGAGTCTGCAGGCTACGCACTGACAGGATTGCCCTCAAGGAAACCAGCCCTGGTGGCTCCTGAGGCTTCAGGTTTACACACAGCGTAAACCTCGGGGTGGGGTTTGTGCTCTCCAAAATGCTCTGAGATGTCCCGGTAGGTGCTATGTGATGTCAAGGCTATGCTGCCACGTCCTGGAGGGGTTAATTCCCTGTACACGCTTACATCTTAGAGAAAGGCCCTTCTTTAAGGGTGTTCTGAAGGAAAACCATGGGAAGCCTGTCTTCAGTCAGAATAATTCAGGTTGAAGGCTTCTCTGAGGGTCACCTTGTGTAACCCCTGCTCAAAGCAGAGCCAGTTTCAAAGCCAGATCAGTCCTGCCGCTCTCAAAAATGAATGAAAAGGATTCCCTATTAGCGGTATTTTGCAACCTCATTAATTTTTTAAAAAAAAGGCAGCCTTGGTGGCAGTAACTCAGCAAGCGGAACGACGGATACGCATCGTTTGGGGCCGATTTGACCCATCTGGCATAAAGCCCCTGCCACCTACCTGTACACGGGATCGTGCATCACCACCATCTTACTCTCATCCCAGGCCCACTCCTTTCTCTGTAAGCACAGGACAGAAAAAAAAATTACAGTCAGTCAAAGCCAAATGAAACTGGCCCAGGCTGATGGGCAAGAAACGTGCACAATGGTGCGTTTGTCCCAAGCTTCAGTGTGGTTTCATTGGGATCTTAGATAAAAAGAGATTTTTGTTATCATTTATCATATCTGATTATTAGATCGCAGCCTTCAGGGCTGAAGATGGTTCCTAAGATTAATTTATAGCATCAAATATGCAGAAAGGTAACATATTTTGGGTATAAAGACACTAGGCTGGGGTTTAGGAGATCTGGGTGCGGCTGCTGGCTCGGTGGGAAGCACAGCCTGGGCAAGGAGCTGAGGGGTTGCTCAGCCCACGCAGTGTGGAAGAACCTGTTAGTATAAACAGGGAAAAGAAACTGCATTTCCTGAGAGCTTGATGGGTTTTTGGTAGAAGAAAACCCCTCCTCTTCCTGCTGTCTAATTTTCCCACTCTTTTTTTCAGCAGGGTTTTGTTAGTTGTTTGATGAAAAATGTGAAAAATCAAGTCTTGCGAAAATTCTGGGTGGTTTTTAAGCAACGGTTTTGGGTAGAAGCGTGATTATTCTCAGCAGCAATAACTCCCAGACATAGGCAGAGCCAGCACTCCAAGTGCTCTGGTCACGAGTGCCCCAGCTGGGCTGGAGAAGCCCCTCTCTCACCTTCTGCTTCTTGCGCAGAATCACCTTCACTCCGTCCACCGACACAATGATGCTCACTTTCTTCTTCTTAATATTCTTGGCTTTGAATTCATACTGGTGGGAAATAAAATGCAGGTTAGAAGAGATTTAGGACTTGGTGTGGGGGGGTTGGTGGTTCCTGGAACAGTGTTTTACGTGGAAGTGTCAGAAATGCCAAGGGAAGCGAGGATTTGTTTTCTGTTAAGAAAATCCATGGTGGGAAGGATCCTGGCTTTGTCAGGAGCGTTCCTAGGGGAAAGCAAGCTGAACTTGATCCTCTGGGCTATGACCAGAGACTGTTAATATAGATCTGGGCAGAACCTTGCTGATGCACTGGCTGCGCCTCACCCAGCAGGACTCGGTGCCGGAGGCTGAACGGGGAGATGGCACTTGCGGCAAACACCTAGCAGTGATTTATGGCATCTCCAGTGCCCTTGGATGTCAGCGCTGCAGCACACGGGGAATATAAAATCACTTATGAATTGCAGGGAGGGCCAGATGGGTGGCAGTAACGCAATTATACCTCAGTCATTTGCATAATCACATTAACCTCAGTGGGCTCCATATCTCTGGAGAGAAACCCAGCTCCTCAGCTGCAGGTGTCTGCAGTCTCAACTCACCTTGTTTGTGTTAGGAATTAAACTGCTACCTTTTAAATGTTGCTTTTGCTGACAGCTAGAAGCGTAGCAGAGCCCTTCGACTCTGGAGACCTGTGTTCGCAGCACTGATCCTTACCGGCTCCGCTTTAGGCACTATTTTCCACTTCCAAACACAGCATTTTGATACCTCATAATTTTCACAGTTTCTATCTGAAATCCAGCTCTCCTGGGCCAGATCCTCAGTTTGTCTAAACTCATCACCAGCCTCCACTGTCTCTGCCACATCACTTTGGAGAAACAGTGCAGACTGCGTGACTCGTAGACACCGAGGATAAGTGATAGCAAGCGTCGGAGTGCAGCCTGAAGCCTACCTACACCATGTAATTAGACATCTAATTAGACATCTTATCTCTTTATACAGTCAGTGGAGCTGCAGGTAGCAACGGAGACGACAAGGGAGCCCAGGCACCTCTTGCGGGAGCCTGAAGCTGACTCTGCGTGTGGCTCCATGTCCGCACAGCACCCAAGCACTGCAGAGAAGATACGCATCTTGCCAGCTCCTCAGCACCCATTGTTAGCCACGCCAGCCTTACACGCAGAAAACTGGGTGGCTTTCATGTTTATCAGGCTTTTGATGCTGCTCCTTGAATTCTTAGCACTCCGCAAGGTTTACGGTATCAGACAGACACCGATTAAACCACAGCCTTTTGATCTCCCCATGAATTATTACTCCCAGACAAGCTCTTTAAAAATCTATCTATAGCAGCATTGCATGTGAAGCCAGAGCTAAATTTGCTGTACACGTTTTCTATTTATATGGGGGAAGTGAAACGATGGGTGAGTGCGTCCTGCAGACTGTTTCGGGCTGGGGGGCACCTGCAGGAGGTGTAAGCATCTGCGGGGATGGGACAGAGAACTGGGATCGCCGGACTAGGCACCTGAAAGGGCTTCTCCCACCCTCTGCCAGGCATCCCCTTGGTTCCAAGCATTGCCTTGGTGCCCAGCACCCCACTGGGTGCTCCCAGCTCCACCAGGCTGGAGCTTCCCCTCCCCTGCGCTCAGCACCGCCAAACTGTTTCTCCTTGTCTGCTTGCATGAATGTCAATAAAACTGGGATAGATTGTTCTGCCGGCTAAAGAGCTATTTATCTTTCTTTCTACACAAATGGCTGGGAAAATACTAGCCGGGCTTTCCAAGAAAGAGAGCGCAACACAATGTATTTTCCCCTTGTAGCAACAGGGGTGCAATTACATTCAAACAAGGCTCTTTACTCAAAGGCTTTAAGCAAAGTCCAAGTCTGGATTTTGCAGAGATGCTTTTTCTTTCTCTCTTGGACAGAAAGGAACAATCGGGAGCTGTGGCAGAGCATCTCCGGGTGCTGCCAGTGGTGCTGGCGAGTCTCTGTAAACCCAGGGAACTCCAGCCAGGTACCACCCTGCAGTACAGGGCTTGAGCTCCAAGCTGAGCTGCACAGCCAAGCGTGAGCTGTGAGCCTGAGCTTCAACTGGAGCTGTGCAGCCAGCGTGAGCTGTGAGTGTGAGCTCCAAGCGGAGCCGCACAGCCAGCGTGAGCTGCCCAACACATAGAATCATAGAACAACCAGGTTGGAAGGGACCCATCGGATCATCTAGTCCAACCATGCTGCCCTTGCCCCTGTGCTCCTACAGCCGGAGCTGGAGAGGCAAATGGGAAGGGCAGCAGCAGGGCACAGAGCCTAACCCCTGCCCCATCGCACGCACACCCCCTGCACGGCATCTGAAGCATTTTCATCCTTGCAGTCTCTGCATCTCTACACATAAGAGGCAGATGGGATACAGCTTCAGTCATTTAATTACTTCCTATCAAGTAGGAATCGGTATTTTAATCAACCATGATTTATATAAGGACAAAAAAGCACAGGAAAAAAAATACCCTGCAAGAGAGCAGCCAGCCTGCTATAAAAACGTTTGTGCATCAGGCAGCACACACCTGCGCACGTTTCCCTGGCTAACCTGCTGCTGCCGTCAGAGAGCACAGCCTCAGCGCTGATATTTTTTTTCTTACTATTGAATTGGTGTGATTTTTTTTCAATTATTACCAATAAATCCAACCCACACAGCAGCGCTCATCTTCCCTGCTGCCTCCCGAGATGCAATCGTTACTCCCTTGCTGCTTGTGCTATCCTGGAGGGGAAAGCTTCCTGGACGCTCTAGGATCCGGAGTTGCCCTTACGTGTGGTGATCCAGCAGGCAAGCTGGCAGCTCTCTCAGCTATGGAGACAAAGATGGGACATTTCATAAAAAAAATGCAGGTCAAGAAAGGGCAAGGCATCTCATCTAATTTAGCAGCTTCATTAATACTATTTTTGAAATGTCTGACCTGGAATACTTTCCATTTCTGCTTTTAAATCCCTGCGTTCGAGTCCTTGCCTTTCATACAGTCCCACACACTGCTGGAATGTAATATTAACTTACCCAAGAGCTAGAGACTGTATAACTAGAAATGTTAATGGTGCCGTGTAATGCATATTTCATCTGATAATTCCACCCAAGCAGATATAAATTACACATGCAGTTACCAGCTTCCATCTGCTGATGAAAGAGATGGTCTAGTGCACGCTGGAAATCATACGCAGTTTCCAGCACTAAGAACAACTTGCATCAATAGAGTTACACAAGGAAACGATTCTTAATGTGATTAATTACCGAAGGTATCGGGTCTTTCATTATGCAAATGAAAACTGTCATAAAATAGAGAGTTTGCAAGTCTTAGAGGCAGACTCTGCTTCCAAAAAATGCATCTTCTTCATTAACAAAGAGCGGAAGGGCCAGACTGGAGAGAGCCAGCAGAGCCAGCGCTCCCTGCCACGCCTCAAACGGAGCCCAAGTTGCATTAAGGGAAATCAAGGCAGAGGCTCTCCAGGTTTGTACATCCACGCTCCCAATCGCTGCTGGGCAAGTACTTTGTTTGCTTGGCCAGGGAGGATGCCGCAGGCTGGGAAATGGGTGATTTCTTCTGGCAGCTGTAAATTCTCTGTCCGGCCCCCAGCCTCCCCTCGGCCCGGCCTGGCAGGCTGCAGGATGTATGAGTCCATAAAGCACCCCAGGACAATAGGCACTCCCAGCCCCTTCCCAAACCTCGTCTGCCAGATGGACACAGGGAGCATGGCAATGAGGTGGGACTCTGCCGGGCTCTGTCCCCCGACTGACCGGCTCCAGGCAGCGTCCCCTGGGCAGCAGCCCCTGCTCTTGCTCCTCGGCCACATCCCAACCTGCGTGCATGTCTCCCGCTGCCGCATGCAACCTCCAGAGCCGAAGGAATGGGTGCCACTCTAGGAATTCCAGCCATGACGAATCCAAGCATTTCAAGTTCAGGAATGCAATGAATTTCAAACTGAGCTGACCCACATGGGCATGAGGACACAGCCTCATCTCGACTGCTGTTTGAGTTACTGACGCTTGGAGAGCTGCCGCTTGGAACCAATGCTCCAGCAAACTCCTGAGATGATCTCCCAGCAAGTGCAGCTTAGCTGAGCGCCGCATGCCGCCTCGGAGCTGACAAACGAGCAGTGTCAGTTCCCACACCCTCTGGACCGCAGGCCGCGCTCCAACCTGTGATCCCCCCTAAGCCTCTGCGGCCCTTTCTGCCTCACATCACACCTTCCACCATGGTGCTTCCTCTGCTTGGCCGCAGCCACTCCGGCTAGAAACCGCTGGGTTATGGCCTCTCCTTTGTTCGCCTTGGGAAGCATGTGCCTGTCTGGGTCCTATGAACTCGCCGTGCCCGGCGGCGCAGCGCACGCTCCCGGGGACGTGGCCGGGGTGAATGCGGCCGGGCATAGTCGGGGGCTGCGCCGCAGTAACTGGGCAACACGGACACAAAAGCAACGCAGGAAGCGATGCAGTCCAGGAGAGCACCTCCCGCCCAGGGGAAAAATGAGAATTTATGATCCTTGGAAACATACAACTGTTCAGTGGAAAGCAGAAACCAAAGCGGGAGTACAATAGGCAAGGAGAATGCTGGCAACATACTCAAAGGCTTTATTTCTCATTCAAATTAAATCCTTCCACCATCCAACAAATTCTCTGTCCTTACCGCATACTGCTTCCCGCACAGTGAGCTGGAGCAGGCCAAGGGGCCACCACAGCCCTGCTGGGCTTCTGGGAGCCCCTGGAAGGGCAGCACGGAAGTGGGACCCCAGTTCATCACTCAGGTTATTTATTCCTAGTTCTGTGCTTTGGCAGTGGAGCCAGGCAGCACTCTGGTTCCCTGATGCTATGGGATGGAGTTTGCAGGTTTGTGCTCCAGCCCTGGAGTTGGGGCTGGGGTGCTGCGAGGTGGTTTCTGCTCATTCATGGGGAGCAGCTACCTGAGCACGGTTCTGTACCAGACCCCCAGTCAGATCTCAGCTGGACCAGAGATCCCCTGTCTCCCTTTTCCAGGTCTTAGGGCTGGCCAGTCAGGAGCTGAGTTTGCACATTGACTGACCAGCTGTGCTGAGGAACTGATGGTCCCGACCAGCCTCACCTGGGGCCTCCACTCACACTCCAGGTGGCACAGGAGCTGCATATAAGCTCAGCTCTGGGTCTCTTGCCTCTTTCTCAGCTCCAGATCAGCAGTGTTGGCTCAGCCACAGCCATGCCTGGTCATGGATCTGCTGACCCTGATCTCCCACCTTGTCCTTTGGTCTCTCTCACGCGCAGAGACCTGCCCAATGATCCGGACCCCTGCTCACACCTGGCTGCTACTGAGTTCTGCTCTGCTCACCTCTCTCAGGTATGATGGCGTGAAGTCCCTGCCCTGCCAGCCACATTATCAGGGTTGGCTTCCAGCTCCTTGTAACTAAGGGAGCAAAGTCATCCCTGCTCTGAGCCCAGGGCAGTGTGTGTCCCCTGCACAGCTGCCTCGGTGCAAGGAGATGCACAAATACCTTGCTGATGAGGGGCTGTGGGCCAAATCCCTCACTGATGCCCAAACTTGGTGGTCAGCCCCTCACTGAGACCAGAGCTGAGCCGTGCTGCAGACTGAGAGGGGAGGAGGATGAGGGGCAGCCGAGGAAACTGTGAAAACCTCAGTCAAGCTACAAAATCCTTGCATTTCTGGTGTCTCCTGTTTGGCATTGTCAGCACTATTTAATTGATCTAATCTGCAGGTCTTCTTGGACCTATGCCCCACACCCCTCAGACAGTGTGAGGGCACTTCAGACGGGTTCAGCCAGTTCCCAGCTTAGCTTACAACTGCTGCTCCAAAAGTACCTCCTTGGAAGTAGCCTGTAAATGGAAAAGGGCACCTGAGGTCAGCCCAGTCCTGGCTCTGCCTGTGTTTTGGCTCAGTGCAGAGACGCAGGTGTTTTCTGTCTCTCTTTGGAGGACAGAGATCTCTGGAACAGACAACACCAGGAACACTGGGCGTGCCTGACCTGGCTGCACCCTGCTGACTCCTGTTTTGGCTTTGGAGATGCTCTGGGGTGGTGTGTGAGTGAAGCCACAATGGTGCTTGGGGTCCAAGAGGAAGAAAATAACCCCTGAGGAAGCAGTACCAAGTATCCCCCTCCCGCCAGGGTTCTGGAAGCCTCAGAGCAGCAGTTTGTGGATTCCAGGAGAGCAAACTGGATTCTGGCTCTCTGGATGCTCCTTCCCAACAACAGCTCTAGGGCTCCACTGGCATTGAAATAGAGCATTGAGAGGCGGCCTCAGCTCATACAGCTTGTGTGCCCTCTGTGCCACCCCTGCCTGCTACTGTCCCAGACTTCTCCTGCCTGTCACCTTGATGGAGTGAGGGTCCACGGAGAGACTGAGGTAAAGCCTCCAAGCACAGTTATGGAAAAAATGTTACTTTTGGGAAAGGAGCTGTACAGCTCAGCAGACGATGCCTGACAATTTTGTGCTTTCATAACTGTTGAAGCGCAGCCACGCTGGGAGCTGACTAATCTGGAGATGTGAATCCTGAGCTGAGGCTTTTCCCCAAGGTGGGCAGACATTCCAACATGGGAAACTGAGGCTGGCTTATTCATCAGGAGTTCACCTGGCAAGTCAAGGCAGAACAGAGAGCTGAAATCAGGAGTTCCCAGCACCTACTCATGGTGAGGTGGATTACGCATCCCCACTGCATGGCATGTAGGGACCTGTGATCCCCAGGGGGCTGCAGTCCCCATGGATGCCCAGTGATCACCTGTGGAGCAGCTCAGGACCCTGTAGTCTTGAGCCATGCTCCTTCTGACTTTGAGAGCATATCTACAGCGTAGGTGGATTTGGAGAGAAATACCAAACTGGTCCTTAATGTGAGGAGGAAGAAATGCAAGCAGGCAGCCTCCCATCCTGCTTTTTGAGGCCCTGCAAAGCATTCAGGTGGACATGTTAATACAGGTCTTCTTCTTCACCCCCCCTTCTCCCCATCTTCAATGGATCATAACCTTAGGAGACGTCAGACTGTTGGGTTCTTGGAACCTTCATGGACAGCTCAATCTTTCCACCTAGCAGTGAGGTTGTAAAGGCAAAGGTTACAGCTGGAGTTTAGGTGTTCCTCTGAGCCGGGACGTGGAGCAAAGGGTGGCCTGAGTTACACCCATAGGGAAGAGCAGAACTGCAGGGGATGGGAGCTGGTGGGGAGATCAGCGCTGGCAGTGGCTCATTAATTAGTATTTTCCACCTCTGAAAACAGACAGACTGTTCAGGAACAAAGCTTCTTTGCCTGCTTTTAAAAAAGGGTGGGATAAAAGCAGCCTTGTCATGGCCTCCTCCTTGTTAAAGAGATACTGCGATACCACTGAGCTCCATCCCGAGAGGCACAAGCAGCCTTGCAGCCCCGTGCAAGGTGACATCATCTGGCCTTCCATGCCTCCCCGACAAAAGCACCATTGTGTGACTGTCACTTCCAGGAACCCCCTGCTGTCCCCAGGTCTAATAGGGAGCTTTCCCACACACAGCCCTTCAGTCCTTGTTTCACCAGGGCAAGCCAACCCCTGCTCACAGGGAAGCTGGGTTTTATTTTCCTCCCTACCTCTATTCACTTTGCAGGAGAAAACAAATTACCTTTTCCATCTGCAGTGCTCTGGATGATTAATTAGGTTTAGTAATATAGTAGTGTCTTGGGACCCCACCCCAGTGGAGGCTCATGCACCAGGCACTGATTGTACATGAACACGAAAAGTGTCCTTACCTCAAAGAGCTGCTAGGTTACTGCAGACAGAAAGTGCTAATTTCATTAGAAGCAGGTCAGATTCACCTGAAATAACCCTTAGATGTGAAACTGCAATTATACGCTGCGATACCTCCAAGGAATTCTGTATTTCTCTATAAACATCAGTGTCAAGAGGCCCAGCAGAGAAGGTCCTGGTTTTGCACAAAAGTTGTTTCATATAATAGTTGCCCCCCAGCCTGGTATGCAGGACAAGAAGCAAGTTAGGAGATCAGACTTTTAAAATCCTTGTTCATCAATGTTCAAGCAACAAAGCTGAGAAGAGCAGGAGCCAAGACTCTGCAGCGGGCTCAGAGCTGCATGAAAAAGCCTCAGACCCCCTACATGGCTGTGGGAAGGTAACGGAGTATTTTGTGTGTCTTTTTCTCACCCACAAAGCAAGGATGTTCATGTTCTACTACATCCATTCAGTCCTGGTTACAGCCTGTCCCTTGCAAAGTGACAGCTATCCAGCTCCCAGGCAGCAGTGCCAGGTCAGCACTGCTCGTACAGACACCAACTGGGAGCAACTCAGGGTTTCCCCCGATACCTGCTCTGCTCCCCAGTGCCGTTCCTGGTGTTCCAGGGCTGGCAGTGCAGTCAGCACCTAGGGGTGAAGCTGTGGACATCAACGCATCCTGTGCTACTTGCATACAGGTCAATGATCAACCACAGTGTTCTCTGTCCCCAGCCTCTCCTGCCGTCAGCGTGGATGCAAGGAAGCAAGACAAGCAGGAGACCAGCATTGCCCCGGGGGGCAATAACATAAAAAAATCAGGGTTGGAAATGTAAGTCCTCTAATCATTAACAACAGGAGTACAGGCTGCAACAGGGCTGTACTGGTCCCTGATGGTTTGGGATCACCGGACTTCAGTGCTTCCTGAACTGCAAGTGGCTCTGCAGTAGGTGAAGGGCACTTGGTGAGGCAGCAGCTATTGGTGGCAGAAACCGGCATCTGGGTCAGTTCTGCCCATGTACCTGAAGAGGAACTGTGCCCCTTACGCCCTCCTGGAGCCAGCTGGGAACACCTAGTCCTCCATCACACTGCATCTCCTCTTAACGTGTCTCACTGCTCTTCTTCCCATGACAAGAATAATCTGCTTCTCGCAAGAAAACCCTGGAGCTCAGAGGCATTGTTGGGATTCCTGGGTGAGTGGGGGCCTGGTCTGTGATGCTCTTTGCAATTCCAGAGGCTGCATCCTCCCTTCCAGCATCTCTGCAGCAGCAGTGACAGCAGGATGGAGGGAGGGGGAAGTGACTCAGGTGTCCTGAAAACAGCCAGGCGGTTGCCAATTAGTCCAAATAACCCATCTGGCCCAGGGAAAGGCCATTTAGAGAGTGTCTAATCACTGCTGCAGGAAAGAGAGAAAACCGTTGTGTGATGCCTTTGAAAAAAATCCCTGCTCCCTCATCAAAATATCCTTCCCTCCAGGGACCCATTCAAGATTTTTATCCTGTACGTTTATCAGAGTTATTTGGTCAAAACATGAAGTAGCTTGTCGAAGTATTATGTTAAGTAGCACCAACTCTGTTTGCCTTTAGGCCTCATTTAGCAGAGAGCAAAAGCAGAATGAAGAAAACAAGTGCAGAAGCAAGCTCTTGTTTGCAAATCTTATTTTGCCAGGCAGAATTTTGCTTCGTGGCCACGGTCCCTCAGGGCCCCTCTCCTCAGAACACTGATCCATAAAGCACAAAGAACCCTCGCATCAGACAAAACCAAGACAGCATCTATGACACAAAAGCACCCCACGCTGTGGCACCAGGTCCAGCCTTCCTCCTGTGCCCAGGGCACTCGATCCAAGAACCACAAAGGCTGAGGGCGAAGCACGAGGTTAGACCACAGCTACAACCTGATCTTTTTAATCTTTCCCTGCATGTAGATAGCTTCACCCATGGGGCAGGTTTAAGTGTTTGTATTTTCATGGACCGTTCGGTTTTGTTCCTGCCCCTGAAACGTGTCAGCTTGCTCTGATGGAAGTCAATGCGTGCGATCCCGTTAGCTGCACAGAGGGTCTGTGCTCCACGAGTGTGGCAGCGGCATCCACACCATGGGCAACTCCAGCTTCCGCGTCCTTCCTTGCCCATACAATTCTCCCTCAGATTAAGGCACTTTCTCAGTAACTAATCCAATGTGCTCTCTGCCACTCTGGTTGCCATCTCATTTACCTTTTTTCAGACACCAATAAAGCAGCAGCTTTGAGTCATGGCTGATGGTTCTACCCTAGAATGTAATTTGAAAGCCATTATATTTCATCTCTTCTGTACTCTACAGCAGGCTACAGAATTGTTAAAAAAGCTGCTTTATTTCAAACTAGAAAAGCTTTACAAAGATCTAATGCACTGATATTTTAGCTAGTGAAATCAAATGCTTCAGTAATATAATGATAATACTGTTAAATCCACTTTACTTTACAATTAAAAGGTACCTGCCTCATTGCCAAGATTTAGCATCAGACAAAAAGTGCTATATTGTTCTATTTAGTACTAACATTTTAATTTAGCTTTTATGTTTAGCAGGTGCTTTTATTAGCCTTTAACTAAGCTCCAATCCATCATGATTCTCATGCAAAACAATATTAATATGCCTCACTAGTTCCACCCCCTCACTGGAGAAACCACCTAGTCTTCAGCGCTCTAAGGCAGGCAATAAAAGGTCACTGTTGCTTAGAGATGAGACATTTCACTGACTGATCCCTCCATCCATCTGTTATCAATCATAGCGAGCACCCTCTGAACATGGTACAACTGAAGAATCTACAGTCACCAGTCACCTCGCAGAAACTAGGTCATAGCACGTGGCTACTGGAAAAGCTCTAAGCTCTTTTCTGTTATGGTGGCCTGTGCTCACAGCTAGACCAGTCTCCACTGAGCTCAGAAGTGGCACAAGATCGTTATTGTGTGGCAAGAACTCCAGAGGTGATTTAGGGTTGGAGATGAGCAGGATGGAAACCTACAAGAGGTTATGAGTGGGGCAGCTGCACAGTGTGGTGAGATATCCCCAAGCAGTGAGTAGAAGGCTGGATTCTCCTGTAACCTCAGAGGTGTTTATTCCTCTCCTCTCACTCAAGACGTACAAGCAGAGCATAGTCAGTTCACCAAAGCCACTATTTCACTAGGCGCTGCCTAGAAATACTGCACATGATGCCCCTGCAAAAACATCTCATTAAGAGCATCTTCCCTTTGCATTATGATAATATGAAGAGCAGAAACTGGGCAAAACAAGCCTGGGTTAATCTGAGAGATAGCAGACTCAGCTTTTCCAGAAAAGCAGGTTCCACATTTTTTTTTTAAAGCTGTTTCTTCAGTTTATGAAAATCTAATTGTCCGTAAGGCCAGCAAAATAGCCCAGGTGTGAAACTTGAGCCTGTCACGGTGACCTTAGACCTGACAACACACGTGGAGAGGCCTAAGGAGCTGCACCTGCATCACCCATCCTTCCAATTCCAGCTTTCCCTCTTCCTTGGTCCTCTATGGCAAGAGACCTCTGGGAGATACAGTCCCACCTGGCATTTTGGCTAATTAGGGCCACAGGGCATGCTGGGAAATGGGAGAGGCTATAAAACTCAGTGGGAGGGTGGGAAACCTTTCCTACAGGTGGGATGGAGCTGGGACTGGGAAGCTGCAGCTCTGCCTGCTTCAGGAGGACGCTCTGCCCTTTGAAGCTGTGGTCACTCATGTTGCCTGGAGTAATGGATTCTTGCTAGACCTTCTGCCAGAGGGTTCACCTCCTTCCTCAGCATCTCAGCAGCATCCATTCTGCTGAAAGGTAAGGCCTGCGATGCGGTTGTCATCTCCTAGTTGGCTTTCTCTCCCAGAGGCATCTCTGTCAGGTTTGTTATTGTCTTAAAGACCAGCAAACAGACTGTGGGAACCAAACTCTGGTGTTGTTTGCAGTGAGGAACAGCGAAATGCTCTTCATTAGAGCAGGGCACTGAGCAGCAGTAGCTTCAGTACTGCCTGCACTTGCTAAATCAACTAATGAGTCCTCTGGCATGAGATTGAGGACCTGCTAAGAGGGCTGGAGTGGTGAAGGCTCCAGCAAAGGGGTAAATAGGAAGGGATGTGAAATCTACCATATGAAAACAGGGCAATGTGTGTGTCTGGTCTCTACCTCTGGAGAGCAGCTGACTTAGATGGTAATTAGAACATTCAGGTCTAAGAGCCATAGTCTCTCCATACCTAGATCTTTTCCTTTTGGGTAAGAGGATGCCAAGAAGCTTCCTGGCCAGGCTCAGGTAGGAGCCTCAGAACATGCTGCAGGACTCTTCTGCTTCCCAGGAAGCCCAGCCTGATCCCTAGCCCAGTGCAGGAGACTCTGCTATCACTGCAACAAATAGAGGAAAACAAACTAATGAGATATTAGGGCTAAACTTAGCTGCAATTAACACTTAATTACCATCCTGAAAACATTTGCCGTATTTTGCCAGGGCTTAGAAAGGTAAGACCAATTAGCTTAATCTTGTGTGGTAGAAACCTTAGAGTGCCTCAGATGCCTCTGTGGATGGGACCCTGGGAGTAACTGGTGATTGCGAAGTACCTGGAGCTGAGCAATCCTGCAGGAGGGTTGAGTAATGGGATGGAGCCCTGCTTGGGCACTAGTGCCTGGGGAAGAGAAGGGTCCTGTGGCAACGATGCTTTCAGCAAAAGTCACCCTCTTATGCCAATCTTAGCTTTCTTGACCTGCTTATCTGAGAGACTATTCTCTGTGGCCTCTTGAATAAAACAGAAAGCAGGTAAGGCGGCAAGCAAAGGTGTGTGCTGGACAGGGAGACACTAGTACAGTGAGACCCAGAGAGCAGGTACAGGACAGAAAGCCATTCAGGGTTACCTGTAAATCTCCTTCCAGGTGAAAACCCCAGTAACTAGGAGTTCAGTTTCCATCTTTTTTTTAGTACTGATTGCAACTCCAGCTCAGATTAATGTGAAGCTGGCAGGAAAGCTCAGCTCCAAGCATAACAGCTTAGCAAGGGCTTGTAGGTAGAATATTTCAGAGGAATCCATGCATGGTAATCCTGGTGAATTTGTCTTCTGTAGAAGATTTTGTTCTAGAAGAATCTTGTGAACAACACTAATAGACCTTGGAGGCAACGATGTTTGCCCCAGTGATATATTAAACAGAGGAGGCTGAAGGCTGTCATTGCCCTTTGCCAGCTCTCCTTCAAGAGCAGATAAATGACACTCACGTTTGCTCCTGAATCTACAATTTACAGCCTGGCGTGGTGTTGGTTGCAGGCTGCTGTATGAAGTCAGCCCAGCTACTGGCCTGGAAGCTTTTGGGGTGCAGGGAAGGCAGGATCTGTGTTGCTGGCCCTGCCAGCCCTGCTTCACAGCATTGCACTGTCCAACTGTTACTTACTCATCCTGATTTATATGGGTGTTATGTCACACTTCAGCACTACCAGCTGATGTTTGGCAGTGAGTATGACTTATACTGTTGCTAGATTGCACTTTCTCACTAGAATTCCATGTGGAGAAACTGCGAAATGTTGAGATTTTTCTTAAGAGAATGGACATAGCAAGAACTATCGGGTAATAGGAAGGCTGAAGGAAGAAACTGGTTCTTGTGCCAAGGAGAAACTCAAGCATTATTTTTATGTACCCTGTGTCAAGATTTATAAATGTTTCTTCTTCTCTGGCACAATGGCCTCTAGGGAAAAGAACTTCTCAATTAAATTAAACCTAAGAAACGTGGAGGTAACAGAAGAAACACATTAGTCTGGATGGCTGCCTCCTGTTTGTTCACTCCGGTGCTTGGATGGGCACAGCCCCAGTTGGCTGTTCCCTTATGAAATTATTAAACAATACAACATCTGGCTCCTTCCTGAGTGTTAATATCCGCTTAGGTCCAAGCTGGACCTTCCAAGCAGACCTGAAACTTCTAGGCTTCACAGAATCTTAAGCGCAAATTCCAGGGAAACTAATTGTGTGCCTTGAAGGCAATTAAATGGAGTGACTTGGGGAATGGCTGGCAGCAGGCTGCCTGTGGGGATGACAAGCTTTGACACTTATTCCTATCATGTCCTCGTACAACTTGCCACTCAAAATAGCAGCACTTCACTAGGGCTGCTTGACTGGCTGTGAGGTGCTGGACTGAGGGAAGTGTTGTTCTGGGAAGATAACAGCTGACTTTCTGCTCCAGTCAGTGCTAGCTCTGTGGAAGCCTGGGAGTGGATGAAGTGCAAGTTGGGATGTTAGCCCTTCACTAGAGAGCCATCCATGCCCTAATCTCCCAGGGTAAGGTTTCCCAAGCAACCTCAGGAGCTTGAAGGAAATGTTTTGCGTTTTACTGATCTTGTCTTTACCCCTAGCCCCATACCCATAAGCATCTTTAGCAAAGCTCTCCTGTTACTGTTTGTGTTGCGTGGCCCCATCACATCTTTCCTCTTAACTTCCGTGAGAGCCTTAACCTGGCCAAGTGGAGAACTTAGCTCTTTAGTTGCTCACCAATAGGCAGCCAGGAGTAGTGTGTCTAGGGAAAGGCTGATCCTGCTGAATCACAGAGCTGTCTGAGCCCTCGCAAAGGACTTTCACATTCTTCATTATTAGCTGCCAGTTGACTTCTGCAGGAAGAAAAATCTTCTGTTGTACATAAGCTCCCTAGAATGCTGAGAAGGCTCAAATATCTGCAGATGAATCCACTTCAGCAGACAGCCAGCTCCACCCGAACGCTGACTCTGAACGCAGAAGCTTCAGCAGGTGCTGCCAGGCACCCCCAGACCTGGAAGGCCTTGGGAAGCAGGAGACAGCGATGTGGCACGCTGCTTCTCCCCGGGAGGTGGAGGAACGCCTCCCTGCACTGGGTGCTCGGAGCTGCATGGTGAATTGGACTCAAACAGCAACTTGACGTGCCTGTCGGAGCACAATGTACTTAGCCAAGTAGCAAACTAATTTCATCCCCTCCCCTGCCAGGGCAAGAGGAGGTAGAGGGATTAGTTTGAACTCTGATGATCATATAATAACATGGCAGCTGTATGCAGCTAATAATCCACCAGGAGGATTAGCAAACTTAGTTGTCTAGCTCTGCATAATGGGAAGCTCAGAGCAGCAGCTTCCCAGTTCTATCTATTGTGTTTGCATTCCCTCCAGTGGAAGCATCGAACACAATGAGACAAGCTTTTCCAGTCTGTTATGAAATGGGAATGTAACGTGTGACTAATGGAGTATAGCCAGCAACTCTACAAGCAGCCATTCAGCCAGGGATAGGGATTTAAGCTTTACTGTGAGAGTGCATCTTAAGTGCCCACTGCAAAAGAGCAGATCGCAATTTCAACAAACTGATGTTAAAACATGTCATTTGAAGCTTTCTGGGAGTAATGTCCTATAGTTTGTGTGCTCTGCGTGTCCTGATGTCTGCAAGCAGCCTGCTCGGCTAATAGGTGGAGAATAACCCGGCGTAACGCACAGGCAACTGGCAAAAGAGCCCAGAACAAAGCACAGGACGGTCAGATGCCAAGGAGTAGACTTAGCAACTGGAATTGTTGTTCTTCTTACCACCCCCTCCCTCTCCCCACACTCTGAACAACTTTAAGTGCTAGGTAGCTCAAGGATTTTTCCCCTGGGGTGAGTGCTTTTAATCATAGACTGGAAACCAGAATAAATATAGAAGGAAGGCAGTTTCAGAGCTTCTATCAATTTACTAATGAATAACTAGAGTAACCGGCTCTGTAAGAGCCTGTGAAGTAGAGCTGTGACTCCTCATCCTCCTCCTCGTTCGCCATCTGGAGCGGCAGAAGCAATGAGTAAGAGCCTCCTGTGCTGTGGGTGCCCTGAGCTCCGCTGGCTGTGTCACCGATGGCTCCAGTGGTGGCTCACGCTGCCTCCTCCCATGTTGCAGGGCAGAGAGAGCAGCATAGGAAATGTTGTGCTGGGGCTTGTACTGTGTGACTTTTCTCTTCCGCTCCAGCAGACAATTCCAGTGGAACACTGGAGTGCACACGGGATGAAAGCTTCAGCACAATGTGCTCCTGCCAACGCCTGGCTGGGCTGCAGGACTTCTCTCGCTCTTGCAGTGCGAACAAGCACCACCGCTCACAATAAGATGGTAGCAAAATACTAGTTTCCACCAATAGCTCCTTCCAATGTTTCCTCCCAGTTACAACTGGTGCTGCTGAGACTCCATGGGAAAAAACACCAGTATAGACAAGGCCTCTGCATGCAAATGAATGCTACATAAATAACCCCCATCTTCCCTCAGTTCCTAGGTTGTGTACTCTATGCGCTAGAATTCTCTTCAAAGCCCTCCCAGTTCATTCTTTATGCTCTAATTAAGGATCAGTGCCAATTAACTATCTTCAATAGAGGAGCATCTTCCGCTCAGCAGCCAGGAAGTGTCTGAATAAGATCCTGCTGTACAATATGCACATGAAAAGGGAAGCCCTCCCTTTTTGGAAAGGGCTTCCAAGATTTAAAACCCAGTATAGAATACAGGATGCCTATTTTAAAAATATTGTGTGATAGAATTAACTGATGGCATCCACGAATGCCGAGTGGTTCCTTATATGCTTTGTGTAGCACTCAAGTGAGCTACTGCACTGCTGAGGCTCTGAGCTCGGCACCTCTGTGCAAACAGAATGCAATGCTTTCTAGGAACTGAGATTAAAATACCGAGGCTTTTTCTTGCAAGGGTGATAGCCAGTCAAAAATCAGCAGAAGTGCAGTGTCAAATCTGATGTTAAATAATGATTCAGATCAAAAATCACCAGTAGTTATGCCAGCATCTAAACTGCCCCAGTAGCCCTCACCTATAGCCTTTGCTTCCTATAGATGTTCACCTGTTCCATAAATAACCACACAGTTTAGGTTGCTGCTGCACCATGTTCCGAGCAAGAGCTGTGCTAGCAGAGCAGGCAAAGGCAGGGGAATATCATTTTGGAGCTTGGCTGGAGATGAATACATCAGCTCCCCAGCCAGTTACGGCCTAAGTTTAAGAAGCGCTATTCTAAATGAAAATTAGATGGCTAAACACTGCAGGAGGGAGGTGGGGGGAAAGGATAATCCCTTCAAAGCTTTAAAGGGAAGATTCTCAGACCAGCTTCAGCTGATGTGAGACATATGAACAGCCTCGGAATTAAACTGCAAAACTCCAGCCAGGCACAACAGCTGCTCTGCCTTTTGGGGTAGAGACACTTGAACTGGTTGTACACGAAGCAGATGTAAGCTGCCCACCCAGCTACTCGTAGCTAAATGTGGTGACCATTCACAGGCTGTCCTGGAGAATAAAGGACGAGAGGAGGAAGAGCACAGATCGGATGATAGGAAACAGGAACTGTAGAACTGCACTGAAGGAGGGGTGAAAGCAGCAAATTATTCCATGAGCAGCAGAATCCACAAAGTCTAGTCTGATGGGATTTACAACCGTAACATCTGCCAGGCCACCAATATTTAATAACAACACATTTGTAACTGTCAATGAATTTGAGTGCCTTTGTGAGCGGATTGTGTACATCTCATTTTTCACGCACACAAAAACTCAAACAGGCTAAATCAGTCTCTTAGGTTCAAGAAGAATCCCTGTACCTGCTCAGCAGACACCAGGGTTTCATGTCTGAGTTTTGCTAAGAGCAAAGAGCAGGTGATGGGTCTACCCTAATACACCTTGGGAATTTCTGGACAGGCTTGTTACAATCCTGATCATGCTGAGATTTGAGTGCCTGATAGGAAAGATGAAGGGGGATACAAAACAGTGCACTGCAACCGAGTCACTCCAGGGAATGTAACCTTCTATGCGATGTGGGATTCAGCTCTTTTGAACTTACCCGGATCCTCCTCATGGCTGCCACAATCTCCACACGGCTGTTGGGCCTGGGTACGTCCAAGCTACCGATGTACTGTAAGACAGAACAGTGAGATAGCTGTAACTCACATCATTCATTTAGTCCGTGTTTAGTCAGACTTGCTTGACCCAGGATATGGTAGGAACATCTGTAGTGGGTAACATTACCGGGGCTAGGAGGAAGTTTATGGACTTCTAAAGTTTGGTGTGAGCCTCTGACCTCATCTGGATTCTGGATGCACCCTTCCCAGTGCTTTGCAGGGCAATGTTGGTTGTTAATCAAGTCATGATCTGTGGGTCTGAATATGGGACTGTCCCTCCGTTGTCATTCCTGACTACACCTGCTTTTAAAAGACTGAAAGCTAAAATTTGCCAGGAGGTACAACAACTAGCTTTCCTGGAAAAGGCTTGTGATTCTGGCCTAGCTTTTCAGTCTGGACAATCTTCCCCCTGGACACTGTGTTCCCTGCTTGGCTGGACCAGCTTAGCTGTCTGCAGGATCCTGGTAAACCCAGTGCAGTCTGTCACAGGCCAGTTGTTTCAAACTGCCCTTGAGGGAGCTGCCATCCTAAGCAAGCTGCCAGGCTGGGCTGCGATAGCGGCTGCCCTTGCTGTTGGGTGTCTGTGTTTCAGTGTAAGCACTGCTGCTAGCAGGGCCCCTCGCTCAGGGCTGAGAGGCGGGCAGACACCACATCCCAGCGCCTCTGCTGCTGCCCACACCTCCAGCTTTCTGCGACTCGGCTGCCTGTTCTCTCGCACGCCGTGGCAGTGCTGCGCGGGTTGTTAGGGAAGACCTGCAGGCAGACAGCTTCCTGCTGCTGGTGTTTTTCCCTCCCGTGTGCTGTTCCCTGTGCTGCCTGTACTGCTCTCCCTCGTGCTGGGCTGTAATGCTTGTGTGCCAATGCAGACTCCAGTTGTGCCATGGCATGATGGTACCTGTGACAGCACACACGGCACAGATGTACAGGAGTGATGCCTGCATCGCTGTCGAGCGGAGGAGGCACAAAGCTGCCAGCTCAGTGTTGGGAGTGAGGAAAACATGTGGTGTCCTGGACAGTCACCTGCCTCATGGAGCAGAAGGGCATTACTGTTATGAAGTGGGGTGGCTCACACCTCTGTGGAAAGACTTGCACATCAAGGGCATGATGGTGAGGGGAAGAAAAATGCCTTCTGAGAGGATGAGTGGCCCAATGAGTGATGCCAGGGCTGGTGCTGGGTGCAGCCCTGTGGCTTGGGCAGCTGAGCACAGTGTGCTGGACTCAGTGCTGGGGAGTTCCTGTCAGGGTCTGTCAACTCCCTTGGTGACGCACAGCCCACCTCTGCATGGCTGTCACAGGCAGGTTAATGGTAGAGGCTGAGAGAAGTTTAAAAAGCTTCCCCCCTCTCAAAACATGGACATGGTTTAGTGTTTGACAGGAATAGTTGGACTCGATGATCCAACGGGTCTCTTCCAACCTGGTGATTCTATGAAAAGCATTTGGTTCATGATCTCTGTCTGGTTTTTGAGTGTGTGGTTTCAGGTTGTAGAGGTTATTTGGAAGTGGAGAGGGGAGGAGGAGAAGGGGCAGCTAATCAGGAGGCCCCTGCAAATGTTCAGGGTGATAATACACATATGAACAGACAAAACACTCCCAAAGCATCCCCATCGCTACCACTGTTACTGGCATAGTTCTGGTTTTATTTCTCTACTGCATTGCTTGCAGTCAGTTTTATCTTTGAAAAACTTAATAGGGCTTTCAGAGATGGGTTCTCCTGGCTCAGTATTTACTGCTCTTCTGCCTGCCTTGAAATAAACACCGCAAGCAATCTGAAAGGTCATCTGGCTTCTCTGATGCTTCTGTAAATGCTTTGGCAAAATGGCATTTTTAAGATCGGTTGGGTTCAGTTATAGCCTTTGGTAAACCACAGGAGAGTCAAAGCACTCGGACCATGAAAGCTTGAGGGCAGCGGGGATGGGAGCAGCAGAGCTAGGATTTCCCTCTGCCTCGGTTGTGAGGGCGTATCGGTATCACTCCAGACCTGAGGTCTCTCTGGTTTGCAGGCATCTCCTTCCCCATTCCGCGGTGGCTGTCACTACAGTCACAGGTAATCCAGATTAATTCAGTGCAGCCGGCTGGCAGTTTCTCTGTGAACAACAGAGCTGCTGTGGGGGAAGAGACCATGCTACCAAAGATAAACTGACAGGTGGGGGCAAGAGGAGAGCTGGCGACTGCTGAGCCAGAGCAGATTCTCCCAGGCTTCCTGCTTTGGCCTTGCTGAGGAGTTTGGTTCCTCAGCACAAGGACACGGATCTGTTGAAGCGAGTCTAGAGGTCCTGGCCCAGGTTGTCCAAAGAATCCGTGGCTGCCCCATCCCTGGAAGGGGTTCAAGGCCAGGGTGGATGGGACCTGGAGGCCCTGATCCAGTGGGAGGTGTCCCTGCCCATGACAGAGGGTGGGACTGGATGGACTTTGAAGCAGCCCAAACCATTCCATGATTCTATGCTCCCATATTGATCCCTGCCTGCTCACAAAGCCCTGCACAAACAGCCACCTCTCCAAAAGGAGCTCCCAGCATTGACCTCCTGAAGCTTGTCCCTGAAGATTATAAGGCAAATAAGACAGTTTGGTATGTGGAGATTAGAGAGTAAACATGGTCAGTCAGATTGCCTGGTGCGAGGCACCTGGCAGCCACTTACAGCCTTGTCATTGTCAGAGTTGCAGTTGAGTGATGTGCCCACAATGAGTGTCCTAATTGGAAGAGACAGACACGAGAACAGAATTGAGCAAGCATGTTACTAAGGTAATGCAAGCCCCATCTCAGACCCACACATCTCACAGCGCCTTAGCCACTCTCTGAATAGCTCTGGATGCCTGAAGCCATCAATCTGAAGAAGCCCATTTCACTCAGTTAAAGGTACGGTTGCTTCACATCTCTTAAAAATCAAAATAAGGATTTTTCTCCTCCTCAGCACGGCTGGTGGCGCAGCAAATGTTAATTTAAATAAAAGCAAAGATTGTTTTTCACTCCTAAGGAAGAGAGATGTTAAAAAGACATGATTAACTGTCTATTCAGATCCATCCTATATCCTGCTTAAATCTTACAGCAGTTTTAGCAGGAAAACCAAATTGCACAAAATCCGCATTTCAAAGCTTTATTTGAATATATATGTCCCTTCTTTCCAACTCGGGAGAGAGAAGGCGTGAATTCCATTTCTAATCTGTGTTAGGCCACCTGCAAAGAGGGGAATAGAACCCTAGAGTTGCTCCAGCAAAATGCAGTTCTTGTCAGCTGAATTATAAACCCGCTCCCCGTGCTGCCTACAGAATGTCAATTCCAGTGGAGTCACTTCTGAGAGTGACGCTGCGCTGCCAGGCTCTTCTTCCTGATCAATACGAGATCCCTGACAATTATTGCTTTTTCTCTGATACCTGAAGACTGAAAGCGTTTAAACGAGGACCCTGCCTGCCCAGCTTCTCATACAGGGAACAGGTCGGATGGCACTAATACCAAGAATCATTGAACGATTTGAGTGGGAAGGGACATTAAAGATTACCCAGTTCCATCCCCTCTGCCATGGGCAGGGACACCTCCCACTGGATCAGGTTGGATGAGTGCTTTGAGCAACCTCCTCCGAACATCCAGCCTCAAAGCCTCATCCAAGCAGCATCTAAGTCTGCTGCCTTCCAAGGGAATAGAGAGCTGTTGCTTCACTGTGACAGGAACGAGATCCTGCCTGATGGGGACAGGACGGGCACCAGAGCAAGGATGCACACAGGCACCTGGCACAGGCAGCATCCACCGCAAGGGCTTTCCAGTTGAGTTCTCAAATAGAGCACACAAGGAGGCTTCTAAGGATTAAACATCTGGAAAAAAAAATACTAGGAGAAGAGCAAGAACCTGTTTGATTGTGATAATTGAATGCGAGGCTTTCATAGTTTATGGATGCTTTCTGTAGACTCCCTGGGACCTGGCACAGGGGGAAGGAAAACATCATGGGCAGGGCTGGAGGAAAGGGTGAGCCCCTGTGGCCACCAGCTTGTGGGGCCACGAGAGACCCATGGCTGTCAGCACAGCCCCTGTGGCCCCCAGCCTGTGGGGCCAGCAGCCTTGGGGCCAGCACACACCTGCAGCCACCAGCCTGAGGAGCTAGGAGTGGCCCATGGCCACCAGCCCCTGGGGCCAACACAGCCCCATGGCCAACAACCACCAGCTTGTGGAGCCCCATAGCTGGCACAGCCCCTGTGGCCACCAGCTTGCAGGGCCACCAGCTTATTATGGGGCCACTATTCCCATCATAGACTAGCACAGCCCCTGTGGCCACCAGATTGTGAGGCCAGCAGCCCTGCAGCCACCAACCAGCTTGCAGGGCTCCCAGCTTGTAGGGCTGCTAGCCCCATGGTCGCACAGCCCCTGTGGCCACCAGCTTGCAGGACTACCAGCTTATAATGGGGTCACTAGCCCCACGGCTGGCACAGCCCCTGTGGCCACCAGCTTTCAGGGCTACCAGCTTATTATGGGGCCACTAACCCCACAGACTGGCACAGTCCCTGAGGCCACCAGTTTGCAGGGCTCCCAGCTTGTGTGGCCACTAGCCCTATAGCCAGCAGCCTGTGGGGCCAGCAGAGACGCGTGGCCTGCAGCCACCAGCTTGCAGGGCCACTAGCCCCACGGGTGGCACAGCCCCTGCGGCCACCAGCTTTGTGGGGCCACTACCCCTATAGCCAGCAGAGACCCGTGGCCTGCAGCCACCAGCTTTGTGGGGCCACCAGCCCCACGGCTGGCATAGCCCCTGTGGCCACCAGCCCCACGGCCAGCACAGCCCCCCGTGGCCACCAGCTTTGTGGAGCCACTAGCCCTATAGAGACCCGTGGCTTGCAGGGCCACCAGCCCCATGGCCGGCACAGCCCCTGTGGCCACCAGCCCCACGGCTGGCACAGCTCTCCGTGGCCACCAGCTTTGCGGGGCCAGTAGCCCCCGCGGCGGGCGGGCTCTCACCTTCGCCTGGAAGTGGATGCCGTGCTGGAAGGCCTCCTCGTTGTGCAGGGGCACGCGGGAGTCGCAGCCATCGTCCACCAGGTTGTACCGGCTCCTGACGGGCATGGCGGGGCCGCGGCCCCAGCCCCAGCCCCAGCCTGGCCGCGTTTGAACGAGCGGCCGCCGAGCCGCCGCGGGGCCCGCCCCCTGACAGCCATTGGCCGAAAGGGGGCGTCCGCCCCGCCCCCTGTGTGCCCCCTGGCCCCGCCCCTTGCCCCCCTGTGTGTACACACCGCCCCCCAGTCCCCTGACACCATCCCCTGTCCTCCTCCTCAGTCCCCTGACGCTGCCTTCATGTCCCCCCCACACCCCCACCCCGATGACTCCTGCCACCGCTCCCGTGTCCCTCTTGCTGTCCCTCTTGCTGTCCCCTGCCACCATCCAACTGTCCCTTTGTCCCCACGGTGTCACCTCCAGTGCCCACCATCCCCATTGTCCTCCTCGGTGCCCCCCCACTTTTGAGGAGCTGCTGAGAGAGCTGGGGTTGTTTAGCCTAGAGAAGAGGAGGCTGAGAGGAGACCTCATTGCTCTCTACAACTGCCTGAAAGGAGGTTGTGGAGAGGAGGGAGCTGGGCTCTTCTCCCAAGTGACAGGGGACAGGACAAGAGGGAATGGCCTCAAGCTCCACCAGGGGAGATTTAGGCTAGAGATTAGGAGGAAGTTTTTCACGGAAAGGGTCATTGGGCATTGGAATAGGCTGCCCAGGGAGGTGGTTGATTCCCCTTCCCTGGAGGTGTTTAAGGCACAGGTAGATGAGGTGCTGAGGGACATGGTTTAGTGTTTGATAGGAATGGTTGGACTTGATGATCTGGTGGATCTCTTCCAACCTGGTTGTTCTATGATTCTATGATTGTGCCCACCCTAGTGTCACCTGCCACCACCCTGTGCGTGCCTGGTGTCACCCCTGGTGCCCACCACCCTGTTGTCCCTCCTGGTGTCCCCTGCCACCGCCCCACGTCCCCCTCAGTGCCCACAGTCATGTTGTCCTGTTCGGTGTCCCCTGTCACCATGTTGGTGCCCACCCCATGTCCCCGTCTATGTCCCCTGCTACTTTCCTGTGTCCCCCTGGTGCCCACCCCATGTCCACCACAGTGTCTCCCCCTAGTATCCTCCTGTCGTCCTCTGCTGTGCCTGCCTCAGTGTCCCCCCATTGTCCCCTGCCATCATCCTGCCCCACTGTCCCCTCACATTTCCCACCCTGTGTCCATCTGTCCCCCTTCTTGTCCCCCAACACCTCCTCGCTGCTCACCCTAGTGTCACCCCCAGTGTCCCTCACTGCCTGCTCCACTGTCCCCCCCCCAGTTTCTCCTGTTGTCCCCCACCACTCCTCTGTCCCCCTGCTGGTGTCCACCCATTTCAGGAATGATCAGAAGCATGAACTGTTTGGGATCCCACGGGTGGAGGCCTAGACCTGCTCTGACCTCTGTGTTCCCCAGAATTCTTTTATGAGTGATCGTTCTAACTTTCAGTCATGCAAGTTACTCCCTGGCTGGATCCCTGAGCGCTGCTGGACACCACCTTTTATGTGGCTTCCATGTTAGTGAGAGAGAACATTTTGGCCACAGGCGGTCGGTGCACGGCTCGGTCTCCGTCTCAGGAGCGTAATCATCTGAGTTTCTTGGCGTCTTTGAGTACTTACAACTCAGTGGGAGATGGGCAAGAGCCAAAAAATCAGAAACTTGTAATTAAGAGAGGGAGCAAAAGCCCAAAGAATTAATATTGGTTCAGTGACTGCGACCCTACGTGTTCAAGTATTTTGCTGCATTAACTGTGTTCTGGCTCTTGCTCTGGGATGGGTTCTCCCTTCTTTGCGAAGCTCTTCTGTTTCCAAACAGGCTGCTTTTTCTGTTCCTTCCAAGTTACAACATTGCCTTCCCGTTTAAATACTCACACGTTTATGCTAATTTGTCTTTTATACAGCATAACTCAAAATGGGGTTTGTTTCAGGTCTGTAAACACATTAATTGGTTTCTGCCTAATATGCTACTCTAGACACACACCTCACCTGCAGATCCATCAAGCCAGTTCTTTGTTGGTGACTTTTTGGTGGTCTTTTTGCTGGTTTTAATGTGTCCTTAAAACATTTCATGGCACTTTTTTTTTTTTGTTTTAATCTTGGATGAATGTTGATTTAAAAAGTATCTGTTGACCTGAATGAATAACCTAGATTTTGCATGCGAGCGGCCTTGGACTGACTGAGCAAGATTCAGTCCTAAGCCCAAAGAGGAGGAGGTGCCACCTAGTCAGACTAGGCTTGTGCTTCCTTTGATGAGAAAGCCAGCAAAGCTCAGCTGGTGAGGGGAAAAAAACCCTAACACAGCCACTGCTGGAGAGTCTCTACATTGATTCTGCAATACTGCATTTCAACTGAGACATGCACGAACCTGTCGTGATGCTGAGCTGCTGAAAGTTCCTCCTCGTTCCCCTCCCACTGCCACAAGAGCTTTCTGATGTAAGTTGGAGTGTGTGGACTTTGCTTGGGATAGTTCCATCTTAAACTCTGATGGAAAGGACAGGATGAAGTAACAAGAATGGCCTTTTTATTTCCATTCTGGCGTCCTCCACTATCCTGCAGATTATAAAATTCTTTGGGTATGGGGAGAGAAACATCTCGTGGGAATCCTGAGAAAAATAAGGCAACTGATTTAATAAAGCTTGCAGTGCCAGACTCTGTTAGATCACAACTGAATGGAGGTGTTTAATATTCCATGTTCATTAACTTCTGTGAACTTTTTGAAGGGCTTAGCTCTTAAGGTTAATGGTTTGGATTTGTGCTTGAGAATCGAGTTTGAAGGCTGCTAAGCTTAAAAAGCTGTTAACTTTCTAGTTTGTTGGGCAAAGAATATTCTTTGACTCCTTCGCAGTGAAGCAAGCCGTATGGCTTTTCTTCTGGATAATAAAACTGGGAAAATATGTGGAATTAAAGTTACACAGTACATCATCAGGGATTTAGTCTAAGCAAACCCCTAACAGCATTACTCCTTCCTGACGCAAACAGTTAGCCAAACCTCATAGTGGGTGTTTGCATCAGATGGAGATACTGAGCTAGTTATTCCTTTGATGTGCAAAGCACACAGAGAAAGTCCCGTTCCTCTGAACACAGTAGGAGTGAAGCTCCAGAGACAGCTTCTTGGCTCCTTCCTTCAAGTGGTTTTGCAGAGAACAGGTTTATATCAGCTTTCTTTTTCAGACGTGGGCTACTAAGATTTCTTCCCTTCCCTTTCTCTCATACGGATGCACATTTCTCTCTGCACTGATGTTTACTCTGTGTGGCAATCATTCTTCCTATATAGCTTAATTGTTTGAAGAGACCTCAAACGTGGTGTGGTTCAGGTAGTAGGTATTATACGTAGGGAGTTCACTCATTCTGTCTGCTGGTTTGCTGGGAAGACAGCAGTTTCTCCCACCTGATCCTGCCATGTTTCCTCCAAACCCACCTTCACAACCTGGATAAAGGAGCTGCAGAGGTGCTGCATCCTTTCCACAGGAGACCAGGTCTTGATGCCAAGGAATTTTCCTCTCTTGTGCTAACCATTTTAAGCACTTATGTCTGCACAGTAGAACTGCAAAGGCTTTAAATGATAAATAAGATCTGACATGGAAAGAAAATCAGACAGATGTCCGGTAATGGCAGACAAAGCCCCTGTTACAGGAGATCACGTCCACATCAGACTTGTCAGATCCAAGAGCACGCTTACTGCCCTGGCAGAGCTGGTTTTGCCATGTGACACTATCAACGTTA
Organism: Coccyzus lansbergi; assembly: GCA_033558105.1. NCBI lineage: Eukaryota > Metazoa > Chordata > Aves > Cuculiformes > Coccyzidae > Coccyzus > Coccyzus lansbergi. The sequence continues at coordinate 1,006,304 of JAUMJK010000501.1, read as the reverse complement.
TTAATACTTATTTGTCCTGGTGTAATTTTTAGAGCAAAGTCTCTGGTGTGCTATCCTGCTAGCAGACTTGCTGTTACTGCCATAAAGTTTCATCAATTAAGACCGAAGGGATTTAACTGACTTACTGATGGCTTTATAGGACAGAAAGACGAATACAGGTGAATCATCTGGGCTGTGCAGCAAAGCAATAAAACCTTTCACTAATTCAAATGACTTTGGATATTATCTCAGTTACATGTAACAGTCGTTTAAGAGTTGTTTTTATGCATAATCCTAACAACCAGCTTCTGTCCCATCCTCCTACAGAGCAGGCTGGGCTGATGTGGGGGAAGAGGAGAAAGCATATCACAGGAATAACATGTTCTGCTAGAGGAGGAAAGAAACAGTGTATTGCAGTCGGATTTCCAAAATTTCAGGCATATTCTGCTTCCCTTACAATTGCTTTCTTTACTCAAGGAAGCAAAATTAACATAGCAAAATCCTTGATATCTTGAGACAGTAAGCGATCCAACGTTAAGATGCAGGCTTAAGGGCAACAGCGTGTCGGGAGTTCTCGACAACAATGAAACGCTGTCACACAAAGCTCCTGCAAGGTCAGAGGGTTAGGTATGTGTTTTTCCTTCTGTTGTTCTAGGAAGCTGTGCTCTCCCCTAGTGAAGAAAAAAAAAAAGATCAGGAAGCAAAGGGCGGTAAAGATTTCTATTTCCTACTATGTAACTGCCCAACCTTCATTTAAATGACTCAATCTTCAGCTTCAGTTTAACAGAAAAAAATGGGATCAAATCAGGAACCCTGACCATTGCCAAATCTGAACTTTTCTGTGTATGTAAATTATCAAAATAAAGATGGATGAGATAGTTCAGAAATGTGGTTTGACCTCCAGTTCCTCTTGTTTGCTCCGCACCAGATAACTATTGCTCATGATCAATAGGTGATAAACTAAAATCTTTGTTTAGCCAAGTAAGCCTGGGGGCACCAATCATGTTCAATAAATACTGTGTTAGGAAATATGGAGGCAAGAATATATAAATACGGTCCTGTTGGCTGAAATTGTGCAATGTTACCCTCTGTTGTACTGGGGATTTGAAGAAAACAGAAAAAAAATTGCAATCAAAATGTCTAAGTGAGGCTCTGAAGCTGCCACATGACATGAACTCAGAGATGACACATGGACCTGTCATTGTTTCAGCTCCCTCAGTCACTGTCATACGTGTCCTCTGCAAGCACAGGGTCTGCTCGGTTCGATGATTATACCAGATTTGCATTGCTCAAGAAGAAACAGAAGCTTAATGTCTCGAAGGTTGAGCCTAGCAGCACAGCCAAGCAGTCTGCCCAGTCGAACTCCAAGCCTCTTTCATGCATGGCCAGTTCCAACGTTCTGTGCAGCAGGACTCGGGAATGAAAAATGTCATCTACAATTATGTATATTCTCATCACCCTCTGTCCTGCAAATCCCCCCACCCCAAGTATGTGGCAAATGTTTTGTTTGTGTATGTAGGTCAACCACAACTCCTCAGTGGTCCAACATAAACACTGGAAGCACAGGTTGACGTATGCAGAGTTAAACCCTGTCTGAAGCCTAACACCACCCCTGACATTTTCCAAGTAGAGGCTGCGTGCTCGATATGTTTTCTTCTGACTTTTCAGTTGATAAAACATTGCTTTCTTAAGGATTTGTGGAAGTACAACCCACAGAAGATACTCACCATCATTGCAAAAGGAACTATTAACTTCAAACATGGATGGAGAGTTCGTAATGAGTAATTTTATTTTTTTTGGTAATAGCTTGAGGAATGTTCTCTTTCAAAATGGAACATTAAAGAATTTCTGCAAATAATGATTATATTGCCACTGGCAGGAGGCCAGTCTTATGAGATATTTTAAAAAGATTGTATATACTTTTCACATATTATGTTCTACTTAATGTTTTCCTTGTCTTAGCTATCTTTTTAACAAAAATATAGAAAAGAATACATTTATTGTCCTTACGATGACAGATCAAATCCAGAAAGTTTGAGCCAGAGTCAGTAACCAAAAAGCTTACTGGAAGAAGTAAAATTTCTTATTTAAGGACAGTGTTACTTACTAAACTCATAAGCTTGATGTTTTTCCATGTCTGAGTCATGATTTCTGCGCGCCACGAGTTGGCAGTACAGTTCAGCTTCAGGATGAGTTGCTTGGATCAGCACATTTTCATGATGTGAAACTCATACTGCTCAGTTTATGGTCTGGGAAAAGCGTAATTCTTAGGTCTTCACTTCCTGCAAATACAGGCAGAGCATCTGCTAGCACAGCTTGGGGAAACTGGCTGATCTCTGGAGTGATGCTTTGACGTGTTCCCCATCAGCAGTCTGCACCTCTAAAACCGTTTTATTACCACAGTCATCCTTGGATCTGATGGTTACCCGTGCACTCCATGGAAAGATGTGGTTGCACACAGAAACATCAGGTTAACCATGTCATGGTATAATGACCCAGAAAGATTTAGGATAATTGACTGTGAAGTTGTTGTCCTAAGAGATGAGTTAAATGCTGTACAATTAAACCATGTCCTTCCTCATTCCCATGGTATCAGGGTAGCACCTCTGTTTTATTTGATAACCTGAATGTAACTAGTAAAAGCTCATACAAGGCCAAAATACTGTCAGGTTTATTAATGGGATTGAAATATCTCTTGAAGTTATGCGATAATGTGCCGATACATGTGTACCAATACTCTTATCAAACTCTCCCATGTAGGACAGCACACTTTGTTCTGTCCTCCCTGTAAACACTATTGCTGCTGTGACAATGTTAGACAATTCAGAAAACATTTCATTGTTGTTTCCCCAGCACAGTCTAACAGATGCAGAGTTCTAGACACCACACATTCTTGTTCACTTGCTATCACAGAGAGGAACAATTTGTTCTTATCCACAACTCCCTCTAAGCAAAGGGTCTCAGGAAACAAGCTTGTGTGGAAGAGCGCACAGAAACTTTAAATCTACCTTCTCCTCACAGGGGACAGATGCTCTAAAGTTTCATTTATTTTCTCTCCTGCTGCTAGATCCAGCTTGCAGCATTCAGAGGCATAAACTCTCCTCCTGCATTACCTTGCTACCTTATTACTGCTCAACCTATACTTTACTCCCCTACCTTGCAGCACCTGAATACCATGTACAGCCTGACTTCATGCTGCACCATCTCTATTTATCTCAACATGAAATGAAGGCTTTATCCATTCAACACAATGCGACGCAGGTATCTGATGTATTATGGTTTCTTTGGTGGAGAAACAACCAGTAAACAATCAGCATGTAAGAAATAAGATGTATAATAATTAGATATAAAAATATTTCTCCTTTGCAATTCTTTTTATTTGGTAATATATTTCCCATGCTCCAAAGCCTCTTAGTGCCTCGGCCAATGTTAACTATTTCCCTGGCTTTCCTCAGCACTGCTGACACTGGTGATGATAAATCTCTTAATGTATGTTAAAAAATGTTCATCCAAGGGCCTGGCAGTAAAGTAAGAGATAGTCAGAGTCAGGTCAGCATTATAAATCTCACTTCAGTTGGCAGGCACCAGCCAGGATGTGCCTGTCAGTGACGGACACAGAAAGACATCATCTGGACAGACCATCCTTGCCGAAGTTACAGACCCCTCTGAGCTGCTGCTGCACGTGGAGATGCTCCCAGGTTTTAATGAAGAATTGCACAGCTATTAAAAAAATGCACATAATTTAATAGCAACCTGAGAGCAACCAAGGGCAAGCTATGTGACCTCAGCTTTCCAGGTGATTTTACATTGTAAGACACAATTCTGTAGTTAATTAATTAGTTTCTTCATTGCCTGTAAGGCTAAATGGTGGAAGATAGGTAATGCACTGAAAGAAAATAAGTGTAGTTTTGGGGTCGCAGGTGAAGCTGTAATTTGCTGTTAAGACAATATCTCTGATTAAACTTCCTTCTTTATAAGCTACTGCTGACTTGTGAAAAAGGGTCCACTTGCACAGAATCAGAGTCATGATTGTCTCTCATGTGATGCGAAAATGAGACATCGATTCAGATGTTCCTAAAACCTGCTCTGGCAGGGTAAACGATACATCCACATCTCCTCCTGGTCTGAGAAACTCTGCAGTCAGGAGACCTTTATTTTAACTTACAGTTAACTGGAACTCCCAACTTTTTGCTGCATTTATTTAAGTTTTGCTTTCATTTAAATGATTTCTTCTGATGTCCTGGTTTAGTCCTGCTCCATATTAGGAGCACGCCTCTAGTGACAGCTCCTTCAAGCAGAATCCTGATTAATCCTGTATTTTTCCCCCCTTCTCAGAGCTTGCAGGTAATCCTGGAATCCCTTGAAGCCAGGCTGCATTTCCCAGGGTGCAGCGCCACCGCCTGCCTTGCGCTTCCAAAATTCCCTAAATCTCTGGGTTTGCTACTCTAAAAGAGCTAGTTCACTCACAGGAGTGGAGAGATTTAGATGGGATTTTAGGAAGAAATGTTTTCCTGCGAGGCCCTGGCCCAGGTTGCCCAGAGCAGTGGTGGCTGCCCCATCCCTGGAGGGGTTCAAGGCCAGATTGGATGGGGCTTGGAGCCCCTGATCCAGTGGGAGATGCTCCACCATGGCAGTGGGTGGGATTGGATTGGCTTTGAGGGCTCTGAAGGGAGGAATAAATCATTATGTTAAGGGAATGAATTAGCATAAGCAATAATAATAATAATCAAATCTTGGCCAGCTTGGGGTTAGAAAGAATGTGATTGTAACAGGAGTTTAGCTTGTTTAGTAGTTGAAACAAGGAACAAATCAAGTAAGATGGTCCCTCAGCAGGAACAAAGGACAGATCTGAGCTCACCGAGGGGACACGAGAAAGATGAGATAAAGACCATCAGAAGCTTCTGAAGACACCAGGGAATCGTGATGTGCATACAAGAGTGGGTATGGTAATAAGCTCCCAGAAAAACAGTGGACATGTAATATAGTTCCAGGAATCCATATGGACGTCTGTGTTTAACCAGTGCTTCCTGTAATCTATATGGATACATATGATTAACCAGTATAAAAGTCATATAACCAGTCTCAATAGTTGGACACATTAGGTGGATTGCCCCATGTGTACCCCAGCACCATTTATTTAAGGAACACCTGCTTAATAATTAAACTGTTATTGATTACTGAGTTTGGCTTCTCATGGCATCACTTCCAACCGGAACCATTCTATGGTTCTGGCAGCACAGTATTGAGCTGTAACTGTGCAACACTGAGCAGATAGTGGAAACATCCAGCTAGGGAAACATTTCCAGCCTATTAGGTCCAGGGCAGCAGGTTAGGGTGAGGAAGCTCAGGAGCTACGGAAGCTCAGGGGCTGTGGTGCAGCAGCCTAAGAATCATAGAATCACCAGGTTGGAAGAGACCCATCGGATCATCGAGTCCAACCATTCCTATCAAACACTAAACCATGTTCCTCAGGACCTCGCCCACCTGTGCCTTAAACACCTCCAGGGAAGGTGAATCAACTACCTCCCTGGGCAGCCTATTCCAATGACCAATGACCCTTTCTGTGAAAAACTTCCTCCTAATCTCTAGCCTAACTCTCCCCTGGCAGAGCTTGAGGCCATTCCCTCTTGTCCTGTCCCCTGTCACTAGGAAGAAGAGCCCAGCTCCCTCCTCTTTACAACCTCCTTTCAGGTAGTTGTAGAGAGTAATGAGGTCTCCTCTCAGCCTCCTCTTCTCCAGGACAAACACCCCCAGCTCTTTCAGCCGTTCCTCTTAAGGCCTGTTCTCCAGACCCCTCACCAGCCTAGTTGCTCTAAGAGGCAGAGAAGCAGGGCACTATCTCGCAGTGCCAACCCCGGCCCTTCTGCCTTAGATGAAAGTCACTGCACCACGCAACAACGAAAGGATTTAAATCCTGAGCCACGCAGCCTGTGACAAACGGGAGGGCTGCGAGGAGCTGCCACACCTACATGGCGGACGCGATGACCCACCCTCTTCCAAAATGGCCGCTTGGCCCCGCCCCTTCCCGAAGCCCCAACCCCGGAAGGGGCCGTCGGCGCCGCCCTGTCCCAAAATGGCCGAAGTGGCTTCGTCGCGTCAGCGCCGTCGGGGCGGAGCGCGCGGGGTCAGCGCGCGGCGGCGATTGGCCCCTCTCGCGCCCCGTCGGCCGCGCGGCTCTCATGGCAACGCGCGGGCGGCGGGGGCGGTGGCGGTGGCGGGGCCGAACGGCGCCGCGACATGGACCGGGAGGCGGAGGAGCCGCCCGGCTCCCCGGCCCTGCCCGCCCCGAGGCCTCGGGGGGACGGGGCGCCGCGGGGACGGGCCCGGCGCGGCGGGGCGGCGGCGAGGGGCGGCCGGCGGCCCCGCGTCACGGTGGACAGCTCTAAGGCCAAGACCTCGCTGGAGGCGCTGAAGATCAGCCTGAGGCAGCTGCGCTGGAGGGAGGTGAGCAGAGCGCTCGCGGGGCTCTCGCGGGGCTGCCTGCCCCTTCCCGGCCCGTGGGAGGCTTTGCCTTGTTTTCCCTCAGCCTCGTCGCCCTCCCCTCACGCACCTTGTCGCTCCCCCCCGGCCTGTCGCCCCTTTGCCGGCTCTGCCCGGGGCCCCCTGCCCCTTTCCCATCGCCCCCGGCCCTGCCTGCCGCTCTGCGCTGTGGAAACCTCCCCTTATGGGGCATGGGGCCTGCCCTGGCAAAGCGTTCTCTCCTCCTCCTCATGTAATTTTTTCACAGAAAGGGTCATTGGGCACTGGCAGAGGCTGTTCAGGGAGGGGGTTGAGTTGCCTTCTCTGGAGGGGTTTAAGGGACGGGTGGACGAGGTGCTGAGGGACATGGGTTAGTGTTTGTTAGGAATGGTTGAACTTAATGATCCGGTGAGTTTTTTCCAACTTGGTGATTCTATGATTCCATGGTCTCCATGTTGGTGTTATTTCTAATTAGACGCTAGCTCTGGAGGCTGCTCTGATTCATCATCAAGGCTGCCTTTGCAGTTATGCAAGCCAAACCAGGCGTAATTGGATATTATGCTCAAACTGATTGTGGAAAGGGCAAGAAATCTACCTCTGCACAGAAGTGTTTGGCGTGTTGTGTCAATTCGTGTTTCTTCCCTTTCCCTGTTCCCTCACGGGGTGGGTACGTGACCAAGGGCTCATGGCACAGTACGGGGTGGTGTGACTGAGCAGATCAGCTGCATGATCCGATGGCAAAGCCTCCGTTTCATGGATTATCCCAGAGGCATGTTAAAGAGCATTGTATGTGAATGAAGTCATATTAAACCACCTAATAAAGCATGTGTAACAGACTTTGGGCTTCTAAACTATTGTCAGTAGGGAGGTTTGGCTTTGTTTTCTGCTACAGCTGGAGTTGTATGTTTTCTCTCTGCCATGTGCAGAGTTCAGTTTTGCCTGGCTGTGCTGAACTGGAGACGTGACAGTGTGGGAACTGGAACGAAAATTATTCTTTGAAACTCCTTATTTAAACCCTGAAGAGATTTCTAATACATATCAGGTTATAGATGCTAAATAGTTTTGAAATTGTAAAGATCTTCTTTCCGTAATAACTCTATCAATGGCTTTATGGAAATTGAGATGTCTTTGTGGAGCTTTTTGAGAAACTTCTGGCCCTGCCCACCATGGCACAGGTGCTCCTTGCCAGGGAGAGTAATGCCTTCTCAGTCTTCATTAATTTTTATCTTTTCTGTTTCCTGACCTTTTACTATTTTGCTTATCTTATCCCCTTAGTTCTCCTTGGTGTCCTGTCCTACATAATATCTTATTTCATGTGCTTTTGTTGATTTGTTCTTGTATGATTTTGAAAGCTCTCCCTTTCAAACATTAAGAAAAGTGTTTCCTTACACAACTGTCGTTAGTGGGTACAGAGCCTTGGAAGTAGTTTCACTGTTACAGCAAGACCAGCAGAGGGAACACACACACCGTTGCAAAAAATCCTAGAAGTAGTGACAAAATGCATCTTAAACACTGATGCTTTAGGGGCTGGTATTCTGCTGTTGCCTCTTATATAGCACTTTTCAAGGTGATTGCATCTTGGGCTTTGATTTAGTATACTTGATCCTTCTCCCTCATCACTTCTATGTTTTTCTCCGTTGTTGATTTTGTTTTGTTTCTGCTCTTCTCTGTTTGGTGCTGGAAGCTTCCGGTTGAGTATTTTGCTAGGCAGGAGACAGACTTTTGAAAGAGTGCTCCTTTTTATCAGTAGCTTCTGTCTTATCGATAGCATCATTGCAGTGTTGTATAGACTTTTGGTTTGTTTCTTTTTTTTTTTAAATTCTGAAATCTTGCTGGAAGGGCTTTGTTTCCATAATAGTTTGTTATTGCAATATTGCCATAGTCTATTATTGCTCCCTGGTAATTTGTAGAAGTCATAATGTACTGTGTGATTACAGAGTTGTCCACGTGGCAACTGTTCATCTTAGTAACTAACATATGGTAAATAACATTATGAGACAAAAAAAAAGAATACTTTAAGCATGGCTGATATTGGTAAGTAATTTATTTTATGGCACTGACACATGAAGAAGAGGTGAAAGAATCTGAGGAAGATTCTCCCATCCAGGAAGGTGGTTGATTCACCTTCCCTGGGGGTGTTTAAGGGATGGGTGGATAGGGTCCTGAGGGACATGGTTTAGTGTTTGATAGGAATGGTTGGACTTGATGATCCGATGGGTCTCTTCCAACCTGGTGATTCTATGAAGAGCAGCTTGACTATTGTGATTCTGTTATTTGAAGCAAAAGACAGAAAAATACCCCTTTTTTCAACTGTAGAAATTTGGAGTAAATTAAATTATCAACCCTGCTAGCCCTGCCTGGGGTCACGCGCAGGGGTGGACCTTGTGAAAAGCATTGCAGACTTTTAGCGCGTAGGACAGCGAAGCAATTACTGTCCTTGCTGTACTGGACGGTCTGATGGAGTGTGTCGGATTCTTTAAACGAACATGATACACCAGATGAAATAATGGGCACAAATTGAGCCTGCATCCTGAGTTTATTCATCACTTAATTGAAAGCTAGCCAAATAAATTATTTCCAGGAAAGTGGAAGAGGCAGATGTCTCAGGTATCAAATACCCCAGCGTTAAGTGTTTCATTTGTCTTGCTGTTCAGTAGCTGTGTGAAAGCATAGGAATAGGTTGATATTTTGTGCTAGGAAAAGCTGATGGGGAGACAAGAGTCATTTAACTTGTCATTAAACATGATAGACCAGATTGATGTGGCCCGTGAGACGATTGAAATTATTGCTTTCCTATCAAAAGGTAGAGATGACCTGTCAGACTCATTTGACTGTGATTGATAATTAGTGGTGTCAAAGTTGTGAAAACACCACTGTTCTTTTTCTAGCTTCTGGGTTTTTTTGGTTTTGTTTTAGTTTTTTGGGTTTTTTTCGTCCCAACAAATGCCCCCAAATCTGAATAAAAATGATTTTAAATAAATTCTTTGAAGAGTTAGAAAGTTGATTGCGACTGTAAGTTGTTTGTGGTGACGGATCCCAGGACTAGGCTCTCAGTTTTTCAACACAGGACGGGCACACGGCACAGGGATGACTCCAGTCATGGTACCAACACCTGTCCCTTGGCTGTGAGCACTCCGAGTCCCTGGGTTGTGAGCACTTTGAGGACAGCTAAGTGTGGATCCCAGGCTCTTTCAGCCAAGACCAGTTAGCTATAGACAGAAAATTTTATGAGAGAGGACTGCTTCAAGTGTCCATTTTACTCTTATGCACCAGGAGCTGGGGAGGGCATGGAAAGGCCGATTCTACCAAAATGACATTAAGTGCATAGAGTCATAGAATCATTAAGGTTGGAAAAGCCCTTTAGAGCTCATCCAGTCCAACCATCAGCTGAACCTCGCCATGCTGACTAAACCATATCTTGAAGTGCCACGGCCACACGCTTTTTTTGCTCCTTCAGGAATGGAGACTCCCCCACAGCCCTGGGCAGCCTGTGCGAGGACTTCACCACTCTTTCAGTAAAGAATTTCTTTCTAATATCCAATCTAAATCTCCCCTGGTGCAACTGAAGGCCATTTCCTCTCGTCCTGTTGCTCTTTACTTGAGAGAAGAGACCAGAACCTTTCTCGCTACAACCTGCTTTATGTTTCTATCTGCCTGGCACTGTTTGTTCCTTCCTTACCACTGTTTTTACAGAAAAGCATAGTGTAATTAAGAATCCTTCCCGCCTCACTCAGGCAGTGAGTTTGATCTCATTGTTGGATAATTTCAAATAATCTCGATCTGTCAGGAGCCGGGAAGTTGCTGTGCTATCCGAGTCGCTGACGTAGGGTGCAACGCTCCCCTTCCCAGCCCAGAGCTGCTCACTCTTCATCTGCTGTGAAATGATTTCTGTGCAGTGTTTGTAAAGTGCTTTGATATCCTCCGTAGATGAAAGGTGTTATATAAATGCAAATTTCATTCCTTTCATTTCAATTTCGCTTAATAAATAAATAAATTGTTCGGGTTTTAGTGGGAAGGGTGCTCGGAGACCTAGTGCTGCATCTGTATTCTGGATATACCTGTGGAGAGAGGTTAAGGCCACTGATTGTCTTCCAGAGCCTAACAGAATTAATTTTCACTTGTACAAAACCAGAATCTGCAGGCAGAATAATAATGAAATAAGGGAAGAATCCACTGGCTCTGTTTAAACTGGATATCTCATCCCTCAGAGTAAGGAAACAGAGAAAGGATGCATTGCTCCATTAGCATTTTAAATTAATATTTCAAAGCTATTTACTGAGGAAACTGAAATTTTAATTAAAGTAGCAAATAACGTAATTCGCTCACAAGCTTTATGAGTTTCTTTTTTCTGTCACATTGGAAAAAAAAAAGTCCAGTGCTTAAAGGAATGATTCAAAGCAAGAAAAATGACATTTGGAGCAAAGAACAAGTAGTTTCTGCAAAATATTTTGGTTCTTTCCGTAATAAATGGTGGTGAAGTCATTGGGTGGTGAGGGTGGTAGATCTTTCATACAAACATGTTCTAAAAATGTACCAGAAATGCCACATATTCACTTGAAAAAGATGTAACCTAATAATATAATAGAAGAGATCCTGTGAGTTTATTTCCTGTGGTGTTTAGTTAATGGCATCTACATTGAGTTGCATATAAAAGGTTATAAGAGCAAATGTGGAAAAGTAAGAGTGCTTTTTTTTTTTACAAAAAACCTAATTATTTTACTAAAAAAGGTTGATCTTATTGATAACAGAAAACAAATTACACAGTTTTCCAGTTTACAGTGAGGGAGGCTTTGTCAGAGTTTGTTTGCTTCCTAGCTGAAGCGCTTGCTGTTGCTGGGCCTTTGTGTGCTGGAATTAAGTGCTGCTTAATGAAACTTTATTCCCTGTAATAGATTTTAAATTACAAATGAGTCATGCCTTAATTGTGGTTGATAACAAGCTCGGAGTTTCTCAGTACAGCTCATGCCTTGCAGGCGTTTGTTTTTAGTTTCTAGAAAACCTTTCGTGTTTTGTTAACATCTGGAGTTTTATGGAGTCTTGAGTAGCTCAGAATAGTCTTCATTTTGCAACCAAAATGGTCCAAAGACCATTCTTGAATGGCTTATGCTTCATCTGAGTGTTTAGGAAGGTAAGGAATGAATGTGTGTTGCCAGGCTGCCTCCAGACTTGTCTCCTCTCTCTCTCTTTTCCAGTTTCCCTTTGGCAGGCGCTTGCCGTGTGATATCTATTGGCACGGGGTGTCCTTTCACGATAATGACATATTCTCAGGTCAAGTCAACAAGTTTCCAGGTACCTTCCTTCTGTTTCTAGTTTAAACAAAAACCTTAACATGACTCTTTTAACTGGTTTTGTGGTTTACTGGGTTTTGATATGAATCACCTGCTAAAAAGCTGATGGTATTGTTGACACTTTACAGGTTTCGGTAAGTGATTTCTTCTTAGGGGTTAAGAATACAGAAATTGTTGTAGACACCATTCTGAAACTGGAATTAGATCTGGAGAAAAGATGTTCTTAATGTAATGCTTCATATGTATGAATGTAGGAAAAATAAGAGAGGCTATAATTTAAGCAAAGTGGGCAATTATTGTACGTTCTCTAGCGCTGATACCAGTGCCGTATCTTTGGATTGGATTTGATTTGATTCAAGGTGGAAGGAATCTGTTTTGTTTTGTACTCTGGACAATCTCAGGGAGAAGCTTGAAGCAGAGTTCCTCAAGTGAATTTTTTTAGTATTGAGGAGTTCATGTCAGCCTTCATTTTATGATAACTCTTCTACTTTTTGAAGCTCCCTTTTTCTCATTTAATCTCTGTTGAGGCCTCTCTAAATAAGAGCTAAGAGCTTAGGTATTGACTTATCTAAGCCTTTTACTTCAGATTTATTGCTGCTGTTAGTGTGCTGTGAGAATAGAAACCTACAATATTACTCTCTGCTTTATTTACCCTGACTGCCTCCTCTCTGTGGGAAGTTCACTTTCAAGTATTGGATGGTGTGGTTTAAATCTGTGTTAGGTGAATTTTACCTGCTCTGTGTTCTGGCTTCTGTGTGGTGAGCGAGTGGCCTGCGTAGCATCAAACTCAGAGTCCTTCCGAACCAGACTTGATTTCCAGGAACATCACACTAAATGATGCTGTGTTTTACTAAATTCTTTCTCTTGAAGAAGAGATCATGGTACTTTTCTTAGTTACTTGTGAGAGATTCAAAGAATCTGAGGGCCTTGGTCCTCAGGAAGACATGGAATCTCTTTTCTATAAAAATAGCTTTGTAGTCGTGGTCCTGATGGGAGTAAGACTACAGCGAATGTGTGTGTCCCTCTCCCTCTCTATTCTCCTGTACGTTTGGAACCTCCTGGCCAAAATTAAGGTTTGTAATCAGGCTGCTGAGGTCCTGGAGATTTTGAGGAAATTTACTGACCATGGATAGCAGCACACAGATGATGTTCTCGCTGAGAAAGGAACTGCAGCTTGACCTATATAAACTGTAGTATCTGAAAGCATGTAAACAAGAGTAACCCTGAATGCCCTGACCCTGAGAAAAGCTGCTGCTGAAGCTCCCATGGCAGGATCCAAGCATGAGAGTCAAAGCTGCAGGGAAACTGCTGGGTTTGGCTGCTTACCCAGTAACGTGTTCCTTCTGGCATATTTGCTCAGATGAATGCACAGTGCAAAACACAAAGTGGTTGATCGTATTTAAATGACACTTTTACCTGTTCCTGAAGCAACAGCAGGTAAGGGCAGTAAGTCTGGGTTATGGCAAAGACAGTAGGTACTGTTTGGCTAAAGGTTTCCCTCTATTGTTCTGAGCTATATTTTTTGATTGTAGCTTTTTTTAATGTGATACGGTAATGCATATAATATGAAATACGACAGGTGTAAATATTTTGTCAGATTTTAAATGTTACCATATTTTCAGCTTATTGACAGCAGTGACCTGAGTGCCTGCCAGTAGGGTGAGCGATCATACAACAATTTACTTTAAGGCTGAGACTTTAGTGTGGATTCTTTGTCACCTTTCTGCTCTGTCTGTTATTTTCCCAGGTATGACGGAGATGGTACGTAAAATTACACTGAGTCGGGCAGTGCGAACAATGCAAGATTTGTTTCCTCTTGAATATAACTTCTATCCTCGATCCTGGATTCTGCCAGAAGAATTTTCCCTCTTTGTGGATGAGGTAGATTAATTTTACTCTCAGAATAGTAAAATGTGTTGGATATTGTTACAGTATCATTCTTAAGCTTTTCATGCCTATCAGATGATTTAAAATCACACTTGGGTGCTGTGGATGATGTCTTTTTTTGGTTTGCCCAGGCTCAGACGTAGGTTAGATGAACTGCTTTTGTTTATTACGTTCTGGAATAAACTTAAAACCAGTTACGGGTCACCAGGATAAGCACACAGACCTGCTCGCTGTCAGCAGGTGGCACTGCGAATAAATACTTCTCGGGTTGAACGTTACTGGAGTGAAAACGATTCGGTTTTTGTTCCAAGAATAACAGATGTCCAGTAACACGCTCCTAGGAGTTTCCTTTGCATATGTTCTTCCATCTGTGTTTGAGAAAAGCAGAGTTTGTGTTATCAAACATTATATTTTATGTTGTAAGAGTTTATGTTCTACTTAACACAAGTTTGTAACGCAACCCCTCCAAAGGAAGAAAAGAATATAAAACAAAGAATTCCAAATCCAGTATGGAGCATAAATGGCTCGGGACGCTTTTCACTTGCAGCTTCATGAGTTCTCCATACAAGTTCTATCTTTTTTGGTGTTTATTTTTTCTTATGTGGGTTATGTTTGCTTTACAACCGAAAGCTCCTAATGCTGCTGAAAATGTCAGTGCTCCGAGACTGAATGTTCAGTTCATTCACTAAAGAGGTACAATAAAGCATGTATGGTGCCTGCGTGTTGAACATAACCTGTAGGAACTGGCATATGCTTGAGTATGTGAATACCACGTGTACATTTGTGTGAGCCCTTGCTGGTGCTTCAAAAGTGAAGCTGTGTCGTCTTCGACTGCAACTGCTAGGTGTGTGGCTCTAGATGAGCTTTGTTTATTTTCAATGTTCACCTATTTTTTACCTTCTAAAACATTCAGTAATAACATGTCACCATAACAGACATGAGTTACAGATAAGGAAATCTCTCACGTGCTACGGTAATCACACCTTCTTTAGCAGAGAAAAACCTGTTGGAATCTGCATGATAGAAACTTATTTCTAATCGGAGATTCCAATTTCTGAAAAGTAACTAGTTTAGGATCCAAACCAGGGCCTTAATTGCTCTCATACTGCCTTCTTTGTGTAGTCTGTGAGGGTGATGAATAGACCTAGTATGATTAACTTTTAATAAGAATCTAATTTGGACAGTCTAATTTCCAGCACAGCATATTTTTGGTGGTTTAATCAGGCTTTCGGCTTTTGGATACCTCTCAGGCATAGACATGAATATTCTAGGCTTTGTGCTGTCAAATCTTATAGCTCATTATATACATATTTTTTTCAGAATACTATATTAATTCAGCCTATGTTTCCTCATGAAAGGCAAACCTGAAACTGGATCAGATTTTCATACCGTTGGATGTCATATTCCCCTCTTTCTGTTGACTCTGAATGGTTAACATGTTTTTAAAGCTAATTTCCTTCTGTCGAGCTAAGTACACAGAAACATCTAATTTCATATGAACTAATTTTCCTACACGACTGGCTTTTGTGAGTCTCGACAAGCCTCCTCATAATGAGAATTTGAAAGAACATAGTTGAGGGGATTGTGGAAAGTTTGAAGACAGCTGTCAGGAATTTCCTTGAAGATCAAGAAACCAGCTTTCTCCCAGACAGTCAAGATACTGAAAACCAAACTGACCCTGTATTACTGTTCCCCTTTTCTCACTGTCCGGTCTTCATCTGCTGTGTGTAAGTTTTGATGGACTAGAAAATGATGGAGAAAAGTATTTCCTTTCCAACTAAATGGAGAGATCTATGAGGCCACTGATTGTTAACATGCAGGACTTCAACAGCAAGTCCTGTTTCATCTTTAGTGATCACCCCCAGAAAGCGTTCTCCCTTTTTGAGAAGGTGCTGCCACAGCAGAGCAGAAGTAACCTGAGGCATGAACTACAGACGTGTGGATGGGATGTAGATTGCCTTGGCTGGTTTCACAGAAGTTCTTTATTACTATCTGCCCTAGCAGACTGTGATCAGCACTTGGTATGTACAACTAGGCCATAGTAGGGTATGTTTAGTTGTGGAGATGTGAGATTAACCGAATGTCTTTCTGGGATGGTGACATTTACAGCGTGTGAACCAGAGAGAATCCCCTGGGGTGCAAAGTAATGTCATGTCAGGGAAAGATTATTCTTGAGTAGTACAAAGGCTAGAGCATAAATCCTGCTTTCCTTCTTTGCACATCTAGGCCTGCTGATCTACTTGGACCTATTTATCCGCACACCATTTAAGCAAACCTGATCTCCATCGTGACTTTTGATTCCTCAAAGTGACCTGATTTGCAGAAGGATCTTTCACTGAGTTGTTGAGACACTTTTCTGCAAGAAAAATCCTGGTCTAAATAATTAATCTTGAGTTTATTATTAGCCTTTAGCAATGTGATACTCAATGAAATAAATAATTGGGTAGGATGGAGCCAGAATTCCTTCAGACCTTAGGAACATTGCCGCAAGCAAAGCTGCACCTCCATTGTGGATCAGCAGCCGAATGGAGTCACAGCAGAGGGTGTCTGTCGTCTGAAAATCACTGTGATGTGACTGGTGCTCAGCCTTTCCCATGTGCCAGTTTCTCACTTGCGTTCTGCTGTGCCAGGGCTGCTGGTGGCAATGGATTGTTTCTTCTTTGTTAGCTTGTGCCCTCAGGCATCTTAAAATCAGTCTCCAGTTGGTGCTGGTGAGCCGTTTGCTTTCCACTGGCTGCTCAGTCCTGGTCCTCCAAACCAGTTGCTAGTTAATATCACTTTCCTTTGGTTTTCATTTTGTTCTTGGTGTGTGCTGGTTGGGTCACTATATTGACTTGCTGACAGCAGTGAACACCACTGGTGCTGGTGACATTTGGAGAGATGACATAAAGGTCCTCAGTCAACCTGCACCTCGGGTAGATGCTTTTCTCCTCCTGTGCTTCTGAGGGTTGAGACGTGTTAGCTCCCTGGCTTAACCATGCTTATCTCCTTCCCTTGCTACAAGTTGTAAAACCCGTCCTGCTGTGTGAATAGTTTTAAAAATTCATCTAAGATAATTATGTCCTTCCTGCCTTCCCTTGTTTCTTTCTCAATTTCATTTCCAATTGATGCCTCCAAATATCTGCAGTTTTTGAATCGTGCTATCCAAGAAATAAGTAAGCTAAGATTGACTTAAGCAGTGGGAGGTACACATGTAACATGAAAGACCTGATATTCAGCAGATGTGTCAGGCCCTCACAGTGACCTAGTTACTGTCTTCAAGATATTTTTCATTTTCAAATAAAATGCATTGAAGCTTGAGAAGTATAGGTTTACTTCTTGGGAATGTGAGCTTTGTAGGCCATCTAGGTGGTGTAATTGTTCTTTTTACTAATGTAAAAAGATTGCCTAATGTTTTTCATTTTGGGCTTTTTTTGAAAGAGATCTTCGAGTAAGCATGTGCTATTTACTAAAATGCAGCTTTGAATCCTCCAGTTCATTACTGGTACAGTATTTAATTCTGACTCCCTGCATCCAGCTGGGCCCCCACAGTATCAGCCCTTCTCCCCCCATTAGTGTCATTCAGTGTAATTCTCTTCCTTTTAGGTTCGTATGATGAAGGACAGCGATCCAGGCTGGAAGCCCACTTTCATTGTCAAACCTGATGGAGGGTGCCAGGGGGATGGAATCTACCTCATTAAAGACCCCAGTGACATCAGACTGACGGGAAGCATCCAGAGCCGACCAGCTGTGGTCCAGGAATACATCTGCAAACCCCTGCTTGTTGACAAACTGAAATTTGATATTCGGCTTTACGTCTTACTGAAATCTTTAGAACCCTTAGAGATTTATATAGCCAAAGACGGACTTTCTAGATTTTGTACAGAGCCCTATCAAGAACCCACTCTAAAAAATTTGCACCAGGTTTTTATGCACTTAACCAACTATTCACTAAATATCCATAGTGGGAATTTCATCCATTCTGACAGTGTAAGCACTGGCAGTAAGAGGACTTTTTCAAGCATTCTCTGCAGACTGTCTTCCAGAGGCGCCGATGTCAAAAAGCTGTGGTCAGATATCATTTCACTGGTTATTAAAACAATTATTGCACTGACACCTGAACTCAAGGTTTACTATCAGTCTGACATACCAGCAGGAAAGCCTGGGCCAACTTGCTTCCAGGTGGGTTGGAATTTGTACCAGAAATGAAGTTATTTCTATGCATGGATTGATTTTTCTGGGTGTTTAATTCCTTCTCCTAAAAGCCTTCTCCAGTTATGTTGCTGATCACTGGCTGGATGCATTGCAGCCACTGAACAGCCCTGTGAGAGCTCAGAGCTTAGGTTCTCCTCACCTGAGTTTTGCTTTGCAAATCTCAGTCTCCTGACCCATGTTGCTGCTTGCTGTAAACATACACAGAGAATTGTCCGTGGGTATCACTCATTAGTAGCAGAATTCACTCCAGTTTCCATCTTCTAGATGTTATGAAGATGAAGATTTGGAGTTCCTGATGCAGCTATTATGATGGTACTTTTAAGATCTGCTTGTCTCAGGTGTCTGTGTTGATAGATGCAGCATTTAAGAGATGGGGGAATGAAAACAGCAGATGGGAGGATTGAGAGCAGCACTTGGTATCAAAGCCAAATGCTTCTAGTAATTATTCAGCAATACAGCGTATTTCTCAGTTATTCCTCTTTTGTCCTTCAAATGTTTCCTTTTCCTGAATGTTGACATTTGGATGTAGAATAACACCGTGAGTAGAATGGAAGTAACACCTTGCTTATTATGCACAGATTTTAGGGTTTGACATTCTCCTGATGAAAAACTTGAAGCCCATGTTACTGGAAGTAAATGCAAACCCCAGCATGAGAATAGAACACGAGCAAGAGGTATGAGCTCAATGTGATAGTGATATTGGAATGAAATTGTTTATGTTTGGTTTTCTGGTCTTTTTCCTTGTTTAAAAGATGAGAGCTGTCTGCTATTATGAAAACTCCAAGTTTCTCTGTAATTTTCTGCTTTGAAATCATTGCTAATCTTATCCACTGGAAATACAACTTATTGGAATTGTGAAAGCTCTCCATCATCTCTGTCATAAATACAGTTATTCATCACCCCCTGCAGTTGACTTAATTCTGTTTAGGGGATTGCTAATAAATTTTTCATGTTTGTATACATAATATAAATGGTAACAGTGGCAACATTTTTTTTTTTTTAATATTTCAATGTACTAGAGAGACTTGCCAGAAATACTAATGTTGTGCTGAAAATATTAAGGTATTTGTGTATTCTCTTAAGAAATATTTTGTAATCCGTCATTTTGTGTTTAAAACGTAAGATGTGCCTGAAGTCTGAGCAAATAATCGCTAGTTCTGCATAACTGTATGCCTTTGTAATTTAAAGCTCTCTCCTGGAGTATTTGGGAATGTCCCAAGCCCCGTGGATGAAGAAGTGAAGGTAGCAGTTATCAGAGACACTCTGCGTCTAGTGGACCCTCAGAAAAAGAAGAGAAAAGATGACCAGTAAGTGTGGTGACTTCCTTTGGGTTTGGCATTCGTGCCTTGATATAATTATAAAAAGGAAATATTTTTCCCGGTTATGTTATTTTATCCAGGGCAGTGAGTTCCCAACTGACCATGTTCCTTTTACATCCACTGTGTTAACTCCTTGAAAAAAACTTCTAGGATTTCATAGGTAGTGTAATGCAAAAAGAGTACTGGGATTTGTGGATCTACCAGGGCAAGGTCAAGGGGAAAAACCCCAATTTATTGTACTTTCTTTGATAGCAGCAAGTCCTCTAAACAGCATTCTCGCAGCTCAGCACTGGCCACTTCACTGGAAGGGTCCGTGAACTGATGGCAAACTGATGTCTTACCTTTGATTCAGAACTGGTGCAAACAATTTACTAATGCAGGGTTATTTATTTCTACTTTTACTTGAGGCCTCTTTTTTATTCAAAGCAGCCACGGGATGTAAATTTGTGTATTAATTTGCTCGAAAGTCACAAATTACTCTGAACGAATTGCCCCATTGGAGCTGAGAAGTATGAGCTGAGTGTATTCAGCAGTTGCTTCCTTAATCTGTGATAATAAACATAGTTGAATCTATGATCTAGAAAAGAGAGGAACTGCCTGAAGCAGCTGGCACAGAAATGCTTGTGGTGGGATAAGGCTGAGAGACGCAATATCTTCTTTTTTTGATGAAACATGTTGTTTTAAGCAGTCCCTTGGAGACATGAAAGGGAGATTTTTTTTATGTCCTTAGAAATTCTTCCTTATAGTCCTGCCTCCATACTAAAATATTGATTTTGTTCCTCTCTTGGAACTTAGTGGCAAGCTTAAATATGTTATTCATGTTCTCTAATGATTTCAAGGGCAAACTCGCTGTCGTTATGGAGACAGAGTCCCATGAACTAGACATGACTGATAATACTTACAAGTTCTCTGCTATTGTAATGTTATAAGATAAAACTATTCTTTGAGAGGCAGTGCCACACAGAATGTCTTGCAAAGCAATCTATACTGTGCATTGCTGTACTTAACCTTCACCCTTACGATTACTTCAGTGCATGGAGCAGAAAAAAGACAATTTCCTAACCCGTAATTATGTAGTCGTGTCTTTCTTTTTTAATGCTGGAGTTATGTCAGACATTCGTTAACTACCTACCTAATATGGAAAAAAGGCAAATGATAATTGCAAATAAACTTCTGGAGAAAACTGATGTGTGTCTAACACTCATTCGGCTGAGGGTTCTTCTCTGATACATTTTGAGTACCAAGTAATTTTTAACAGGATTACTTGGTGAGGAGATAAACCATTGGCTCTTTACAGCAAGAATTCATCGGTGGTGCAGCTTTTGTTTGGGATAATCTAGTTACCAGAGCAATTTGCCGATGAATCTCTGCTTGTCTTCACCCCATGTCAATCCTATTTCTTGCTGCTAAGGGCAATATTTGGAAAACTTTTTGCATGTTTGTAAAGGTACTTGTGTGTGACAACTCCCCACCTGTCCTGCTGAGATTCACCTCTTCTGCTTCCAAGTACTTTTTATTGAACTGGGTAGGGTGTGTAGAATTTCTTGAGAGATGATTTTACTGTGAGCTTCAAGTGAAGGATCTCATTCTGACCACCTGGGGAGATTCACACCAAAGTAACAGCACTTGAGAGACTATCTGGGCACCAGTTGCTTTTGCTTTGTCTTCACTAGCAAAGGTTTTGCAACACTTTGGCTTCGTGTCCTGCCTCTCGCTTGTTTCAGTGCATTTCAACTAATGCCGATGTCTGTTCTGACATTCCCTCTCCACTCCTACCAGTAATTGCAGAGAAATGGCATCATTCCTCTGTTTGCGGCACTGGGTTAAGAACTAAATAATTGACTGGAGATAGAAAGCTGGACAGCAGTTACCGATACAGGTACTTCTGCTGATCTTAATTGTGCCTGGAAGCAGGGAGAGCAAAGTTTGCCCTATTAATAGGAAAAAAAAAATCTGAATGAACTCCTGTTCTGACAGCTAACCAGGAGCAAACACTGCAGACTCGAGTTTTGATGCTAATTAGGTAGTGGACATTAATTTAAGTAAAGTTTTAATGATATATATCTGAGTTTGAACACCCAAGGGAAATACTGAGAAGTCTGAGCTGCATCTCAGGTAAACATTTTACTGTGGAGATGGATTTGATTTCCCTCTCATTATCTCCCAGATTAAAATCGATGAAGCATCTAAGTAAAAGTGAGTTTTAGAAGTAATCCCGAAGTAGTTCATTATCAAGAGAGACTAATAACTCAGAATTTTTTTTTAGTTTTTTTTTTATTATTTTTAGTTTATTTTTCTGGATCTGAAGATGAGTTCTGATTATATTTTTCCTCCCTCCTTTCCTGTGATGAAAAAGCACTTTAATATAAGTTAAGTCGAGTTAGATCAGTTTATCATGTCGTACATAGCTCTCCATTTTTCCAATGCAATTCCAGTGTGTATGTGCACCAATTGTAAAACTTTTGGTTTTGTTTGTGTGGCAGTTTTGTCCTCCTGGATTTTAAGGCTTGAGCAGATTTATGCAGTCACCCAGGCTGATGACATGCTGGAACAAGCAATCCTTTGTGACAGAGCTGTTCTCTTGGAAAGATGGAATTTTAAACTCCTGTAAATCTGTTAAATATTACCAAACAAAGCTTACTTTCTTCTAGTGTGACTACAGAGTGCGTTCAGGGGGTGCTGATGGCCACTAATCTTTATTTCAGCTCTGAACAGCTGTCACTATTGATTTCAGAATTACCGTGGTGGTTTTCCAGCTTATGTTTTCTTTTCAGCAATGATAGCTCTTTTTGACTTGAATTGATGATCCAGGAAAGACCTTCCACACCACTTCAGCCAACTGGTCGTGGTATCATCAGGAGGGAGCTTTCTCTTTAGAGTGAGAAATGTGATGTAAAAAGAGATGGGGAAATGTAAGGGGTTTTATCGAAAGCATCGCGTAGGGCAGAGGTGGCCTGTGTCCCTCTGTAGGATGGGGAACCGGTCACAGAATATATTTTTATCCAAGGCTGTGAGAGGCAACATGGTCACAAAGCTTGGCTACACATGACGTAGAGTGAAATCCTTGTCTCGTAGCAGTGGTCAGGGGCTGGACTGCGCTCCGGAATGTTTTTACAAAGAAAATTGTATAACCATAGAACAACCAGGTTGGAAGGGACCCATCGGATCTTCTAGTCCAACCATTCCTATCAAAAGCCTGCATGGTGTTAAATTTCTTCTGTATTCACCTCTCGCAGCAGGGGTACTGCTCACAGCCTGTTTGAAGGTGGGAGAAGACTTCAACGAAAGGAAATTTGCACAATTAAATGAATGGTCTAATGACACTGAACAACATTTAAAGTAAATCAGTGTTAGTGATGTAAGCAGCAGTTTAATTAAGATAATCACTGATGCAAATCATTGTTTATATTGTGACTCCAACAGAAAATCCATTTTAAAAAGGCTTTGGAAACCTACTTTTTTGTGTCTAATTTACAATCTTTCTAGTAGCAAGGTGTTTTAGTTCAGTGTTTGTTTCATTATTAGCAATTTACTCTTAAAAATTGCATTAGATTTGAGAAGCAAAAAGTAGTCTCAGTCTCGTCTGCAAATACTGTGCATTCTCCACTGGATGGTAGATGGGAACTGACTGCAAGCCATGAGGGTCACTTGAAGCAGATTTGCTCTAAATGTCGTAGGAGGATCGTTTGTATCATTTGATCAATGCTAAGGACCTGCTTTCCTGTCCTGTCAAAAAATATTTTTGCCCTAGTTTATTAATGCTAATTAATCTAGAGATGAGAGGCTCCTTTGTATTTTTGTTGCTGTTGTTTATTCTGTGTCCCAGTACGATCTCTTGCATTTTCATGCCTGGTTTCTTACATATTTCAAGACAGAAAATAAGCATTTCATTCTTTTGACAAAGAAAGCATAGTATTATGACATGTTTGTCATTAGAAATATGAGTTGCTCGTGGAATAAAATCTGCTTTTTACTTGCTAGGCTAGAGATGATGAAGGTGCAGCCCCCTAAGTAACATAATGACTTTTATTCAGCACTGAAATAGCCATTGACAGAAGAAAGAATTGAAACACTTTGGAAATGAAATGTAATTTAATCTCTGGCTGTTACAAAAACAATCAATTCATTATGCCCACAAAAATGAGTGGTTTTGTTTTATTGCCTATTACGGTATTGCTGTTTTATTGCTAGTTTATCTTCTCTTGAGTGCTATTCTCCGTGCACACCACTTCGCTGGTTTTCTATTTGAATTCAGCCTTTAAATCTATTTGCGATGTGCTGATTGTTTTTTTTTTCTTTTTAAAATATGTCAGGTATGATTCTCTTCTGTGGATTCTGTGGCTCCAGCAAATGCCAAAGATGATTAACTAATTTTGTGAGCGGGAGGAACCCCAATGTGGTTTCTCTCAGATTTTTGCAGGATCAGCTTGCAAACACTGGCTAATGTCACCGTTCAGAGAGCACTCTCTAAATATTAAATTGTGTGTCAGTGTGACTTTCTTTCTCAAAGTGCTATGTGGAAGAAATTCTAATCGAGGTTTTGTAGAACTTACTACACAAAAGATCTTACTCTTGCACAAAACAGGTTGGTTCATCTTTTCTTCTGTGTGGATTAGACATTGTTCTCACTTTAAATTATTTCTTTCTCTGATATAGAACAAAATGAGTAGTTTCTGAGAGGAGAATGCGATCTGTATTAAATGAATGCCCAGAAATTAATTCATGTTCACTATTAAATTTATACCTTAAATGTAGGTTATGTTTCAATGGCAGCTTCTTCAGGAGGTGTCTGCTGCCATGCTAGTGACTGATGGGTTGAACCTTGTCCACTGAACTGTGAGAGGAATGTGAGTCTTAAACAGCAGTTTTTCTCTTTTGTGTGTTTCAGAAGCATTTTCCAGATCCTAATGCTATTATTCTTAATTTCTTGATATCAAGGAGCGATTTTGTACTTCCCTAAAGAAGGAAATAATACTCAAGAAATCACTTGTGTGGCTGTATTCCATTTTTTTTCCATTTATTTTTTATTGTGTTTCATCACCTCCCCTGATGTTTGTGTTGTGTTGAATGGAAATATACCATGTAAAAATGTCTCAAGAGTACGATTCTCCCAGATTTTGATGATGATAAAGTCATTCTTACCATTGATTACTGTGTTTATCTCACTATACATATTCTAAGGTTATGATTGTGTGACAGGGTGGTTTAAGAGGGTCAGAAACTTAGTGCATAAGCACATGGGGTTGCAGAATACTGATGGAGCAGCTACCACTGATCAGAAAATGATGACTGTTCTTCAGCCTTGTTGAGATGTATCAAAGTTTCTGCTTCTGTGACTAACTGTGTTGTGTTCTGCAGGGATGTATTACTCCAGGTTCTTGGTATGGGGTGAGTTTAGTGCTTATAAAACTAAACACAAAATAAACCAGAGTATGCTAGTATCAGTATGCTGGTTTCCATTTGCTAATTGACTTTATGAGCCGACAGCTAGAGCTTTAGGTTGATTCCTGTATCCCTTTCCTGTCACTTGAAAGTCTGATCAGGTTTCAGCTCTTCAAATGCTTTTCAAGCACCGCCTCTTCATTGCAAGCCTTATTGCAGCCCTAGAGTGTATAAACTCACATGCCTGGCTTTCTCGAGATTGATCTTTCTACTCTGGTTGGTTTTGGAGGCTGATACAGGGGTTTTCTCCATCAGTCAAAACGACCCAGCATTCATGTTCAGGATCATTCTGTCAAAGCCCTTGGAGAGCACATTGAGTTAGACCCTTTCTCTTTCCTAGAGGGCTTTTTGGTTTATTCCTTCACCAGGCAATCTGCCAACTGTAGTATCAATTCTTGTCTGTTACATTAGCCCATGTGGCTTTTGATGAGTTAGACATGTGAAGGGAGACTTTTGAATGTGATGTTTGTCCGTGTTACTTCAGCTCAGATTATTGAAACGCTAATTTTGTTTTTCTGTAGTTGGAGAGTATTAATTTCTACAGCGCTTTCTCATCCCGCACAGGAAGAACTCTTGAGTTCAACTACTCAGCTACTCTGTTCAGTTTGGGGAAGTAAACGTTATAGGTGCCTTAATCTTTGCTCTCTCTTCTTGCTTTTCCAATTATTTATCTGCCTCATCCTTAAGAGCTTTAACCTTTCTCCTATTGATTAGGACAGGCTCTGCTAGAATTTCTACTAACTACAACGTGAGATATCTGCAAAGGCAAGAGGAGGATCTGGTATTGCTCAATTCATGGAATAGTTCTACGTTGGTTTTAAGTGCCACTTAGAGGAAAGCACCACAAGAGTGTTTACTACAAAACCAGAAAATACAGTACTGAGTGGGGAACGGTGGGCAAATGATCTGCATGTGCCGCAGTCCTAACATAGAAAGAAAATAGCATCTGCTGATAGAAAGGTCAGATTTTTTAGTTTTGTAAGCGTCTCTGTTTCACAGGTAACCTGAAACATTTACGTTGACTAAAAATGCGTAAATACACAAGCAGTAATCATGTTTCTTCAAAAATAGCTCAAATTATATCCCTGGATACTGTAGGAATTCAGTAACTCGCTATTTTCCCTCTATCCAACTCTTACAGGAAAAGTTGGTTTTGTGACAATAACTTTGGCCTAGGACATAAAAGGTGCAGTTTCTTTTCCTGATTCAACCCATTTACTCAGTGACCTTTAGACAAAACATTTTCCTTCTGCTACCGTTTTCCTTCTGTGAAAAGAGGATGATGCCTTGCTTCTCTCATGCATCGCCAGGCTTTGGAAGTTACAGTGTGCACGATCTGGGCTGCTGTTATGCTTAGTAGTGATGAGGTCAGTTTGTGGTATTGTTATTATACACAAATAATACAGAAAAGCTTCAGTTGCTTTCTCTGGAAGACTTGAGGTCCAATTCTGCACTCTTCAGTAAATGTCCCTGGTGGTTCCTCAGGTTTGCAAAGCGTTCTTCATGTTTTACTAACTTGATTGTCATTAGTGATCTCTGCCTTTTGCTTTCCCCTATACAGGCTGTTTAGAGTAATTTCTATACAATAGCCTAACTCGGTGCATGGTGTATTAATTGAATGTTCAGGATGCTAGGATTTAGAAAAGGTTTTTTCTCAGTGTCACTATTCGGTGTTATTTTCATCTTTCTTCTCATTTTTAGTCCTTTGCTAATAAAATAGAGAAATTGGGGAATATCTTTGGAATGCACATGAACACAACACTAAACAACCCATGCTTGAGAGCAGATTAATTTCCAGTTATTCCCATTTTAGCCTTTACCACTGCAAGAGGTGCTGTTATTTGTAGTCCAGTTCTGTGATTTGATCTGTGTGTGCTCTGTGTGTGTATTCTAAGCACTTGAATGTGAAGACTGTATTTTAACTGCCACATAAAGAGTGAAATCAGTCTTATTTTGAATCTCTTGAAGTGACCCCATATTGAGGGACAGCTGGAAGCGCTTAGAATGTACTAAGCAAGCAAGCTGATGACAGGCCCTGTTAATTTAAAATTTTTAATGGCCAAGAATTTATATGGGTTGCAGAATTTTAAAAGGTTTTATTTTCAGCACTGTGAAATTAATTGCTCCAAACCCGTGCTCTGCTTCTGCAGTAATTGGCGTGCAGCAGTGCCCCCAGCCCGGTGTGAACTGGAGTCTGGCTTTATCTCCTCAGATGGCGAATGGAGACTGGCTTGCCACTTAGAGTTGAATCCTAATGTTTTGAGATGCAGCTGATCTAATTACATTTTCATTGATGTGTCTTTGCCTTTTGTTCTCTAAAATTTCTAGCGAGCAGTGGAGGGAGGTTTGAAAATGAAGTGAGTGATGTGACCCGTTGAAAGCATTTCTGTAAAATCTGAACTTTCCAATTCCATTTTAATATATCAAAATGTGCTGTTGCAATTACGCCTCTTAGATACTCACACTGTATTACATTTTAAGTTGATCATTAAGAAGTATTCTTGCTTTCTTTTCTGTTATGATGATTTTTAAATGAGGAGAAAACCTTTGTGATACAATGAAGAGACAAGGAGGATTATTAGACTATGGCCCTCTCCTCTCGTCTTTGTAGTGTAGCTGCAGAAGTTGTTGTAATCTTCAGGGTTTGCCCAAGAAGAAGGGAGGTCAGGAATAAAGTGGGGTGGCTGCTTAATCTCCTTCCAAATGGCATAAAAATGAATGTGGAAGCAGTAGGTCTAAATATGTCTTTGAATTCAGTTATTTGATTAGAGATTATAAGTGAGTCTTAATGGTAATAGAATCTGGTGTAAGACACGCTGGTTTGCATCCCTCATAACCAGCAGTAATGACTGGGACAAGAGGAGTCCCATTGATATCTCCGAGACCTGGTCAAAAGCCTGACAGTGAGGTGTCCTGGTGCTCAGCGGCTGTTCCAGCCTCGGTCCCTCTCTGGCTGCAGAGATGTGGGAGTCCCTTTGTCCCTTGGCTGTGCTCCTGCTTTGACTCAATTCTGACAAAGTAAGCCGCTTTTGTATTGATTTGGTATATTTTAAAAAACACACTCAGCAACACTTCAAAGCACCCAGGAGCTTGGTTGCATGCAGATGTTTGCTAATCCAGCCAATGCTGGAACCAGTGGAAATTTAGATTAAGCATGCTCAGAAATTAGCTTGGTTTACATTGGATAGGATATAAAACAAACAGCAAATTTTACTTCATTCATTGTGTACTGACGTGCGTGCCGAGATGTTTTGTGGAGTTAGCCCTCTGTACCTCTGAGATAGTGAAATTACTGTAGTTAAGGCCATTCACGTTTCCTTTTTACCTCAGAGGTAGTTGGCTTGCAAAAACAATACAGCAGAGAAGACCTCAATGTTCTTAGATGATTATTTCCACCACTCAGAACTTCTCTTATGCAGCCTTCAATGCTGGCATCTCTTCATCCTGAAGAGGGTTTAGGGCGTTTTGTGTCGAACAAGGGTTTTAAATATTTTTATTTTATTGCAGAGGCAATATCAGTGTGCCTTGTCTGTCCAAGTGGTTCACTGAGTTTCCATTTTAATACAGAGAAGGTGATTAGTAGTTAGACTGGAGTGCAACTTGTTTTTTTCCTGACACTTCAATATGCTAATCATTTGCGCTGATTTTCTGCTGTCAGCAAAATAATCTTCACCTCTCCCTACCCTGTAGCTTGCTAGCATAATCTAGTTTTTGGGTGGTATCTTGACTTAACTGCAGGCATAGTGATAGAGTCTGTAGCTTTTTCGTGGCTTTTGTACATGGCACAAATTCCGTTATTAACCTGCAGTTAAATACTTGTTGAATTAAATTTGATTTTCAGAAAGGTAGCTTAATTGCTTTGTCGAAAATTAAGGGTCTGTGTTTATTTAACGTGACATTTTTTTCCCTTTTACCTTCTCAAACGTATGTTTGTGCTGCACAGAAACAACTCAGCTTTTAAATTAGTTTTTCCAGTTGGTCTGTAATGCGTAACTCCAGTAACTTCTACTCTACTGTAATTGTTCTGATACTAAACTACTTCCCACGAGGTAGCTTTCATCGAATAAGTGTAAAAGTACTTACTATAAAGATAAATTTTAGTGTACCTAGCGTGTATTATTGTGTAGATGTCTATATATACAGCATGCTTACGTGTATCTTTGTATAAGATATTATTTTGTAACCATCTCGTTTCCATCTTTATAATCCTTATGTTAAGTTTACCTAAAACTGCAGCCACCTGTGATCAGTCAGATTGCATGAAATCTGTGGGTTGAGCCTCAAATGCTTCGTCTTGCTTTCCAGTTACATCTGTGTACGATCATCATGCGATTGCTGATTTGCAATCCGTACTTTCTGTACTCTCAGGAGTGGCACAGCCCGTGAACAAATTGATTTAAAAAAAATCAGATTTCATGTGACCTAGAAGATGTTCTAACAAATCGATCAGCCAAGGGCACACTAAGGAACATCACCTTACTGATGAAAGAAAGAAATCATTCCTGCGGAGTAGGGCTCCTGGGCCACATAAGTGTTTCATTAAGGTTACAGTAAAATGAATAAATGAATGCATAGGCACAGGTTATATCCCCGAGTACCAGTGGAAAGTTTTCTTACATCCACAGGCCTTCTAAGAATTACTTCTTGGCGATGATGTCGGGGTAAGAACGGGAGAACTCGTAGCAAATTGTTGTCACTTGTGGGGCAGCTGTGGATTCTAGAGCAAATGGAATGATCCAATTACCCTATGTCTTTATTAAAAAAAAAAAAAAAAAAAACCAATAGTTCACGGATGTATTTTCACATGATGCAAACCATTAATTCACTGTACTCTAATACACCAGTTTGGTACTGTTAGTTTGAACAAAAGGCATGGGTAGATGAGGTCCTGAGGGACATGGTTTAGTGTTTGATAGGAATGGTTGGACTTGATGATCCGGTGGGTCTCTTCCAACCTGGTTGTTCTATGATTCTATGAAAATACACTCGGTTCTTTTGTTATGATGGACTGAAGTACGTGATGGTGTTTCCCATTGCCTGCAAACCACGTCCCAGGTTCCACTGCCTCAGATGCAGATCTGGAGAGAGCACTGAAAAAAAAAAATTAACTCAATTCTAACATAAATGGGAATTTTAATGGGAGCAGCTTTGTTCTGCATGATTTTTAGATACTTCTAAGCATTAAAAATGAGACAGTTCTATTTGAGGTTATTGTATTCTTTTCGGTCTGGAGAGTTTCATTGTGTTGAAAAAGCCCTCTTGCTTTTAAGGGGTTTTGAGTAAACCTGTTAAGATACTCAGAAGGAGAAAGCATCCTATTTATCATTGCAAATTTAATTTTACTGATTTTTATGTGCAGTCATTGATATATTTTTCAAGTGATGTTGCTGAGTTCTTAATTCTATTTTATCCTTTAAAATAAAATAAAGAATTGGTAGGTTTTTCATTACCCCAGTGGCCTCTGAAGTGGAATATCAAAATGCGATGCAGGGTCTTTTTCCTTGCAAGAAAATTCTTTCCGCAATCATTTGATTTGTTGAGACAAAGTTGATAACAATATATTTTCCTTACAAGATAATTACTTTTCAAGTTTTTCTGTTGTTACAATAGGGTAAATGTGTTTATTTTGCCAGTGTTTGGTCTTAAATAGCCATAGAATGAGAAGTGGAGGGAAAATGGAGGTTATTTCTATGATGACTTTTTTTTCAGGATATTTATTATTCTCCTCAGCTTCAGACCATCAGAAAGTTCCATGTTCTCAGGTACTGCACATAACGAGTATGAATATTAGATCATAACCATAGCTGGGAACTGTGTGCTTATTCCCGTGTTTCTGCTCAGATAATAGCGGTGAGGGAGTGCAGAGCAGGTTTTTAAGGGACAGCAAAATTAAGTGCTTGGGATTTTGGCTTGACTTAAGCAGAGGCATTGAGCAAGGAAAAAAAAAAAACCCCAAACATTTTCCCCTCTTACAGATATCCTTCAGGTGTCAGTTCTGCAGGATCCGGGTTTTATTACATCAATCACAAGCAGCTTAAGGCTTCCAAAAACATAGTCACAGACAGATGTTGAGCCTGTCTAGGGATTAGAAATATCCTCTTCCATTAAGTATAAATTAACTTAATCACCAGGTATGAAAGATAAGCAGCATAAACATCATTCCCCGAAGCTTTCATTAAAATTAAAATTCTATTTAAAACTAGGCTCATATTTCTATGACTTGATCCCCCTTCAAAGAGATTATATCTGCTGTGAATTTTAACAGTGATGGAGTGACAGAAATTAATGTATTGGGGGCAGTGATGTGCTCTATAATTTAACTTCTGCTGCCACTCGTCTTTTAGCAGGAGAGATGATTGGCTTATTTTTAAGTAATAATTGGTCTCTTGTCTCTGAAAAAATGAGAAAGCAATCGAGCTACCTAGCACCCAGTTGCCACAGAATGAAAGCGTAAAGCCACATGACTTAACAGCAGTGTAATCATCAGTCGTGTTATTTGCTGTATGTAGAATTCACCTTTAATAGGACAATTATTGCTGATAAAATGCAATTGCACTGCTGCTTTCTACTCGGCTGGATGACAGGGTAAATCTCCTTTTCTGCACTAAGATAATTACGCCTGCTTTCTAAGAGTTATTTCCACATGGGAAGGAATACCACGGGGTTTAGGTTTTATTCAGTTCTACTGTGAGACACTTGGTGGTCTCATTTAATATTGGTTTCCCTATATTATCAGCCTTTACAGCGGGTTTGCCCTTGCAGGACCCTGTATTGCTATATTTAAGGCACACTCTTCTAAAGAAACAAAGGAAATAATGAGGCACATAAGTACCTTAAAAGCAAATAGCGGACACAAATAAATCTACTAGGAATAATAAAAGCTTCTTCCATAAAAAATAGTATTGGGACCGTATTTAATGATTTCTGTATAATAATTTTTTTGCTACGATGGAACAAAGTCCTTGGGTGCAGGTTTTGCATTGCTTATGCATTATTTCATTATAGTAATGCCGTATTTTCTGCAGCACTCAGCTGGATGACAGGTAATAGCATAAGCATTCACTGCTTCTGTTACATTAAAAGTAATAAATCCTTAGCTAATGCAGACTGATGTTACCATTATTCTTAAAAATAAAGTGGAAAATAATCTCAATTAGTAATTAGGAAATAAATGTTTTTTCATCACATTCCATCTGAGCCTCCTCCAATGCATTTAGTGTTTGATGGGAATGGTTGGACTCGATGATCTGGTGGGTCTTTTCCAACCTGGTTGTTCTATGATTCTATGATTTCTTCATGTTGGTGATTTAAGTGAGTGTTGGGGAGTGCTACAGAAATAAAAAGAGGTCAAGTGCAACTGTTACCTCCAGCTGGATGTTCATCTGGGGCGTGCAGGGTCTGCTTTGCATCTCTCAATGACATCTGCTCTCCAGTGCCCTGCTGGACTGACTTCTGGCATCCACACTGTTTTCTACATCTTGGAAGTTCTCAGTAACAATATTTTAAGGCAACAAACTGAGTTTTCCGTTTTCTTTCACAAGCTATTTGGTCTTTAATGAGAAATGTTTACCAATCTGAAGCAGCAGCGGAATATCCTTCTCAGAACAGGGATGGTTGTCTGGAGCTCCCAGGGTATGTGGTTAGCAAATCACACTGGTGGGGCAGCAAAATGCAAGGCTGCTGCTGGCAGATGCCATACATGACAGCAGCTGGGATGGCTGAGGACAGACTGCAGGGGCATTGATTCGCTTCTTTGAGAATCTGATAAATGATTTTGGTTTCGTTCGGCAAGGCTGTGGCTTTACATTTTTAATTTACCCTTGGATTCACCTAAAATGTGTTTCCAGCTCTCAAGCAAATTTAGCCTGTTCTGTTTCCTTCCCCCTTCCTGAGCCAACGCAGCTTGAGGCCTTGTGAGGGTGCAGGCAAAGGTTAGATGCAGTCGTGCTCATGAAGTTTAACTCTAAGTCACGTGATTTAACTGCTTTGTTTCTCCAATTGTGCTACAGATTCTTCTTATTTTGAAAGACAGAAATTCTAACTGCTTTCAGCACCCTGTCTGCTTCCACGAGACAAGGCAGATGCTGCAGTTTGCAAATGTGTTTTGTGTGCTATGAAGTTCGTTGACTGCCAACAACGTGCTGATTATCAACCCTTATTTTTAATGTGATTGATTCTGCCCTTTGAAATATGGACTCTACTGCTTTTGCTTCACCTCAGAGCATTCTGGAAGTGTTAAATAAACTATATGTAATAGCAGTAATGTTACTTACATAACTTAAGAACCCTCTCTGTGGAGTTCAGTACTCATTTAATACTTTTATCTTCATGCAACTTTATTTTTGTTTTGGAAAGAGGAACCTCTCGTGCTCTTGATGTTTTTTACTTTGCCAGAGGGTGAAGAGGAGATGAATATTCAGTTTCTCTAAATGAAGCATGCAAGTGGCCGGTAAAAAACAAAAGATGCTGATTATTCATTCACACAACATGCAGTCAAACTATGAAACTTCTTGCTATCGTGTACTGTGGCTGCTGGGAGGCTGTGCGTCAATAAAAGTAATGGGATTAGTTTGTAAAAGAAAATTCATGAATGGTTGATAATGCAAAGACGCTGCTCTGGCTTTGACTCACTGTTTCCTAACTGACTCGCTTCTGTGAAGGAGCAAACATATATTCGTATTTACACGCCCCAGTTACAAACTCCTCTCTGTTTCCTGGGAGGTCTGTGTCCTGTGGTGGTAAATGGGTGGGTAGATAGATTTGTCATGCAAAATATTCCCTGCTTTTAACTATGTTAACATAGTCCTTGCTTTGAGAATAGGGGCTCAGCTGAGGGAATAATTATAGCTGCAGAATCCAGAATGTACTATTTTCTTTTATTAGGTAAGTAGTTGTCAGCTGATACAAAAATTGCTTAATTTTTACTTCTAGCAATGCCCTAAATGTTAAATATATCAAGTAAGCATTCTTAGAAATATTAATATTGCAATTCTTACCCAGTTTTACTCTGAACTTGACAGCTGAATTCTATATACAAATATACAGAATGTTGGGATTTTTGAAGCCTTTAATTAGTAGTTGCAAATTTGTTTGTCCCTCAGCAACTCGTATTTGCATAAAGATTAAGACCGGTCAGAATGAAAGGGATAAAACATAGATGGAGGAAACATTAATAAATTAGTAATCATGTATAAAAGATAAGCAGTCTTAGATTTTGTTTCCGTAAGCTTTATTAAAATTGAAATTCTTTTTTAAAGACGCAGTTAGTATTTTCTCCACGGTTGATCATTCCTAAAGAGAGATCTGTCATGAGCTGCAGAATTAGAGAAATTAATGTATTGAGGTCAGACATTAGTATGTAAATGAAGCTTTGCTTTTATTCGGTGTGGCAACAGCAGCATTACCTTATATTTGACCTTTCATTCATTTAGCCTGACTCAGCTGTGTCAGTCAGAACAATTAATTCTGAGGAGCAGCTTTAAAGCGCAGGGCTCAGCTTTCTTCTCCTCCCCTTGCCCACTGGAAATCCCCTGAGAAAGGAGCTGATGGAGGGAAGCTGTGCGAGGCTCTCCTTCTGGAGACTTGCTTCAGTCCTTTGGATTTCTGATCCCTTCCCCAGGCCTTCTGCAAGGTTTTCGAGGAGACTGGGGCCAAGCGTGAGAACCCTGGGTTGTACCTGGAGTCCCAGTGTGGAGCCCTGGATGACACACTGACCCGGAATAAGATGTGTCTTGGAACCCCTTTGTGGAGTAAGAATATAGAATCACAGAATGGTTTGAGTTGGAAGGAACCTTAAAGATCACCCAGTTCAAATCACCCTCCTGCCCCCCATGGATATGCACAGGAGGTTTTAGTGACACTAAGTCTAACAGGTGATCATAGAATCATATAACAACCAGGTTGGAAGAGACCCATCGGACCATCGAGTCCAACCATTCCTATCAAACATTAAACCATGTTCCTCAGGACCTCATCTACCCGTCCCTTAAACCCCTCCAGTGAAGGTGAATCAACCCCCTCCCTGGGCAGCCTATTCCAATGCCCAATGACCCTTTCTGTGAAAAACTTCCTCCTAATCTCTAGCCTAAATCTCCCCTGGCGGAGCTTGAGGCCATTTCCTCTTGTCCTGTCCCCTGTCACTTGGGAGAAGAGGTCATCAACCTCCTCTCTACAACCTCCTTTCAGGTAGTAATGTTACAGAAATGTGTACTTCTGTGTTTTCCAACTGACTGATAAATTAACGGTTGAGAGGGAAGTGAAAATCCCCCTTACGTTTTCATTCCTGCTGGACTTTGAGCTGTATTTCTGCTTTTTGTAGTTGTGCTGGCAGTGCTTATGCCAGTCTCTGCTTGCTTGACCCTTGGAGAGTTGTCATCCGCCTCACCCGTATGGTGTGGCGATGGCAGATGGCAGCGAAACACAGAAGAAAATGTAACAGTGCCTTGCAAGTGACTGTAATTTATCTAGTGCTAGGGCAAAAAAAAAACCCCTTGTGCAATGTTTTTTTTTTTTGCAAAAATGTGCAGATCACAGTAAAATTCAGTTTTTATAGATACGGTGTCTGGCTGTAATACACCTAGGTAGGCATTTTTTCTTAATTAGTCGTGTTGAGACCACACTGAGATTGGATGTGTACACGTGTGTGGAATAGAACAGCAGAGAATAAACTTTATTGAAGTAGCGCCTGGGGGAGCAGCAGAGTTGTACTCTGGATGTCAGTGTAAATGTTCAGTGGTGAGCGTGCCCAATGGGCAAGTCCGAGGATCCAGTCAGTTTTATGGGTATGGGCAAGCTCTTGTGTGAGTTTGTTTTGTAAAGTCTTAGTTTTATTTAAAATGCAAAATATAACTTCCAGTTTAATCCAAATTATATAATTTAATTAAGCTCTAGTCCATTAGAAAAGGACACTAAAAAAGTTTTAGTTGGAAGTTTGGGTGGAAGCTAAAAAATGAAAGCAAATCTTTAATATTTTTAATAAAAGCAATAACTTGTAAAAACAAGTTAAGAAGTGTGTTCTCTTTTTATTAATTTCTTTGGAGCTGATCCCTTTAACAGTCCCTGCAGCATTTTATGTAAAAAAATGAAATCTAATGAAATTTCCTCAACTCTGCTTACATCTTTTAAAGTAAAGCTTTGTATTTTTATAAATGAAAACATTAACAGCGAATGAATAATGTACAATACAAACCACTTGAATTTAGAATGAGAACGGGCTCGGGGCTTCCAGGCATCATTAAAATGAGTTACCTTACAAACAACACAACCTTCTCTCCTGCTGAGCACAAGGTTTCACATTTGGCCAAGGTCTAGTTCAGCTGGCTGAAGGTTTGAATTTTTAAATGCATGAACAGACCTTTTAAGATTAAAAATAGAAGCCCACGTGCTTCTTGTTTCTTGGCTGTATGTACTCTTACTCTTTTGGGAGCCAAAGGGTACTCAGTGGCGGTGAAACCACCATCCAAGCTTCCATGAGGAAGAACAGACCTAATAATTTATTACTTTAAGCTTTATTTAACTAAAGACAAAAATAACATTATTTTTCCTTTGCTATTTACAGCAGAGGAACCCGACCAAAACACTGACTAAGGTTTGGATTTATTTTCTAAAGATTTTTAGAACCTTATTTAAAAAAAAAATGATCACATTTACAGATACTTGGTGGATGCAAGAGTGGATACAAATGAAGTTTGTAACAATAATCTTAGAAGAACAGATGCTTTGTGAGTCACAATGTGTTGAGCAGCAATAGCTTGTTTGAGTGCTTAAGCGCCAGAAGAGGCTGGACATAGATGCTATTTTGCGTGGATACTGGCTCTGCCAGCCTTCAGAGTTCACCTAAATCACCATGGAGCTGGAATTGAGTGCAGGGAGAGGTTTCCAGCCTCCTGCTTTGAGCAGTCACGTCATTCAGCAGTTACCGGCTGGGCAGATGTTGTAGTGGCTGGTGAGCTGCTACCATTCAAAGGGAACATCTGGAGGTGTGAGTGAACGAAGAAGTTCTGAGTCCAGATTCAGAGAGTTGAAAACTTGGCCAAAAACGTCTTTTAGAAATTACACTCCACAATTTAATTTATACTGATTAAAACTTTTTAATTCTTACTTCTTATTTTCCATAAGGGTCCTTTGTCTTGGAGTCATCACATTTATTTTCATCGCACCTCTCGCTAGAAGCTGAAAATATGACTTTGAAGTATTCTGTGCTGAAAGGGGCTGCAGCGTGGCAATGGATTAATCTCTTTTAGGGAAATTTAGTAGGAGACTGAGGCTAAAAATTCCACAGGAATACTTGTTATGGATGACTGGCTACAGGATGGTTGCAGGAGGGCTGAGGAAGGTACTGATTTACGGGAAGTTTGACTTAATAACTGCTACAGTGCTGGGAGTGGATAATAACATTGTTGATTGTTATCCTCTAGTGGAACTTTGTGAAGGATACTGGATCTACTCAGGAACACAAAAGATCAGTGTAGTAAAAACACTTAATTTTTTTTAGTGCCTAGTGTGAATCATACTTATTCTCACTGATGGGTACTTAGAAAGATGACTGGAAAGAAAATGAAAAGCTGCGTATGCTTAGTGGGTGCCAGGTAATTACCATCAGCTATCAGACTGTCTGAGCTTAGGAGAGCAGCAATCTTTCATTTTGTCTAGATATGTCAAACGCAGAATAAAAGCACAAATATGTCATGCTGAATAAACATGTAACATTTATTTCAAAACATCATTATCTTGATCAGCTTTATTTGGGGAATTTGGCAATGACAATGAAGATGAAATAATGTATTTTGACAGTGTGCACAGAGGATTTGAAGGAAAAATAAGGGGATTGCCCAGAAATTGTCTTTTGAGTGGTGCCAGTGTGCATTGATGTGAACCATATCACTTCTGGATGTATTGTTAGAATTTCTTCTTTGCAAATATATCTGACTGTACTTTTTGAGCCTTACTTATCAAGGAAGGTAAAGGCTTCTTATTGTTATAGGAAAGTAAGTTTAGTCTTGGATTAAGTACTCCAATAACATGATCTCTGGTTTGGGAACCTTAGTGTTTGTTTTTAATTTTTCATTCTTGTGACTATCTCATGTTTTATAATCTAAAAGAAAGCCTTGAAAGACAACATGTTGAATCTTACAAGAAAAAGATTAACGTAAGATACAATTATTTCTTGTGCTCTAGGTGTCAGGCTTTCGAGCACATCCCAGAAGCAGATGAAGAGCTGTTGGACACCGGACAGGGAGACAAACCGAGAAACGATTCCGCTGAAAGCCCAGAGGCTGGTCTCCCTTCCCTTTGCCTCAAGCAAGTGTTTCCCAAGTATGCCAAGCAGTTCAGCTACCTGCGCCTTGTGGACAGAGTGGCAGCTCTGTTCATCCGATTTCTTGGTGTGAAAGGGACAACAAAGCTGGGGCCAACAGGCTTCCGAACATTTATAAGGTTAGTAAGGTGAAGATTTCTTTAAGAACTGCTTAAACCCGCTGTCCATGTGCTTATCTTAAGTTTTGCCGAGCAAACACGGACTCTAACAGTGATACCCTTTATCTTACAGATTTAGTAATACCTTGTAAAGAAAGCTTACCCCATAAGTTCCATTGAACCATTGCATTTTATATAAAGTAGTTATATTTTTATCATTCCAAGCTCCCAAAATACCTGACCTAGGAAACTGTCTCATAGTCGTAGTCTCATAGAACAGGGGTCTTCATGGTGCAGCAGATCAGGGATGCTTTGGGAGGCTACTATTTGCAGTCTTAGTCATGTCATGTTCCCAGTAAATTGTAGGAATATCACTGCAAAAAAGTGACAGCCGAAATTGGGTCACTCGGGATGCGAGTCCGCTGGCTACCGGGACCCAACCATCTGCTCCAGGCCACGGGAAAGGGCTTCCAGACGCCGGTTGCCGCTGCACCGTGTGCTAAGGATTTGCATTGTGAAATTGCAACTGGCAATGGCAGGAACTCAATTTATTTTTTCACTTGCTTTCTATTTGTAAGGGGTTTTTTTTTATTGTTTTTACGGATATATCTGTTCTAGTCATGGTACAAATATCTCATTTTCTGTCTTTCATTGACAATGACAAAAGAAATAAGCAGCAGCAGCAGATGTACTCTTAAAATACAGATCCTGTTTCTATGCAGATGCATTTAACATTCAGGAATGAATATAAACAATTTGATTTATACAAATTAGAATGTATAGAAAATGACTGAAGGCATCTGCTCCGTGCACAGACCAGTGGCAGGATTGTTTCCAGTTCTGTATTTTCTATTGTTTAGTCCAGCCTTGGTTTGGCACTTGTCAGAGGAACACCGAGTAAATGCCAACATTTTCTTTTAAGAATATTAAAATCAAATGCCTTATCTCAGTGAAATAGTGTTTGTAGTCTCCTAATGCATCTTAAACTTTTTAATATTGGCAAATATTTTACTTTTCCCCAGAGAATCTGTACCAACTACATGGCCCTTCTCTGAAACGCACCCAATTCTACTCATTTCAGAAATAAGATCATGTGTCTAAGGTGTGTGCTGCATCACTTTTTGAGAATAAAATGGAACACAGGGGTGACTCTGTGTGTGGGCATATGGTTGCAGAGACTATCCACTCAGATTTAGTTAATCAAAATCTGTTCCCCTTCAATAATTTCTTCATTCTAAAACAATAACTAAAAAGGAAACGCTGAACATGGCTCTAGTCCTTGCTTGGATGCTGCCTAAGATTTTTTTGGGCCTGTCTAGGCCAGACTTTGATTGCTTAGGGGAGCTCTGCTTAGGCTGCTAAAGAGTAAGATTTTTTTTTGTGGGGGTTGAGGGGTTTTGTTTGTTTGTTTTCTGGCTAGAAATTCTGGCCAACATTTTGGCTTGTGTGCTGGTTCCAGCCAGGCTGCCAGATATCTGGAGATCCTTGACGGGTGGCTGGTTCTTTCACGCTGATCAGCACCGAGCTGCAGGCTCAGGCCACACAAGCAGCAGATCTCCTACATGTGTTTGTCACCAAACACCTGAGACACACCCAGTGATGCTACTGTTCTCCTCGCAGTGTTCAGTGATGCACGCAGAGGTCACTCTGTGCCTGAAAGTTTTCCTCCAACCCTTTCCAAACAGGATCAGTCAGTCAAATAAAAGAGTAATGAGGAGAGGAGTTATGTACAGGAGATGGTATATTCAGAGCCTTTACCATTTCAGATACATACACATGGCGACTGCTGGTTTGTTTAATATTTGTATACCTTTTATCAGACTAAGTGTGTTATGGTGGATCTGTACACATGACTTGGATAAACTTTTCTCCCAGTTTTCTCTCTGTGAGAAAGTTCTGCCCTTGCAGAATTTTTTTCTAACTCAGAAGTTTGGACGTAATCAGAATTTCTTTCTTTATTTTGTCTATTCCTAACAGAAACTGCAAGCTGAGTAACAGCAGTTTTACAATGGCTTCTGTAGATATCTTGTATATTGATATCACAAGAAGGTGGAACAGCATGGGAATCGAGCACAAAGAATCAGGTAAAGCTGCTTTGTATTTGAAGGCTGTGGAAGCTGGGGTTTGTGCCAAACACCTCAAACATTCAGTAAAAAGAATGAGAACAAGACACGTACATCTGAGGCGTGTACAACAAATTCCCTTTGTTTAGTTCTGTGGTGGTTTCCTTTCACCTCTCTGTTAGTTTTCAATTTATTTATAGGAACAAGTCTTCTGCAAGCCCCATCTTACGCTTGCAATTTTGCATTTGTAATTCTTGTTGCTGTTTGTAGAGGAGCGTTTAGAACCATTCCCAGTGGAACCTCCAATTGAATTCCAGTGTAAGGAGGTACATCCATATAAGAGTAGCTCACATGGTCTAGCAACACCCAGCCAGACAAAAAAACTATGCAGGAGGTAGGATTAAATACGCTTAAATTCTTTTTTATTTAATTCTGTTCCTTGAAGAGGTTACTTTGGGGACAAACAAAACTGCCTGTATTACTTTTAATTTCCCAGAGAATTCCCTCCCAGTGTCATGCTCCCTGTTTCATTTTCATGGTCTTTGTGATGGGTGAGGGAAGGACAATAGCTTTTACACAGACTCGTACAGAGCTCAGCTACTAAATAGGCTCTTAGCAAGGATGAGTCGCTGTGGGTTTTGCTACAAGCAGCCCTTTGTGGACATTGTGCTCCTGGTGGTTCTTGCAGGAAAAAGTCAATCAGGGACTTTTTAATGTTTTTACATCTACCTTAAATTGTAAAGCTAAAGGTACAAGTGTACTCAGAGAGGCTGAAGGGCTTCTATGAGAAATCCATCTACCCCAACAAGGATTTGTTTCTACATCTTCTCTCAATCAGAGGCGCCTGCAGGAGTGCAGGGTCCGAACCACAGTGTGTCACTCCCTGTCCTTGACCCTGCACAGCCTATGGGAGAAACATTAAAAGTCATTCATCTGAATTATTTACTTCCAGTTTAGGAATGTGCATTTAAATTAAAATGCAGCACTTAAAGCTGTTAGCCAAGAACAGAGACTATGGGAGGCTGTTTGGTAAACAGCACTAAGGATTTTCTACAGCTTGAAAGCCAAAAGGAAAATGTTTATTAAACTGTGTGATCTTATTCCCAGCCTGCTTGGTGATTTACTGTGTTACCATCACATTTCTTCTTGATAGTGCAGTTGAGTGGTTGGAAAAATGAATATAAATATTTTCTATTACCCAGATGCATTTAGAATATTAAGCTTTTACAAGAAAAAACCCACAATTTAATAAGCAGGCTGAAAGGGAGCATTCCAGACATGTCTCTTTTTTTTTTTTCTGTTTAATACTTGATTGCATTGGTTGTTTTTTCTGGATTTACAGATAAACATAAAAATCAGTTTTATCTCCTTAAAAAAGGGAGGTCTGTCTTCGACTTTCCAGATCTGTGTTGTCTAAATCAGTGTTCAGTCTGAAGTTAAAAACTACCGTCAGTTTACAGGTACCCACAGTGGACTTCATCACTTCTTGGGCTTTGAAGACAGACTTCTCATAAATTCCTTTCATAAGAAAACAAACTAATTGAAATGTCAGTGTTTTCTTCTTTCATGAGTTTGGCTTTTATCTTCTGCTCACACCAAAGGGTGAACGTTCTCCGATGTAATTACTTTCCCTACAGTGAGAAATGGTTATAACAGTTTCACATCCACCCTGATAACCCTTGAACCCCAGTGCTGGCTGGACACGTGCGGATCACTGAGACAACTTTCTGATGTAAATGTTCTCTTTGTTGAGATTCAGAAAAGATTTCTCTCAACAAAAAAAAAAACTCTTCAAACTTAGCTTTTCTAAATAATTGAGTATGTAATTGTTTCCTCAGGGGTAGCACACGATTGCTACAGCCGTATCTGACTTGGCAGTATTGGAACCCGGGGATGATACCAGACTGTCCCAATTTATTATACTGAATTCTAATTGTCTTTGCGTGTACCTAAAGCTGCTGAAGAAGATGACTTGCTTGTAGGAATGAGTGACTACCAAACATTCACTATGGGTTTCTTCTCTTGACTATGTTATGGACTTAATCTTTTAAAGCAAACCTATTTGCTTCATTAATATTTCTGAATTATTATGAAGGTGTTTGTA
Source organism: Coccyzus lansbergi (assembly GCA_033558105.1). Taxonomy (NCBI): domain Eukaryota; kingdom Metazoa; phylum Chordata; class Aves; order Cuculiformes; family Coccyzidae; genus Coccyzus; species Coccyzus lansbergi. The sequence goes on along the minus strand of JAUMJK010000501.1, from coordinate 964,156 downwards.
AGGTGGACATCACAAAGGTACTAGATTCACTTACATCGTCTTCTGAAAGCTGCTAAAAATCTCTATAATCTTTAGTCTTTGCTTTAAGAGGTGTGTTTTCAGTTTTAAGTCTGTTATTTGTCTAAGATCCCTATGTATGAGGCAAACATTTCTATATATATGTTTGTAAGAGTTGGGCTTCAAGCATGGTTGCTTCAGAAGATCCCGTCTGCTTTCTGTGGTGGTTTCTTGTATTCTTAGACACAAACCGCAGCCGTTTCGACTGGCTCTGCATTTGGCCCTTCTCCAGCTGTAACCAATACTGTAACTGCTGCTGGTGTAAACCAGCACCTCCTCACTCTTTTCATTAAATGCTTCACATGAGTGTCACTTCTGGAGGAGAAAGTGTGTGCGCTACCCTGCCTGCAGCTCACCGTGACTGATAAAATAGTTTCCTGAGCTGGCAGCTGCTGCTTTCAGATAACCCAACCATTCCTTTGCAACTATTTTACAGCCAAGATCGTAAGCAACCCTGGCTGCAGCCTTAGTTGAGAGAAATTATACTTCAGAATGCAATTGTCATATTTTGAAAAGCTGCCTTTCCTGAAGCATCAATAAGCCAGCGTTTAGTTAAAACCCCCAAACCTTTCAATAGCTCATCCTACAATAATCCTGTGTGTATGTTCCAACTGGGAGAGGCAGTTAAAGCACAAAGCAGCTCTACCCTTCCCTTCTGCAAACCCCGTTGTGGTCTGGTTCCTTAATTAAGAATTGAAGTAGGTATTACTTCAAGGTTTTAAATGCAATAATTAGCGTTAACATGCAGCCCCTCTTTCTGTTGGCCATGATAATGGGTTATTAGTAAGATGCGATCCAGCAACGCTTGCGGAGTCTGTTCTGCAGCATGTGGCTTCCGCAGGGGACTTTTATTTGCGAAGGGGCAGAGCATTTTAATAGAGCAGAGAAATTTCTTGGCACGGCACCACTTTCCCTTCATGCACACTTCAGCTTTTTGTTTTTCATTCAATTGAAACCAAACTGCTGGGTAGAGCTGGAAAAATGGCCTCTTCAGCTTCAACAGGAAGGCTGAGGGTTTGCACCTAGTTTCAGCCTTTGTGAAAAATGCGACACTTCAAATAAACTCACTTCTGTGATAAGGTGGTAGTTGGTAATGGGATTATCTTTATTGTGCCACAGACTGAAGTGTCATGCTGTTTCAGTAGTTCTACATTTGAACTTTTGTTTTAGGTCTCTGAAAATACCTAGTTTAAATGACCCCTTTCAGGTGCCGAGATAAACTTGTTTTTCTCTCAAAATGGGTTGTTTTCCTTGAGGCGCTCAATATGTTACTGCGTGTTTGATTTGGTTTCAATTTAATATTTGGGGCAGCAGAAATCAAGGCTGATGTCACGTCAGTTGAATCGTACAACATCTGGAACTCGGTTGTTGCTGTACCAGTTTGCCTCAGGATGCCAGGCTGCTGGTCAGGCTGATGTCTGCAAAACTAGAAACAGCCATACACATAAAATGTTGTCTTTTGGTCTTTGAGGGACAGATTTTCTTTTCTTAATGAGCGTTCTAGGTGGCTGCTGTAGATATTAAAAGATGTTAACTAACACGATTATGTGTGTGCACATCTGGCCTTGCTGCCAAAGGAAATGAGCTAGTATTATGCTTATGGAATGAAGTTTGCTAGGGAACACTGGGCTATGAATCTCCTAAAAACACCTTTTCTTTGCAGGAATGTGTTTGCAAGCCTTTGTTGAAGCTTTCTTCTGTCTGGCTCAGAAGAAATACAAGTCCCTTCCCCTTCACGAGCAAGTGACGTTGCTGATTGAATTTTGTGAGTATCATCTGGCTGCCCTGGATGAAAAGCGCCTGGTTTGTGGCCGCGGGATCGGGGAGCGCCGGAGCGCAGCGGCTCCTTGTCAGACAGATGGACTTCACCTTACACCAGCTGCACATACCTCCCTTCACAGTCGCACGACCACAACCAGTAAACTTGCGGATTATAGGAATCATCGCTATTAATGGTGCAAATTCATCAGGACAGAACTGAGAGTTAATCCCCAGGTACGTAACCATCCTGCAAGGAGGAGAGGCAGACTCCTAGGTAGTCTGATAGTCACAGTTATTTATTTCAACTTTTTTTATTTATGCTCTTCAAGAAGTCTGCTGCAAGCTCCCACTCTCAAATATAACGATCATGGCAATGGCTATTCATTTACCTCTCTGTTGGACCTACAGGGCACCTCGTGTGACAGACTGTGCTTTCATCCAGAGAGGATGGAAAAGCACCTGTGAAGACAAGGACTGAAACACAGTAGGATGATAACCAGCATCATGGGGGTGGTTGCACTCATTGAGAAGCACACTCATATCGAAGGAATTATGTTGCTTTTTTATGCACTAGAAGTATCATGGAAGCTAAGTAGGGATCTGCAGTCCTAAGTTGTGGACTTTGGAAAACTGAAACTTGGAATTATGTATGTGGTCAGACTTCAGGCTCTGACTGCCTTCTTTCGGTGACTTGGACCGTTGGAAACTACAGATTTGGTCATTGTCTAGGTACTTATTTTTTTAAAGTCAATCTCAAAACACTGAAATCATATCTCAGCTTCTACTCCTCTGTACATGTCTTTGCCATGACAAGTACTGTTAATTTTTTAAAGAAAAACTAAAACTATTTATCCTTTTGCTTCCACAGAACTGATAAGCTCGTGCTTGCTCACAGAAAAATTCAGGAAAAATGACTTTGTTAGGTCAGATTTGGCAGATGAAGTGGTAGGTTTGGGTTTGTCTTCGGGTACTGCACTGCTTTCTGCAGAGAGCTCTATAGAAATTCCAGTGAAACCAATCCTGTCACTAACTTTAGACTAAAACTAGTTGTATTCTCACTTGGCTAATCTTTTGCCTTTTACCTGTTTGTTACTCTGTTTGGACCTGCAGTAATACCAGTAATACCTACAACAGATATTTTTTCTTTGTCTTTGCATGTATTCTTTTTTTTTTCTTTCCTTAAATAACAGTGTAACTGTACAAATTTGTTATTTAACAGAATATTTTATCAAGAATGCTGGGCTGTACCACTTGAGTTGCACAGAGTAGTCTTACTTTACAAGAAATGAACCATGACTTCCATAATCCCAGTTTTCCTGGGCTGGGGATAAGCAGAGCGTGAGGCTGGTTGAAAGGATATGAATAACTTGGTACTTCAGGGACGTTCAGCCACATTCCTTTTAGTCTTGTAGTTTATTACAATAATATATGTTTACACCCCTGTTTGATTTTCCCCTTTTGTTCCGCTCTTTAATGTTAACGACTCTGCTTCTGTTCCAGTGTTCTTCGCACTGCAGAGGCTGCCAGGCTGTGAGGTGGCGCAGCGTCTGGGCACTCAGGTTTGCAGTGAACGTTACCTGAGCTCGATGCCAAAACGTTCCAACAGCTGGTGTGTAGCAGGAACCTGACCTTGGAAATGCAGTCACTGCAGAGGGCCCGGGGAGTCTGCCTGTTTAGCGGCATGGACTCAGTGCACACACAGAACTGAGTGAGTTTTTACTTCAGGAAAAGTTTAGCTGTTCCTTTACTAGTTTTACCAGCATGCATGTTCCCAAGCGGCAACCAGCAGCATGACAACACGATGCAGAAGTCAAGCTGATCCCACAAGAAACTAATACCCAGCATGTGTTTAAGACCCAAGGCGTCTTTTCTTCTCTTTGTCCTTTTTTCTAGCACCAGTAAGAGTAGTAGTAGGTGATCTTTTTTTAGTTCAACAGCTGGACTGTTTGAAATGTTATGTATTGTGCATAAGAGGATGATTGCAGGCTAATGCCACTGCCCTCAGCCTTGTTTAAGTTTCATAAGGATTATTGCGATATGAAGATAAAATGCCACACTCCAAGGTCTGGCATCTGTCAGAACAAATGAAGCTGAAAGGGTCATTTTTTTCACACTTGCATTGTAATATATCCGAAGACATTCACAAGTTGAAAAATGGTTATTTCTTATTTTGTGACATCTGACATTTGTCTTGCGATTGGCAGTATGTTACTAGAAAATAGCTTACAGTTTCTCTCATTTCGTGATTGATGTCCTGTAAAGACAGAGTTATAGAAGAGTCGGATTCAAAATGCTACAGCTGCAAATGCCTTTTCTTACAGCTTTCAAGTAGTACAATCTATGGCCTAAAATACCCAGGTTTAACTATTGTATAAGCTACCGTGATGTCAGTGGAATAAATTACCTGCTGTATATAATGAACACTGGTAAGATCTCTCTCTCTTTTGGAGATCTTTATATTCTCTGAATCTAACCGAGACTTTTACAGCCCGTGCATACACAGGCTGCTGCAGTATGCCCTGGTTGTCTCCCACTTCAAATACGAAAGGTCCCTTGTAGAAGAGTCAAAATATTCAATTATCTCTCTCTAGTAATCCAGTGTTCATGTGTTTATATAATTGGAAAATTTAATGCCGTGTTATTCTCGGGCAGAGGGGAGTATAACAGGAATGTGCTTTAGAGACTTAATGGCAAAGTCACTTTTCTCTTCCCTCCCATGTCATGCAATTTCCTCTGCTTATTATTTAGCATCCAAAGCTATTTCACGTAGCCTTTAAAGTTACCAGTCTGTGCACATGCAAGAAAATGACTGGAGATGCTTTATTCAGAATATGAATGCTAATGCACTGATAATCTGTTAATCCTGAGGTACCTTTCTGGCAAAAGAAACAATATATGAAAGGCAGTAGGTGTAGGGTTTTTAAGAGTACTTTTCTGTATAATCTTTTCAGAGAATAATGCAGCACTCGCTGTTCCATTTATGCCAGACATGATATGATCATTGCATACTAGGGATATCTTCCTCGTTACCAGACACACGGGGTGTGCTGTGCCTCACTGGCTGTGAATGAGTATAAAACACTTCAACATCTAAGGAATATTTGAGGCAAGCGAGTCCAGAACTTATCCCTGTGGGCTTATATCTGCCCTGAATGTGCCCACACTCATTCAGTGACTCCATGTCTGACTTTGAGTTTTTTCTCTGCATAGAGCTATTTGTAGGCAAAGTCACTTGAAATTGGTCTTTGCCTGGTCTGGGTTGGGCTCTTGACACTTCATTGCCCTCTGCCCAAATGCCAAACTTCCCCTGTTATGGCTCCATGTTTTGGGATCATGTGAGGTACCCCAAGCAGGTCCCTTTGCTTGCCACAGAGTTCTAGCTCCTTCTAGCACAGCTGGGAAGGGAGGGGCCCAGCTGATTACACTTAATACTCAGGTAGGAGACCAGAATCCACCTTTGTTAGTGTTATTCTTCTCAGCTGGAGCTCACTCCCATCCAGGTGATTCTCATTTATACTCATTTTACCTCTGGGTTGTGTTAGTCTTGAGTTCAGCCTCTGATCAGGAGGTCAAAGCTTCTTTCTCAGAGATGGATGTTGAGGAGGGATCTGCTTCTCCTGCCTGAGCCTTGCAGTTGACCAGCAACAGGGTAGGTGTATGTTCTTGTGCTCTGGGTGCTTGAGTTGGAAGGAGCTGGAGCCTCTGTGGTGATTGTGGGGGTTGCCTGTGGGGTGTTGCTCTGGCACTGCTGGGTGTGGGAGCCCTTCACACCATTAGTAGCCCAGTGAGTGGCTGAGCTAGTGCCATGTAGCAGCCCAGCTCCCTGGCAGAGAATCTGGTAGCTCATTCTGCTCCCGTCTCCTCTGGCTGTGCCGTGTTCCTCCAGCTCTGTGGCAGGCTGGGTCCCCAGGCATCCTGTGCTGTGTGTGGCTGCAGAGCAGGGTGGAGCTCAGCACAGACTTTGCATGACCTGATGCCGTTATCTGCAACCTTTTGCTACATGGATGAATCTGCTGGCATCTGCCACTGTCCAAACAGCTTTTGTGGCTGTTCCAGTTTCTGTGACAAGCAAACAGGTCTGTGCATGGTTACCTCAGTCTGTATTACCCGTGCTCACAAAATGTCTGTAAAAATCTCTCGATACTGACATCAGCAATTAAAATAATGGTATCAAGTGCTGCCTTTTGAAAGGACTTTGGAATAGCTGCTTTCTCTGCTCTTGTGCATATTTGCAGTCTCACACTGCCATCCCTGCGGCAACTTCCTTGCAGCCTTTCTTGCCAGCTCGCTGTCAGAAACAAGCCTTGTGCCCATCCCTCTGCTGGCTGCCCTGCAGCTCAGCCCAGCCTGTTCTTCTGCTGCCTGCTCGGCTGCCTTGAGCAAAGCCTCTGTGTGCTGGTTTGCTGCCAGGAGCGAGCTGCAGGCGAGCTGGCCGGGCTGGCAGAGTCCAGAGATGCTCTGACCTGTGCAGCTCAGCTCAGGGACATTAGATTTATCTTCTCTTTGTATTAACAGTCCTGTCTTGGATGTGATGGGACTGAGATCTCCCTTTATCTGGACTAGGATGGCTAATGGTGAAGTGCTCCAGGTGATGTCTCTCAACTGTGTTGGAGGGCAAGGACACAACTCCTTCCCGTCACTGCTGAAAAGAAAGTCTGGCCGTTTGGCTGGCGCTGGCCCAAGCTGCTTAGCCTGATATTCTGTCATGCTTTGCTGCCATGCTATGTGGGTTACTCACCAACTGAACTGTTGTTAAATCCTAGATAGTTTTCTGTGCAGCGGCAAACTCATCCCAGCTTCGTGCAGCAGCTCTGGCGGAGGTGCCACTCCCTCCGCAGGCACTTGGCTGTCCCCTTAGTGGTGCTGCCCTGTGCTCCCTGCTGCCCACTCGAGCCAGAACCAACTGCTCCAAGCACAAGCTGAGTGCTTTTCTCAGGAAATGACTCTGTTTATAGAGCTGTCACCTCCTTTTGGACATGCTGACTGGCATGGCTGCTAATGTGCCTCTGCCTGCCAGCACACACAGGTTCTGTAGCGAGCACTCGAGTGTGCTCAGTAATTAGAAGCCTGTCCAAAAAATGTGAGTGCTGTCACCGCCTGTCTTTGTGTCTATGTCTCGCAGTTCTGCTCAATTACTGGCTTGTTACCTGTCTCTGCTTTCAAACTGGTATTTGTGTGGGAGAGATATTTATTCCTCACCTTTTTTTTTTTTTTTTTTTTTTGGTGCATAGTTTTGGGAGGAGGAAGGAGAGCATAGCTCTCTTTGGAGTCAGTTTGCTTATCAGGAGAGGCTTCCAGCAGCAGCAGCCGGTGAGTGTGCAGGGGTGTAGGACACACCACCATGAACCAGGGCAATAGAAGAGTGCAGCTGAGACGCTTTGCAGCTGTTTGCTGTGGTTTTGGCTGGAGCTCTTTGTATCCATCTTTACTCCCTGAGGTTTCTGTAGTAATCCAGAGGCTCAGGAACATCGACAGGGCTCGGAGAGGGACCTCTAAGTCTCAGAGACCTCTTTTGCTGATACCCGTTCCTGTCAGTGGGCTGTTCAGACCCATCTGAAGTTAGAGATGGTGTCTGTAGGGAGATGATGATAGCAAGAAAGATCTGATTTTCAGGTCCGGGCTATATGCTGTGTCTGTTTCTTGTGCTGTGTTGTAGGTAGTGCTGGTCAAACACCAGAGGAGATGCTTAACCATTTCTGGTGACAGCAGGGGCTGGGAACTTGAGCTCACAGCTCCTTTTCTTGACTCTGGGGAAGTGTATGACATGTGCTCTGTGCTGCAGTGTCGTTGGGCTTTGGTTGTGAGGCAAGACTATAGTGGTGGCCAGGCCAGTGTGCAGGAGGAGCCACTCCTGCTCTGCTGTCCCGTGCAGGACGGTGCTAGGGAAGTGGACTCTGCTGCTGGCAAGGGCGCTGAGAGGGGTGTGCCTGGCCAACAGCAGCACAATTTGGTCTTTGTATACCCTTATCATCGGCCGGGGCAGCTTGCTTCATGCATGCTCGTGTCCCCTTGAAAGGAACAGTATGTGCTGGCACGTGAGAGGCAAGGGGGATGGCATCAGCCATCTCGCTGCATCAGATTTCTCCAGCGAAAAAAACATCCTGAAGCTAGCAGGCACATGAGACCCTGTGAATCTTCGCTGTTTGCAAAGGAGAAATGAGCTTGTTCCAGGCCTCAGACAGTTTCTGCCTTTCATGTTGCTGAGGGATGTATGTACTGATCCCACTCGCTGAAATGTGCAGAGTTAGGTTTGCACGGCTCCGAGCGGAGGAAAGACGTGTTTACTATTCTCTTGTCTGATCTGGTTGTATCTCCGTCTCCAGCTCACTGCTGAGACTTCTTTTTGTTAGATGTTTCTCTCCCATTGGGAGCCTCATTTTTCTGTCAGTCCCCACTGGAGCGGCAGCGTTAATTCTGCACCACAGGCACACAGAGTGCTTGTCCTCCCCTCCATACCCCAGCACGTTGCGCTCCCAGGAATGAAAGTGCTGCACAGGAGCCGTTAACACCTCTCTGCTAGATGTGGCCTTGTGCTGAAGTTTGCACAGCACCACTAAGTTTCAAGGAGTTTAAATTAAACTTTATTTATTGCTATCTACTTTTTTTTTCCGAAACAGCCCTTGTCCAGTTTTGCATCTGCTCTTGAATTATAAGGGAGGCAGATTTACCTGAGTGCCTGAGCGTCGTTCCCTCCTGCACAGCCCCAGGATGGAGGAGGCTCCCTCTCAGTGCTCATTCTCACATTCTCCTCCTGGCTCTGCTGGGGCCCTGCAGCCCCCAGGGCCAGGAAATGTTGTGTGTGGAGATGCAGCTGTGTTTAACTTGTACTGTCATTTCCCTTGTTGACAAAAATTGGAAAATTGTCATCAGCATCCAGCGTTAAAAAGGGCATTTTAGAGCACTGTCACTCGACTTAAAAACAGCTCATCTGCCCCGTCAGCAGCCCCCACGCCCTCTGTTCGGTTGTTGTACTCTGGAGATCGCTGTGTTCCTCACTGCCAGAGCCGAGTGCTCTTGGGGACGTGGTTAATGCCTGGTTTGTAGGGGGTTACAAGAAAATGACCTTGATCTCGGTCCAAATAAATAACCCAGACTGCAATCGAGACCTTATTAACTAACCTTTAGAGCTGGTCCTCTTCCTACGCTGAACTTCTGACTAATGTCTGAGAGCTTTAAAATAAGTTCAGGTTTTGCTTTAACACAACAAAGAGCTGTGAATAGCTGTGTTGCAAGGAAAAAGCCTCCTGTGGGAAATTTCTGGTTTATGATGACAATGTTTGGTGTTTTGAACCAAAGACCCACAAACCCAAGCACTGACAGTCTGTTTTTCAGCACCTCTTAGCGAAAATTTGAGCAAATAGGGCAAGAACTGTGTTTTGACTCAAGTTTCTCATGACCAGCCAAAATGCTGAAATATAGAGAAGCTGAAATCTGGGGGAAAAATGATCGTGTTTTTTTTTTTGATATCTTAAATGTATTTTTTTTTCATTTTTTTTTCCTGAAGATATTTTGTTTTAACCTCCTAACACATATTCTCTGAGGGAGCTCCAGGCAAGCGCTGTAGTGGACAGCAGGGTGCTCTGGGCAGCAGAGACTGTTAGGGTGGGCTTGGCTGGGCTGTTGTGATTTTGTAGCTGTAGGCCAGGCTCTCCCCATCTTGCTGGCTGCTAGAGGACCATTTCTTCTGTCTGGGCTGTGTGCTGGGATGCTTCTCCCCAGGCCATATGGATGGTGGAGGCAGTGCTGCCCTGGGATTCATCCCACGCCTCCTGGAGGATGTGGCTGCTGTGGAGGACACACAGTTTCGGGTCATGTTTCAGCAGCTCTTATGTAATTCAGAAATCAGTGGGAAAAACATCTCTGCCTTGGTGCGGGTTACAGTGCACACAGAGGGAGAGTGTCTCTCTGGCTGCACACAGGACTAATTCGCATCCTTCGTGTGCTGCAGAGGTCCTGGGTGGGTGAGAGATGGTGTTTGGGCTCCCAAGTCTTGCAGAAATCTTAGAATTCTGCTCAGCTGGGCTCCCCTTGTCTTGCTCTGCCTTCTTGGACCTCCGTAAGGTGGAATTGATGAAGTGTTTCTTTTGTCTAACTGATTCCGTGTGTGCTGCCTTATGAGCATCCTCCTGCTCCCTTGGTTTCCTCCAGCAGGATGAGGTGCCGAGCCTCCCGCAAAGCCTGCCCCGTCACATACAGCCAAGCTTGTGCTTTTCTCTCTGATTATTTCTGCCTTCCTTACCTTCACTTCACCTTAAGCACACCAAGAAAAAAAAATAATCGGCGCTACCCAGATAAATCCATCTGGTCTCTGTCTCAGCCTCATTTAACCTCCCATTGAAGAGATTGTATCACATGGAATTCAGCTGAAACCTATTACCTTGCATGCCCAAGCATATCATATCGAATTACCCTCACCCGCAGGCCTGCGGTGTTTGCTAATGGCTAATGGCATCTTTTAAGTTTGAGGTGATTTATTTGAATGCACTTCTATTCCAGAGTGCAGCAGGGGTTGTGGGCTGGTGTTTTAAGCAGAGCTCAGCGAGGGAATGCCGATGGGCTCTGAGGGAAGCTTGGGAGAAGCTGAAGGCAAGGCTGGCTTCACACCTGAGCAGGGGACAGCTGAGTACTGCCCTTTCCCCGTATTCCCATTCCTCATCTCTGGCCCTGTACAAAACAAGCTTTGTAACTGATTGTAGCTGCTCACAGTGAGAGATCCAGGAGGGCGCAGTGCTCTGTGTGACTTGGTTGTCACCTGCCCTGGGTGCCAGGGAGCCTGTGGTCCACACTGTGTTTAGGAGTTTCCCAGGAAGCAGGGAGGCCTTAATCTAAAGGAAGATGCTTATTGCTTGCAGTTCTGGTGGCAGAAGCAAGTTCACTGGTGTCCTTGCTGATTTGTGAGAGGTTTGGATGAATCATAGAATCACCAGGTTGGAAGAGACCCATCAGATCATCGAGTCCAGCCGTTCCTATCAAACACTAAACCATGTCCAGATCAGAACAGCTTAACCTGTTCCCGTCAGCTACCCAGAGTAAAAGTGAAATAGTCCTGGAAAAGGAAATGAACTTAAAGTGCTTTTTAGACTTTAGGAAGAAATGTTTTCTTGTGAAAACAAGAAACACAAACCCAACTCCCCCATTCGTTGTGTTGAACCTCACGTTTGCCTTCTTGTCAGCCCAGGGGTCCCAGCCCTCTGCGCTCGGGGAGTGAGGGATGACCAAGGCTTCCAGGTGGGAAAGCAGAGACTGTAATAAATCAAAGTCAATCAGCTTGGGATCTCTGTTATTCACGTTTCATTCCTCAAAGCTGTGGCACAAAAGTCAAGTGGCTGAGGTTATTCAATTATCGCTCACAATAGCAAAGGAGGAATCTGATAATGTGACGGGGCTCATCAATATTATTTATGTGAAGAGGAGTTGTGTGTGCAAAGGGAAGCGACAGATATCCTACAGGTGGCCAAGCCTTTCTCTCTCTTCCCTCACCTCATTTTTTAATAACCAAATAACCTAATTTGATGTCTCTCTAAGATCGATAATGGTGCTCTGCACCATTATCGATCTTAGAGAGACATCAAATTAGGGAACGGGGAGCATCTCCAACTGGAGCTTTGCTGCCAGCGTCCCCTTTGGATCATGGATTGTAAGCACAGCCCTGGCATCCAGCACAGGGACGGTCCCTGTGACCAGTGCAGGTTGGAACCTTTCTAAGATTCGTTCATGAATTAATGAATTCTCTTCAGCCACTCGGCTTGCCGTGCAGCGTGGATGTCATGGTACCTCAGCAGCAACTGTAGCTGCTCCCTGGCACTCGTGTTGGCCTGTGAGGTTCACCCGGTAGCTGAGAAGTGGCCTCCTTGGAGGTTTTGGCAGTGGCAGGAAAAGCAGAGCAGAGGCAGCTGCAGGAAGGCAGCAGCATCGAGCGCTGCAATATTTATCTGCTCAGTGCCAGCCTGCTGCCTGCCAGCGTGTGGGAGAGGAGGATTAGGGAACGTTATGCATAACATTTCACACTTCTTTGCAAAGTAATGTTAATTACACCTATTGGAAATGAATCTGCTGTCTGCTCTGTACCTTCCCTGCTCTTTTCCCTGGGTACCCGACAGGCCGAGGAGGTCACCTCAAGCAGCTGCTTCTGAAAGGAGGAGAGCACCCGCCTCACAGCAGCAACCGGTGCAGGGAGAGTCCTGCTTGGTGAGCCTGGCTTGAGCTGGTCTGTGTAAGAAACCAAGGGGGATGCTGCCCCGTGGAAAAAACCTTGTGAGTCTTTTGGTTGCAGAGGTGAGCGCTGGAAGGTTTAAAGCAAGGGGAGGTTGGTGCTGGGAAGGGCTGTAGCTGTTGTGTGGGGTGGCTGCTTGTGTTCCATCCATTGTGTGCTTGTCTTGGCTCATTGCGGTGTCCGCTCAGTGCTGGGGTGGCTCTCGGTGCAGCCGGCTCAGGTCAGAGTATCCAACCATCTCCATCCTGGCTTGGCTGCTGGCCAGCACCGCCAGTCCTCTTAGCAGGAGGTGGAAGAGCTTGGGCAGTCAATAAACACGGCTAGAATAAAGTTGTGAACAGCAGCAGGAGCTGCAATAGCAACATCAATAGCAGTTTCCAGATAATGATCTAATTAGCACAAACAACAAGTTTCCACTAATGACTCTTGTTCTTCCAGCCCCTTCCTTTCTGCTTGCCTGTCATTATTGACTGCTCTGGCAGGGAGCTGCTGTGCTCCCCCCGTCTCTTGGGCCGAGGCTTTGGAGGTTTGTTTACTGGCCGGCTTTGAATTACTTCTCCAGAGGCTGTTTGCTCTGGAGCTGGGGCTGACGTGCGTGGTATGGCTGCGTGCACAAGGGGGAGGGAGGGAAATCAGCTGTTCAGCTTTTGTAGCTTGCTAGGGGCCTTGGGAAAGTTGTGCTCCCATGGCTTGTCTTCAGTTGTAAAAATAAGGATACTGACGTTTACCCACTGCGGCGGGAGGTGGGAGCTGGCTGCTCCTGAAGGGCTTGGGAAGCTCTGAGGGAAAGATGCTTGTCAGGAACAAAGATTAGAGATTGTTACTGGAGGAGCAGAAAGAAGCTGTTTGTGTCTGTGCCCTCCTAGCTACCAGCCTCCTCTCTGCACAGGACCAAAGGTTCAAACCTTCCCCAGAGCACAGTCTGAGTGCTTGGGGTGTCATGACTAGAGGTTGGGGGCTCCTGCCCAGAAGGACCCACGGGGTGAACACGGCTCATTGTGCAGAAAGCTGTGGGGTGGCCAGGAAGGGTCTGAGGAGGAATGCAGGGCCGGAAGAGGATTTTAGCCTGGGAGGCTTTTGTCTCCCCTCCCTGGGCAGCTGCTGGTTCCCAGCAGAAGTGGCAGCCGAAGGTGCTCCTGCTGGCTCGCTTGATCCAGCAGCTGCACCCACTGACCAGCCAGGGTCCGGAGCTGCTGTCGGAGCACAGGAACAGCCACGAGTGCCTTCCACATCCCATCATTTTGATGCAGGCAGCTTGTATTCCCTCTCTCTCTGAGGAGCTAATTACGGTGATGTTAAGGAGGCAGAGGTGCTGATGCTGCCCAGGGTTTTAATGACTCTCCTCCAAGTTTTCTGCTGCTTTTACTGGAGATGCATAAGTCATGCGGTTTGGCAGGTGTGACTGGCAGCGGAGGGGAGGGTGCAGGCAGGAGGGCAGCACAAGTCTCACCGGGGTCGACCAGGACAGCACATTGCTTGCTGCTGCCTCTCACCGAGTCCTCTGGCCACCACCACTGCCAACGTGGCTGAGTCGGGGATGCAGCTCCCAGCCAAGTCTTGGGGGCTGTGAGCCCTCAGAGCTGCTTGTCTCCTTCACCCCCTCGTGTTCCCAGCCGCCCCAGAGCTGTGAAGGGAAGGTGGGGGCAGCCAGGGCGAGGCTGAACCCCCCCGGGAGTGTTTGAGCTGATCTGTCTGGAGAGACAGTGGAGACAACCCTTTGTGTGTGCCCGTGTGTGTGTGGATTCTCTGGAAATGACTGAGTAGAGGTGCTGGAGCACTTAAGTAAAATATCTAAATAAATCTTTAATATTTCTAATTGCAAATGTACATAAATTGCACAGCCACATCATTTCTTTGAACACCAACAACTTTCTCTGTACATTATTACATAGTTTAAAAGGAGCTGAAGGAGATTCAGCAAACACTTCCACTTTGCTTTTTTTTTTTTTTTTTTTAAACATACTTACAAAAAAATTTGTTTTTTCTTTATAAGAGGATATAAAACATAGCGACTGCTTATCAGGAACGAGTATCAGCCTAAGCAGATGTACAGAGAGAGGTATATCTTAAGACACAGTGATGTATGATAAAGGAATAGGTGAGCATGGAGACTGCACTCTGGGTACCGGTAGCTGATGCAGAACCACGTGGCATTTACAGCAGTGTCTCAGCTCAGGGAATCGCTGAAAGCTCCAATGTGACTCCCTTTTTGAAAGTGTGGTGGTTTCTGAATGTGTACAACACCCTTAGGATGGGGTTTGGTTTGTAAAGCCCCTTGTCTGCCTGTGGGCGCACTGCTGTCCTCTTCCCTCTCCCCCCATGTCTAATTTTCCCCAAGGGAAAAGAAAAAGGCAACAGTTCTCCGCAGGGTCTGAGGGGGACAGGGTGGCTCTGAACACAAACTGGGGTGGCTGCAGGGGGGAAGGTCAGAGTGCGACATGGGGCTCTCCTGCCCAGCCAGAGATGGGATCAGTCGTGCCTTCTGGCCTTTCAGTGTGCTCGCTGCGGGCAGAGCTCCCTCTGAGGGACAGGGCAGTGACCTTGGGAGCAGCTGCTGCTCTTGAGGGCATCTCCAGACCTACCCCTGCCCTGGGATTGGCTAAAGGCATCAGTGACTTTCCCATCTTCTGTGACTGAAAAGCCCCTCGCAGAGCAGACCTTGGTGTTCTCTATGGACATTAGCAAGAGGCAGAAGCCTGGGAGTGCTCCAGACTTTGGAAATGATCGACTACTTGCTGACTGCTCTGCTAGGAGAGCTTGAGGTGCCTTGCTCGGGTCCTCAAAGTCCCTTCTCCATTTAGGAATCTTTGTAGTAGCAGAACCTGCGTCCTGCACCAACCTACAGGAGTGGCTGCCAGGCTTGAGGACTTGGTGTGTTCTCACAGTGCAATCAGTGCTTTACAACTGCAAAAGCAGAAAACAAAACTATCTGGACTCAAACGACGATGCAGGGACGTGTGACTCTTTGGATGGCAGCAGGATTTGCTTAAACTGGTGCAAAAGGGGCTGGCGGCTACACTGTAGGATCAGTTGGCACAGGGAAGCACCTGTGTCCCTTGGTCTTTTGGCACTGAAGCCATTATCCATGTCTGAACAATGGTATGTACAGAGCAGAGCCCTGGGGACGCTGCTTGGGCTGTGTCATCCCCTGTACACAAACTCTGCTAATTTTCCCAACATGTTTCCTACAGTTTAACAAAACCCCAAATCAAAACTCTTAAAACAGAATCGCTGAGGTGGCCCAGCCCCAAATCTGGATCTCTGGCTTCTCTCCCTTCCCCTTCCCTGGGCTCCCAAGAGGGAGGAGGCTGAAGTCATAACCTGCCTCTGGATCCAGATTTGCTGGCTCGAGGCCTCTCCCAAACAGCAGTGATAGAGCCAAACCCTGACCGAATAAGCAGCACCAGAAGTAAGTAACTATATACAACTGTTAGTGAGATAGATACGGTACAGGAAACACTGAGAACAGTTACAAAAAAAAAATATTAAGACTGGCATTAAGATAAAAATCTGAGTTTTCTTTTGTTTTGTTTACACCTCGACGAGTTTGCACTAGAACAGCCTCTTACTGTAGGAAGCGCAAGAACAGAAAAGAAAAGGGAGCAGGTCACAAAACATTACGGATAGTGGTTGCTTTGCTCTGGTGCCGCAGGCACCGCCTGGGATCGCCTCCGGTTTTGCCACACCAGACACCGGGGCCGAGGCCACCTCGGCTGCCCTGGGCTCGTGGTGCTCACGCACACACACACGCGCACACACACACATAAATGTACAGTTTATAAATAACAGAAACACAGACCAGAGTAACAGAACTGAACGGAGCCTGGATCGTAAAACCTCACCCCAGGCAGTGGGAAGGGGATGGGGAGCAGGCAGGGGGTCCTCTAATATAATGAGACTTTGTCCCGATTTGGATTTCTTTTTGTATTGGCTCAGGAAGCCGAGTGTCAACTCCAGAAGCTGTGGGCACTGGACCTTTTAATGCAATTGTAATAACTCACTGTGGAAGGATTTAAATGCTCTTTGCCGTTTCAGCAGAGCTGTGGGTTCAGCAGTTTGCACGTGTGGGGTTAACCGGGAGTTTCTGAGAGCTGAGGGGGAGCAGTGCCTGGGCTGGTGCTGCTCAGCATCAGGGCTAAACAACTGCCTTGTGGACAATTGTTTTTCTTAGTGCTGTAAGGGTGAGCACTGGCTGCCCCCCCCCAGATCCCTTCTGCGTGCAGATGGAAATGCTGCCAGCAGGGCACCCGCCCCCTGCCATGTGAGCATTTCCATCCCTCTATGTTTCTTCTCTCTTGAAAAACTTCTCTTGCAATGTGAATAGTTTGGATCTCAAAAGCAATCAGCTCTAAACACCCATCTCAGGGCAGCAGTAGTGTGAGAGTCTTTTTTGCAGATTCTTGCAATGAGTTAGACTGACAGTGGTGGGTGTGTGTGTACGTGCCCAGCGTTCACAGTGCCCTGCGCGTTCCTAACCTCTCTGGCTCTTTCTCCTGTTGCAACCTTGTCAGCAGGTGAGGTTCTTCACAGCCAGATGGGTTCCACCACTCACAGGGGACTGTGCTTGCCAGAAATATCCATTATCACATTTCTCAGGGGTTGGGGCTGGGGTCGGCTGTGCAGCCGCACTGCTCTGCAGGTGCTGGCAGCGTGTGGAGGCCTCAGCGCGACGTGTTAGCTCCTCCAAGGGCCCAGCCGCACAGGGCTTGGCCCAGAGCTTCTAGGGTTAGGAAAATCATTTAGGAAAAGGAAAAAAAAAAAAAAAGCATCTTTAATTTTGGAAACAATTGCCTGTGGAAGGAGGCTGTTAATGGGGCAGCAACGCGGAGCTTACTGGCAAACAGTGTCCTGCTCGGGCAGCCTGGGCAGGGTGAGGCTGGAGGTGGCACCTAAGCTGTGCGGAGCTCAGGGAGCAGCCTAGTCCCTCGGACTGTACATTTACACATGGCAGGAGGGGCTAGGACAGGCGATAAGCGGTAGTGGGAGCAATAGGCAGTTGTCCTGTACACTGTACACTGGCCTCCGGATCTCGGAGCTCTCAGGCTCTCGGTACGAGGAACCTGCTGCGAGACCGGGAGTCATGAAGTGCTAACTTAAAAAAAAAAAAAACCACAAAGCAACAAACGCACGGTGGCGGCAGGGCAGCGGCACCATCCCCCGTTAAGGAGGTGACCCCTCCGCCGAGCACAACGTGGCTGCATGTGCCGAATCTGCGCCTTTCCGCAGTTAGAAAAGTCTAATCCTGGCTTATGCCTGCACGGGGCTCCTGACAAGGGGGCTTTCGCTGGTGGCTGCTGTTCCTCTCGTTACTCCCTTATGACCATGTTTTACATTCTTCGAGCCGGTTAATTTCCATGCAGTGCTCACTCCCAATTTAAAGAGGATAGTATTCCAGAAAATGGGATCTTTTTTTTTTCTAATGCATACTGTGAAAGAAAAGAAATACAATTACCGATCTTCCTGGGTCTTCAGGGCTTTTTCTTGTTTCTTTGTCTGCTTTTCTCCCCAGAAATAGCACGTATCTCCACACGGAGCATGACATTCCCAGAACGAACCCTCGGTCACGCAAGGACCTGGCTGCCTCCTGCGGCTCCCGTGCCACAGGGGGCACTGGGAATCCAGCCCCTGGTCCTTATTCGCAGTGACCGAGCTCTCTGGTGACTGAGCTCTCTGGCCTGAGTGTGGGTGGGGGACGGTGTCCTGGGGCTGCTGCTTACAGAGCCTCCTCCCGAGGTTCTGAGGGAGCAGGAGCTGGAGAAAGGAATCCAGTCACCGTTTGCTGGGTGCAGCTCCTCCTTCCACTCGGGGGCCAGAGCTGGGGAATTGCTCGGCTGCCCAGGGTCCCCCAGCAGCCCCACTTCTCCATGCAGCATCGCACAGAGCCCTGAGCCATCCTCAGCCCGTGTCCCTCTCTGGCCAGAGTTAATTAAACACTAACGAGCTGTGGAAATGCCCCATGGACTGGAACTCACAGCAAACGCCAGCAGCCTCACAAAAGCCACATGGCATCAGGCAGGCTCGGCTTGGGGTTTGCTTTGGGAGAGGGTTGTGCTCCGTGGGGAGGCACAGGAGGGCAGGCAGAGCTTTGCTGCCTTCGCTCCTCCAGCTGCGTCCCGCAGCACCCTTCAACTGGGCTCCACTGCGGGCTCTGCCCAGCTCCCTCAGGTTTGCTTACAGCAGAGACAAGGATGTTATTCCTTGCTCAGAGGGGTGAGGCGTACGTTTTGGGCAGTTTAGAAGGAAAAGGTTACTTTTAACATTAAACACTGATTCAAATCCGACAGCGATTCTCAAAGGTGTGTTATTTCCTTATGCCACTCATCTCACACTCGCTCTCTGCGTCCCCTCAAGGTGCGGCATTAGCATCTCCCACCAAGGCTCAGTCAGCGCGCCGTCCGCAGAAAGGAGCTGGTTTCTCGAGGGGAGAGAGCAGCCGTTGTCTGAAGCCGTGGCTCCCACCTGCTGCTGCACGGTCTCTCTGGCCAGGCCTCCTCCTGCGGCAGCACCCTCCGCGGGTTAACAATTACTGCTGTTTCTGAATTCTCCATTCTCTGTTATCTGCAATTTAGTTGGGTTTGTGGGGGAGATCCCATTACGTGTCTGCATGCTGTACCTCTCTTTCAGCTGAGTGAGGGCACTCATTAACCGTGCGTTGGCAGCATCCAGGGACGCAATGCGCTTCTCCTGCAAGCAAACAGCCAGAGGGGAGCGGTCAGCGGGGAGGCAGAGACCCGGCCCTCTGCCAAGACAGGACTTGTCCTACGATCGTGGACCAGGACCCTTCTCTGTGCCCTCCTTCAATTGACTTTGTCAGTAGAAATTAGGAGTTTAAATGACTCGCCTCCCAGGATGGTTTTGATGGCAAATCCCACTGACCAGGCCCCTTCCCTTTGGCATTCTGGGGTGTTGGGGTTATTACACGCTGCACAGCTTTGTTTGAAATCTGCTGCACACGCGCTTTGCTTGCGCAACGTGAGCCAAATTCATTCCAGCATCCCAAAATAAAGAGAGATAACACAGGTCCTCTTAATTCTTCAGTTATACAGAAATTCACTGTGCTGCTTACTCAAACTGCAGCTGGTCCAAAGATGATAAAATTCCTTTTCTAGACCCAAGCTCTCCCAGGATAGTTATTCCTGTCAGTGTTTTAATTGATTTTGTTAGTATAAATTAATAGTGTAAATGACTCGTGGCCTCCCAGGATGGCTTTGATGGCAACTCTCACTGATTAGAGTATTGTAAGGATGGGAGTGAGGGCTTCCGTGCTGCTGCCACTCCTGCGCTTTGTGGCGCTGAACGAGCCCTCACCCTTCTGTGCTGTTCGCAGGAGGGAGCGGAACCAGCCTCCGTGTAATTTGGGAGGTGTGTGTATGAACACATCCAACAAACACGACTGAGGTGGTGGTAGGAGAACAGCAGTGACTGGCTGAGGGCAAGTGCCTTGCACCTAACGCACACGAGGGCAGGAGACAGGACAGTGTGGAGAGCTGTCTGCAGCCCACGCTGCTCATGCCTCACAGACACCCCAGGAGCTGCACAGCTTTGCTGGGGTGCAGAAGGGAACACGGTGATTTACTGGCTCTGAACAATTTACTCTACAGCAAAACAGGGATTCTTTTTACAAAGTTTCTGCTGTCTCATCGCCTTTTCCATTAGCTCTACAGTAAATTAGACATGATGACTCACAAGTGATCAACAGGGTCGTTAAGAGAACCTGCTCTCACCTAGGCACAACCTGCATGCGGCCTGGCTGCTGAGATGCTGATCTCTGCCCAGACCAAACGTTACAGACTGTGCTCTCAGCTTCTCTTTCCCAAGCACAATATTTCACACCCATCGCCTGATGCTCCTCTGCCACTGCAACCTCTACCACTAACTGACCTTCCCAGCCCTGCAAGCCACAACCCCAAGGCTCAAGAACACACTGGCTTTGCTCTTGACCAGGCTTTGTGTTCCTCGTCCCCAGGCCCTGCAAACAGCACTGAGACAAGGAGCACTACGCAGAGCTCCAGGGAGCTCAGTCAGCCAACAAGGGTAAGATTCTTCCACAAACTGACTGAGCTGTGGGCATGATCCTTCCCTAAACTGCCACCCCCACACCCTCTGTGTCGCTTCCCAAGCTCCAGGGCTGGAAAAGGCTGTATGAATGCAAATGTTGTGACAATCGATCCCATCCTGCTGGGGTCTGACGGGCTCTGGCACCGGCTGCAGCTCGGTGCTGACTCACCCTGCACAGTCTCGCGGTGCTTGAGCTGCCGCTGCCGCGTGACAGGGAGGCTGCACCTTGGCAGACTCAGCCTGAATAGTCCTGCAGCCCTCAGGATTGGGGTCTCACCTGTGCATCGATAATCTTCTGCTTGGAATCCACAGCAGCCTGCATCTCTGCATGGTCCTTCTTTAGCTCCTCTTCAACTGACATCAGCCTGGGAGCCCAGCAAACAAAGAAATGACAATTGTTGGGCTCTGCTAAGCTGAATCGGCCGCCCAGAGCGAATGACGGAGACTGTGGCCTCACTTAGTCCTTGACCCCAAGGAAGCAAAGGGCTGAGGCAGCTCTGCAGCAGAGGGAGAGCTGTGAAACGCCAGTGCCTGCAGCTGGAGCTGGCCTCAAGTGGCAGCCCCACTGTCCACAGCAACTTAAACTCTGATCTGAAACTGCAGCCCCGAGGCCTGTGCTGAGGTGCCCCCGGGACTCACCACTGTGCATCTCTCACAAAAGAGATGCAACCACTGGCACAGCCTCTTCTGACACACAAACCAGTAGTTTAGAACCAGTCTTTTCTCTGCCCACCCCCAAGGGCTGTAACGCAGAAGGGCAGAGAGGCAGTAAATGCTGGGAAACCCACAGTGCCTGCATCTCCAAAGAAACCTGCTTCTCCCGAGCACAGAGCGGCTCTAAGGCCACCCAGGCTGCCTGGTTACTGTCACCTCCAGCAAGCCCATCCCCGTACCTGCTGATGATGCCCTTCATCTGGATCTCCTTGTCCTCCTGCTGTCTCCGGAGCCGTTCCTCACTCTCCTCCAGCCTGGCTTGGTACTCCAGCATCAGCTTCTGCGTTGTCTCCTCCTGGCATTTGAAGCGAGTCTCATATTCCTCTAGCTTCTTGTTGGAGATGCGAAGCTTATCCTGCAGCACCACCAGGTCCTGCTGGTACTACAGCACACGAGGACACACACACACAGGAGGAGAAAACACAAGGGGATGTTACCAAGTTGGGTTTTCTCCTTGCCAGGGTGTCCCCGTAACTCAACTGCACCCCTCTCCCTGCACGAGACCAGCCGCAAACCCGTGTCAGATAGACAACCCTGCTGCCGACACCTCCTCTTCTGTCTTCTCCACACGAGATGGAGCGATGCTGCCTTCCGCTGGGCCGGCAGGTCACTGGTGGGTGCGGAGAATGGGTTGTTAGCAGAGTCTGGCATTTCACACAGGGAATGCAGGTTAGAGCGAGCGAATGGCAAACGCAGCCGACACCGTCCTCACAGCGCAGGGCCAGACACAGGCAGGAGAAGCTGCACGGGTGGGATTTTGGGTTTACACAAGCTCTTCGGGCTACAACGATAAATGCAGGTGCTTTGGAAGTTCTGAAAGCCAAGCCCAAGCTCTTGGAGCTGCCGGGCTCTGCAGCAGGATGGCTCACGGCTGTCTTGGCACACAGGGGGTCACCCTGCATCGAGGCCGTGAGCACTTCTGCCTTCGGGGACAAACGTTATGAACAGCAGAATCGGTGTCAAACCAGGGCTCAATCTGAGAAGAGCTGCTGTGTAAAGCCAAGACCCCACCACTGTTCATCCAGATGGAGCTAAAAATCAGCAGCAAAAGAATCACAGAAAGCAATTAAAACAAAGAGCTTTCTAATTCAGTAAAAGGGGGTTCAGCTCTGGCAGAAGCACAGCATTCACGACAACTTGCTTTGCTAAAGGAAAATCTGGTGCGTAGCTGGACAAAGAAACACCTTAATTTCAAAAAAACTACCTCTGGAAATAGTCTTTAAAAAAATAAGCACATGTGGAATAACCTCCAAGTAACAAAGACGCAGCTGATAATGTCACAAGCTTCTTTTAAAGAGTCAGATATGGGAAAACGCCTCCCACCTGAGTCACAGAGGCTGTTACGAAGCCACAAGTGTTACCCACGAACTGACAGAAAGGGGTTTAATTGTGCTTTGCTTCCCCTTGGGCGAGCAGCCCAGCACCTGGAGGGGTGTCTGCTTTCTCCACTCCAGAACCCACTGGCTGACAGGGAAAGCGACTGGAAACTGGGGATGCCCATGGGCTTCCTCAACTGCCAAAGCGCTCGAGCTGTGGCTGGTGGAAGGGCAGGAGCCCCAACGCCTCCTTGCCTGGGCAGGGCAGGCACAAAGCACCCGGCTTCTCCTTTAGCAAAGCGTCTCCTGGGACAGCAAACCGGCTGCACAAGGAACTCTGAGCAGAGAGGGAACACGGACGCCCACACGGTTACACAGAAGCGCTGGAGTCAGACAGAGGGAGTTGCTTGAACAGGAAAGATTAAATACCTACCCTAGCCTTAAAATAGGAGCAGCGAAAGTGAGCTCAAATGATAGCGGGAGAGGCCTCAGAGACTGCAGGAGTCGCTCCTGTCTCTAGAACACTTATCTCGTTCTCGGTTACCATTCACGTTTTACAGTAATTGGAGAGAGATTATGCTAATGGTGATCTTTAATGTCAGCGACTGATGTGACAGCAAAGTAATAAAAGATGCTGCATGGGGATGAGAGAGCAGGTCCTGGGGCAGGGGCTCCCGTGGAACCGGGACGGCCTTGCTGCCACTCTGGGTTTGCAATCCTGTCTCTATCTCCCTAGAAGAGGGTTCCTGCTGCGAGTCCCTTCCCTGCCCAGGAATAGAGCAGCTACCTCTGCCTGCCCGAAGGAGCTGGAAGCAGGGAAGGGCCTGTGGTCCCTTGGCATCTCCCCTCACTCTGGTCCCCCTGTGACAGCAAAGCTGCCGCTGCTGTCTCTGCTGCAGGCGTGAGTGAGCGCTGAACCCTTTCAGAAGCCCTTCACCAGCTAAATGCAGCAATAACTCAGGGCTTGGTGCCTGACAATGCCGTCTCTTTGATTTGCTGCTGCCTCTGCTTGGGTGGCAGTCAGGGTTCCTGTAACCCTGCAAAAACCGGCTGCTAAGGGCCTACATTGTTCTGTGTCAGCTGTGGCTCTGTGTTTACACAGACACCCAAGGAGCAGAAAGCCAGTAAGAAAAGGGCTGATCTCCCACAAACCCTGCCACGCTCTTCCTGGGGCAGCTGGGAGTCACAGAATCATGGAATGGTTTGGGGTGGAAGGGACCTCAAAGCCCATCCAATCCCAGCCTTGCCATGGGCAGGGATACCACCCACAGGATCAGGGAGCTCAAATTCCATCTAACCTGGTCTTGAGTCGTTGCCCACCTTGAGCCGTTGCACAAGGAGGTAGGATCAGCGTCAGGAAGTCACCCAAGTCCCCAGTGCTGCTCTGGAGACTGTTTAGAGCCTTCTTGCTACGTGTCCCTGCTGTGAAGCATAAGGCTCCTGTTCCTCCCTCTCATCTCGTTTAGAGCTGTGCCTAATTCCCAATTTAAGCCTTCCTCCCCTGCAGCTGAGAAGAATAAGGAATGGGGGAAGTACCAGCCACTGGTGGCTTCAGGGTTTGTTGCAAAGCAGCCCCAGTGCTTGATTCCTGGCTCCTGCTTTTCTTACTTGCTCTCAAGGGAGGGCAATTCCAGTCACAGAGTGCGTGAAACCTCCCAGACCTTCCCCAGCCGCCTGTGAGGTTGAGTAGGGCCCAGCACAGCCTGAGCCCCTCTCTGCTGGGCAGCCCACCCTGTCCCCAGGGCGCTCAGACCAACACATTCAAGGAAATCCTCTCTCTATTTAGAAACTTGTTTCAATCCAATCAGGTTTTACCTTTTCTGCTTGGCTGAGCTCGTCCTTATTCCTGAGCTTATCCCTGTGCTTGGAATCTGGGTCAATGCTTTCATCTTCTAAAAACTGCATGTTCATATTCAAAAGCCAAGCAGCAGTGCGGTCCAGGGCATTGGGGTTCACAGGAGAAGGGGCCTACAATGAAACATAACAACCGTAACAAAAGAAAAACCTGCAACAGAAATGGTCATGAAGCTGGAGAGAGAGAATCGCCTTCCAAGCAAGCCCTCTCCCACGCTGCTCCAACAGCAAGGAGCCATCTGAGCAGTCGGGGCTGGGGAGTAGAAGCAGCTCCTGTCCTGCACCTCACGTTATTTTAGGTCAAAGACCCTCTGAGAGGGCAAACCCTTCCCTGTGCCACCCCTACAGAACAGACGTGTGGGATTCTGCTGAGAGCAACAGGCCAGGGTTCTGAGCAGGTGCTGTCACCTCGGGAGGACACAGCTTGAGAGCAAGTGGCTCAATGTTCACCCTGCAAGTGGGGATTCCACTCCACTCTTCGTCCTCTTCTACTGAGCCGCCTCTGCTTGCTAGAGAGATTCCGTATAGGTGAAAGCCACATCTGCAAACCTGTGGCCGTGCAGGTGCTTTCCTAGAGAAGAAGGTCTTCTTTTGGGCTGAGACTACACTTAGTCACAGAATGGTTTGGGTTGGAAGGGACCTTTCCAGGTCCTCCCGGCCAAGTGCCCTGCAGTGAGCACAGACGCCTTCAACCAGACCAAGGTGCTCCGAGCCCCAGCCAACCAGGCCTTGAACGTGTCCACTTAACGATGCTGGAGAGGTTGAAATACTCCATGTCTCAGCAGTCCCACTCCGGGTTTGGTCACATGCAGTGCTGCTGTTCAGTCCCAGTTGGGCAGGGAGCGCAAATGGTATCACCTCACTGTTCCCCAACCACATCAACAAGGCTGAGGAAGCCACTCTCCGGCTACATCACAGAAACAACTATCCTCTCTGTCCCAGTGCACTGCAAACTGCAGGAAACAGTTTCTTGGATGAACACGAGGGATCTGGATGGTGACTTGGTTGAGGGAATCCAAGTTAACAAGTCAGCAGTGTTGGGAACTCTCTTTCATTCAAACCTCTGGACAGCAGAGAAATCCCCTCACCAGCTTGGTGAGGGCTTTCTGGAGAGCACCGGCACTTCACTGTCCTCTCCTTTTGCCAGGGACTTCCTAGTTGTCCACATTCTCTGGGTTTGTATGACTTTCCAAACTCTTCCTTTTGGCACTGAGAGGCCCTGTTGTGTTAATTTTCTACAGGGTTAGTTCCAAATTACAGAGCGAATAAACGAGAACTAGCAAAATAATTTATCCCTGCCAGGAGAGCCAGAGGGCCCTGGCTGCATGACCTACTGCTGTCGATTTTAGCCCCACAAATGGGGAAATTTATTGCTGTGAAGATCAGCGTGAGGTGTGGGACGTGAGGAGTGCAGAGTTCTGCACAGCAGGAACTTCCCTCTCAACAGGGACCACGCTCCTTCCTTGCCGCTCTGTCCTCCCCAGGTGGATCTGAAGAGGGTCTCACAGAGCAAACAAGTCCAGGAGCAGCAGCAGGGAGAGCAGGGCCTGTTCTGAGCCTGGGAGATGGTGTGGGCTTGGCTATGGCATGGGATGAGAGCCTGGGCATGGAGAGGCAAAGCAGTGACGAGATGGTGGTGCGGGACGGAGGCACGGCTGCCGTCACCCTCGTGCCTCTGCCACCTTGCAGCATCACACGGCAGCGTGCTGCGCCACCGAGGAATGCCGAGAAGCAACCCTGGCCTGGGTCACCTTCCCTGCAGCACTCTGTCTCTGGCCAAGCTGGGCGCAGGACCCAAGGCCCGTCCCCACAGGCAGAGCCACCACGGGGCTGGCACTGATGTGGCGACTCAAAGCCACGATGCCTGCTCCTGCCACAGTGAGTGCAGCAGCCACTTCTCTGTGGGCTGCCCCCTGCCCGGTCCCTTCGACACCCAGAGCTCGCACAGCCCCCGGACTCACCTGTTTGTGCATCGTGCGCTGCTTCATCTCCGGGCTGTCGCCCTTGGAGGACGAGGACTGCTGCCGGAGGCGGGCGCCGCTGCCAGGCCAGTCGGGCGAGGAGGACATCAAGCTGCCGCTGGAGGGTCGCTGGTACTGAACTGTGTTCAGCAGGGAGGGCGGCGTCCGGCCCCGGGTGAGCGGCGGGGGCGGCTGGTCTATCCGCCTCTGCGGTCCCGCGCTGTTCTGCCGCGGCACGGTGGGTTGGCCGCCCTTCTCCGTCAGTGAGAGCTGCCGGCGGGCCAGCTCGCCCGTGCGGCGGGCGAAGTCCTCGCTGGCGGCGGGGGCTGCGAAGCCGTGTTTGTTGCCCGTCAGCTCCTCGCTGTTGCTGTGGGAGCTGAGCGAGCTGTGGCACTCGGAGCCGGAGTCGCCCAGGCCGCGCGGGGACAGCGGCAGCCCGGCCGCCATCTGGTAGACGGGGTTCTGGAAGGAGAGGGGCGCCAGCAGCTGGGGCCGGCCCGGCGCGCTCTCGCCGCTTGGCGTGGTGGGCGTCTGGCCCGCCCGGCGCACGGTGGCCATGCCCGTCACGCTGTTCTGAGTCCGAGCGCTCCACACGCCCTGCAACTGCCCCAGGGACGACTGGCTGTCATTGAGGGAGTCGGCCGTGCCGGGCGCGGGGGCCCCGCCGTCCAGGAGCCGATTGTCCTGCAAGTCCACCATGGACAAGCTCTTGCTGCCATTAGACATCTGCACGTCGGGCTCATTGGCCTCTGAGTAACTGGAGCTTCGGGCGGGCGAGGGCTGGGCCCCAGCAGACCTTGTGACAAAAAACAAGTCCTTGTTTTCAGGGGTTGGAGATGGTAACCGTGTGAAATCTATCAGACTGCGGGGAAGTCAGTGCGTAAGGAAAAGGAGAGGAAAACAAAACAAAAAAGAGAAGTTGTGAATGCTGCGCTGGAGCAGGAAAACAAAATCACTCAGCAGAAATCAGTGTGGAGCCGCTGTGCAGGAGGGAATCACCCGGCCCTGCCCTGGGGAGGGACAGCGTGGGGCAGAGGTGAGCCCGGAGTGCCAAGGAGGGAGGTGGGCACGGGGTCACAGATGGTCACCTCCTGGGCTACAGCTGCTGGTCACGCTGACACACGGGTCACCTCTTGCTCCCAGCTGGCTGTACCCAGCCCGTTCCCACATCCCCCGGGTGGTGCCAGGACAGGGAGTTCCTGGGACAGCACCAGACACCAGGGGTGGGGGAACTGATGCAGAGCAGGCAGCGAGGGTCACCCAGAGAGCTCCCACAGCAGAGTTAAGCCCAACAAGTGAAGGCTTTCCACCCACTCCAGCTGTAACACACACTCATAGAATATTGATTTCTTGAGGATAGGAAGAGCGAGCTTTGCCACAGCTTAATGTGCGTGCACTGCTGATCAAAGATGGGCTGTAAGCAAGGGTTTGGGTGAACATGGACTGTCAGAGTCCTCCATAGCATTAGTTTGAAATAATTGTATCTCACGCTGGGCAGCATTAGAGATGAAAGCTCTGATTAGAGTAAGGCCAGTGCCATTGCTGCCTTTCATTCCTAATTAAAGTGTTATGTTTTTACAGTTTCCACTTACAAACTACTTTACTAGCACCGTCTTTCAGTTTGTGTGGTTCCATTTCATTTTCCACAAAGGCAACCAACACAGGTCTGCAAGAGTCACCTTCCCCAGCAATGACACTCCTTACTTAATTAGGCCAAAGGGTTCATTAGGTGGCTGTGAACCATGGCCCAGCATCAAGACCACCCATATTACAAAAGCTGGACAGAGCAGACCAGAATTACCCTCCACCTTTTGGCAGCTACTAGAGAAACATCCAGATTTGTGTCTCAGTGCATTCAGCACAGACCCTGTGTCTGAAAGAGAAGGGCCAGGCCAATCCCACACCTTCTGCATAAACCTGAAGAACTTAACAGTGACACTCATCACTGAGCACAACCAAGCCCTCAAGCCTCCAAGGATGAACACTGCCACATCTCAACAGCTGAGACCAGAACCATCAAGCTCTTGACTTCCCAGCCCACATCCCCAGTTTTGGCTCTTTGGGAACCCAGGATGGAGCCTGCACCTCCACCACTGCCTGCTGCTTTGTGGGAGTGCAGTGCTGACCCATATCCAGTGTCAGTTCCATGGTGGGAAAGCCCAGTCAGTGGATCAGGCAGCTCCACACTACACCCTGTCCTGCCTGGTCCGGCAGCTGCTCAGGTTTAGGCAGCAGGTGAATATTTCCCCATGGCCAGGCCACGTTTCTGCTCTTACCCAGATAAGTCATTCTCTATCACCATTTTCTGCAGCCCAGCAGAGATGCTGTTGCCGGCGTTTGGCGTGGATGCAGTGTGATCGGCCGTGACAGAGACCTGCACGCAGGTCGGGTTACTGAGAGCCGCATTGACGTCCCTCAGGATGCGAGGCAGAGGCCCCAGTTTTGTTGCAGTGGCCTGGGTAGAAAAGGGAGCAGAATTACTTGATTACTACCAATATCTTATATTTTTGCTAGAACACTGTGGGCTTTGCCCATTGCTGGGCAGTCTCTTCAGTGAATCATGTTAACAACACATGTTTTCTCCATCATTTACCTCACCGCTGAGGCTATGGGATGTCCCACAACATGCAGCCCTAGCAAGTGCTGCCGTGGGGCAGAGGAGGCAAGCGTGACTAACAAAGTTCAGATGCAGAAGACAACAGCTATAATCAAACTTAGTTCAAGTCTCTCAACAAAAAGAATTATAATTAAAAAGAAACCTTTTGTATCTGCTGGGACAGACAAACCTTTGTGTTTAGCAGCTCTGCCTTCTCGTCCCACCTGCCACTCTGCCCTCCCCCCCAGCAGAGGAGGAAGAGAGTGGGACATCAAAGTGGGATGTAAAGAGTGAGCTGCTTCTGGTTGGGAAGCACTAAGAGTTCTGGGCACAGACGCTGCTTACAGGCCAGTCCCTGCTGGACGTGGGGTGTGGGACATGTGCCTCTCCCAGACTCGCCCCAGTAAACCCCCCCAGGTACCTGCTCCAGCTGAGAAATGACTTCCCAGAGCAGTGAGTGCAAAGTGGAGAGTTCTCGGCCCAGGTCGATGTAGCCTTCAAAGCCAGCTGTGTTTGAGATGGTTTCAGGATTGGAAATCTCTAGCAGAAACCTCTGCATGTTGGTCCATTCATGTTCCAGGAACTGGTTCATGAAGGACATGTATTCCTCTTTGCTGCCAAACCTATCGAGACAGCAGCACAACAAACATCAGCTAAACCCTGTGAAGGGATGTGCAGCCAAAGAACAGGGAGGAACGAACAGAGGTGACAATGTCACAGCCTTCCTCTGCCATCTGAACCCTTCAAAGCCTTTGGGATCCCCGGGGCAGGCATCTGGCACACCTCACTGACCATGCAACCAGAATTAACCCCAGCCTGACCCTGCTAAGCTCTCACCAGCACGGAATCTGTACTGCAGAAAGGAAGGTGAAAGCTCAAGAACTAAAGCCGCGCTTGGCATGAGACTGATGGGTCAGACACAGCCTCCAGAGACAGGACCTGGCACTGGACATCAAGAATCCTAACAAGTGCCACCTGAAGAGCAGTGCCTGATGGTGGCAGGAATCCTCTTCCGCAATCACTGAGTTTCCCCCAGCCACGCTGTGGCCCTGGGGATCACCCTGCTGAGCCACATTTGCAGCCAGGACAACGCGTTTGTCCCCTCACGCTTCCTGCGGCCTCCTCCTGCCCCCAGCACTGCATCCCGGTGTCGCTCTCGTGTGTCTCCTTCAGAGCACGGCAAGGACGGCCTCGTGGTTGAGCCGCACCAGCAGCGGGTGGTGCTGCACCAGGGCCCATGACTGTGAGCTCAGCTCTGTACCACCTGCAGGAGAGCTCAGCTCGACTGCTTCGGCTCAACCAACGTCAGCTTAGTTAAAGAGTCTTTCCTGCAAAGTGCTTGAAATCTGAAACCCCTTCAGTCAGGGCTTGGTCAGGAATACAGGGAATTTCTGTCATCTAGCGTAACACACTTGTATGTCTTCCATCTGCACCCGTGTAGGCGCATCCCTGACTGCGAGTGCGTGTGCTAAGCTAGCTTCCAAACCTAAGAAGCTTTAGACAGAAACTGTCCATTCATGTTTCAGAAAGCTCATAATTTCTTTAGCAGAGCTCAGGATAAGGAGCTCAGAGCTGCAGCCAGTGTTGGAAGGTTTTTCAAATATCTCTCGCTTTGTTTCCATCAAACTGATGGGCTTAGTTAGAAATCGATAGTGTCCCCGTTTTCTTTTCATACCTCCCCAGTGCAGACAACAGCCTTTTAACAGCAGGGAAGGTCTTTGAGCTCACAGGAGGGAAAGCCGAGGAAGGACAATAAGCCTGGCTGTGCTGGGGCGGTCCTGCCACCACCCGGCCTGCTCCAGGTCAAAACAAGATCTGTTTTCCTGCTCATAAAACACGTCCTGTTTTGGAAACTTCAACAATCTCCCTGGTCCGACAGCGAGGGAGTGGGAGAGTCCCAGAGAGACGTCAGGGAAAAAGCCAGTAGGAAACAAACAGGCCCTTTCCATCGAGCAGAGGAGCGGTCAGCATGGGACTCCTGGTGCCAGCAGCTCTGCCTGCACTCCCAGAGCTTCCTTCCCCTCTCCAGCCCTGCCTCGTCCCTCTCCCGCGTCACGACTTACTTGGCGAAGTTGGCAAGGTTCTGGGTGACCTTGGCGATGAGGGTCAAAGTGCGAGCAGTGCGGTCATCCGGGTACTCCTGCAGGAGGCTGAAGAGGGACGGGGACATGATGGCCGGGCACAGGAACCGCAGGAACAGGGAGGCGCTGATCAGCCGCTCGCTGATGTCTGGGCGGCCTCGGTTGCTGCATTCTTGTCTCCATGAGGCAAAAACTTCTTTGAGCTCCCTTGGGAAGACGCTGCAAGGGCAGAAGGACACAGAGGGACAGCAAGTTCAAGGCCAGAGCATCCAAACTGCCACAGAGCAGAAACCGAGCATGGGGTTTGGTTTTGGGCCCCTCGGTACAAGAAGGATGTGCCCAAGTCTGGAAAGTGAACAGACACGGGCAGACGAGTTGGGAAGGGCCTGGAGCCCAAGGGTTCTGGGAGCAGCTAAGGGACCTGGAGCTGTTTAATCTCGAGAAAAGGAGGCTGAGGGCTTTTCCAACCTTAATGATTCCATAGTGTGTGTCAGCCATGGGACTTGACAGCCAGAGCCATGCAGCAGCACAGCCCTCGCACCCTCATCCACAGCAGCATCACTACCACACCAGTCACAGGCTCTTGGCTTGTTTGGTTTTGGGGTTTTTTTTTGAGGGCGTCCATCAGGAGTCTCAAACCACACAGGAAAAAGCAAAACCACTCCATAAAGTCAGGACAGAGGCAGCTTTCATCAAACTGATGTTCCTGCTGGGTGCCAAACCCCCAGACGATTGGGAAGGCAGAGGTACAAACCAAAGAGGGTAAGGAGCCCATTGCTAATCAGTCGCCTGTGTCCTGAGGCTCCTGAGGCACTCTGAACCAGGGAAGCTCAGCCACCACAGTGGAGAGGGAAAGAAATACAGCCTGGTGGGAACCCCTCGGCTGGAATGGGCTCATGGGCACAAAAAGCAGATCTCCACCAGAGTCACTCCAGCCTTGTAACTGCGCAGAGCTCAGGCTGCCTGCCCTGGATCCCAGAACTCCCCCGGGCGTAGCAGCCGCTCGCTGCAGCCCTTATCACCGGGGAACTTGCTGCCTGTCTGCGCTCAGCGCTCCCCACTTCCCTGCTCCCACCTCATCCTGTTCCCAGCATGTGGTGTTTATTCAGCTGGACATTCCCACCCCTGGGAACTACTAGGCAATGGGTCCCACGGTGCTGCCATGGTCCCTTGTCCCCAGCTCCACACCCACCAGCAGCCCGAACCAGAGCCGTTTACTGGCAGAGCTGGATGGTACAAACACAGACTGGAGAGGGGTCAGGCTCCATTTCAGGCTAGAGCTGTCCTTCCCAAACAGCGATTCCAGAGGACGCTTCCCAGTCTTGCTGCAAGGACTGGATGGGAGAAGCAACACAACATCAGCTCTCCTCTCCCTGCTCTTGCAAAGTGCTCAGCAAGCGCTGCCATCATGTTCAGCTTCTGCTCCGTGTTGGCTTCCTGCTTCCACGCTCACGAGCTCTTACCCTGCGCTTTATAAATAACATTAGCCAACGTCGGTGGGAGAAATTCTCCTCCGTCTTTGGCCTGATCCACACAATTGGACAAAACCCTTTTACTTCATGGTATTTGCTCAGGAACAGGAGAATCCTTTAAGCAATTTAAGGCTTGAGTGATCAGGACAGGTTGTAGAGTGACTGGAAAGTAAACCCCTGGAAATGGATCCGCCGGCTGCATCCAGCCCGTGAGCACTGCTCACGATCGCAGGCCGCGAGACCATAAAAGTTTAATTGTGTAGCAGCGGATGGAATTCAGTTACCCAGCTTTATGTGACAAACGGGCCCGTAATTCATTACCCAACTTTCCAGTAACGAGCTTCCACATGCTGAAATTCTGCTTACACCGAAACTTTCCAGATGTCCAAATTATGTCATAATTATAACAATTTTCGGTTATTGTGAACCTCTTTCCTCTCTCCAACTCTCCAGCAGATGAGCAGCAGGCTCTGGCACTCCACTCAGAGCAGGATCCTTAGTTGGCGGATGCCTCAGCCAATCCCAAACACCCATCAGCCCCATTGATCCCCAAGAACCCTTGAGTACAAAGAACCGAGGGGAACCGCTCAGAGCTGCGTCTCAGCGGCTCTCGCCTCCCTTGGAAAGTCAGGACAGGAGGAACAAACTTCCTGTGCATTCCTGACTCTCCTTAGGTCACTCTTCAAGCCTATTTTTAGACTGACCTTTTAGTGCTGCTCTGGGTATTTTTAGGAAGACATTAACTCACAGAATTAGAGTCCAGTGCTGACTAAAGGCAGCAAATTCCTCCTGAGAGAGCGGTTAGAGCCGTTCCTGAGTCAGAGCCGTTAATTAGCTCAGGATAAGGTGCAGGATACCTGTAAAGAAACCTGCCCTTTGCTTTTCTGCAGCAGACAAGAAGAGTCTAAGGGAGCTTCTCACTGCACGTTCTCTCCCTCAACCGTATCTGGACAAGCACTCCCTGCCCTGGGCTCGCAGAGGGGCACACTGGGAGTTTATGTACAATGAGTTTTCAGGCTTCAACACAACAGCTGGAATTGGAGAGGAAATGAGAAATCCTTACTATCAGAGCCTCCTTTGCTCCAATATTATCCATAGTTATGTTTTGCAGTGCCAGGGCTGCTCCTAAATACATTAATAAAAACCCAGTTCAGGTTTTTCAGCAGGAAGACTGGCAATCCCACAGTAAGACAAGAACCATCCCTCTTGAGCCTCTGGGTATGCTGGCAGGAAGCAGAAAGAAAATATTTTTACTTCTCCAGACAGAGTCACAAGTGTGGGATTTTTCCCCCTTTCAGGTCATCTTCGCAGCAGGATCTGAACCAGAGCCATGGGCTCCTGGCTCCTCTTCCCCCAGGAGCTGCTTGACAGCCACTACCACAACACAACTTCCTTACTCCAGTCAATCTGGCAGATTCGGGCCTGTCCCAACCAGCTGCAAGGAAAAAACAACTCGGAAATGCCTCAACTGCTCACCAGGCCTGGGGCCAAGAAGGCCATGGGCTACAATCTCCGCCTTGGCACGCACCGGGGTTGGGAGAGAGAGGGGTTAACACAGAGGAATGCGGGTGCGGAGCCAACAGCTCCTCCAGCGCTGCACCCAGCACAGCTGCCCACACAAAAGCTCCCTGCTCCTCGCAAGCAGGAGGAGCACGACTGGTGCCGCAGAGGGGAGTTCAAAGCAGACAGGAGTTCAAACCATCACCCTGTGCCCGGGGAGGCAGGCGAGTCTGTCAGCCTGACCAGCCATGTCATTACGTGGGCAGAGATCCAAGTGCAGCATCTTTGCCCTTGATTCCAGACTTCCACGTACACCTGGCACCCAATCCCTCTCTGAACTGGTCGCACTGGCAAAGGTATTTTGCATTGCCCCTGCCCCGGCCCTGTGCCTGGGCGCTGGTTCCCCCTCAGCACCCACTGAAAATGAGCATGATGGGGAATCCATGAGGCTGCTGCACCCCCAGAGCGGATACTGCAAGTGCCATCTGAGCGGGAGCTGCTGCCCCATCCACTGCCTGTCCCAACTCTGCTCCCGAGGAGTAGCTGGAACCCTGATGGACACGTCGGGATGCACTCAGGGCCCTGCAGAGCTCCCTCCAAAGCTCTCCGAGCAGCTGCCCCTGGCCAGCCCACTGCCACCGCTGTCCCCTGCAGCCGCAGTGCCCTGGGTGAGTTCATGGCATACTGACCAGTAGGAGTTGATGATTTTGCAGAAGGCCAGCTCGCAGCACATTTTCAGGTTGCTCTGATGTTCAGGAAGGTCTGAGGATGAACACTTACTGGGATCCACCTCACAATTTTCATCCGATTCATACAGTGCCTTGATAAATTCTCCTGCAAAACAGAGAGCGGGAGATAGGTTTTGGACACGACAGACGCAGCTTTCAAGTAAGACTGTTCGTAAGCCCCAGTGCTTGAGCAGTTACCCCATGCAGCTCAGGTAGGAAGGATGCTGGCAAGTTCTGTAATTATTTGTAGGCTGGCCTGCTACTGCAGCCTGCGCCCTGGCACCCAGCGTGATTCACAGGAGAAAGAGGTAATTAAAGGAAAGAAACAATTTACTTGGTTTATTTTGAACTTGACATCAAACAAAATTAAATTGAAACATTTCTTAGTGCGTTCCTGCTCGCTGCCTGGCTGCTCCTCGGCCACGTGGCCACTCACGCCGTGGGCCTGCTCTGCCAGTCCCTCACTCCCATGTTGTCCTTCTCCCAGAGGGTGGATTTAGACTGGATACAATAGATTTTTTTTTCTGAGGGTGGTGAATCACTGGCCCTGGTTGCCCAGGGAGGTGGTGGATGCTCCATCCCTGGAAACATTCAAGGTCAGTTTGGATGAGGCTCTGAGTAACCTGATTTGGTTAAAGATGGTCCTGCTCCTGCAGGGGGGTTGGATTGGATGGGCTAGAAAGGTCCTTTCCAACCCAAAGCATTCCAAGATTCTGTGATCTCTAATTCCTGACTGTCTTGGATTTTCCCATCCGCTCGCTTTTTGCCCACTCCAGCCTGCATTCCTCCCCTATTGCCAAAACAGATTTTAATTATGTATTGGAGAGCCTCTCCAAGGCATCCTCGGCTCTGGAGCAGCTCTGCTCGCCTGCAGGTGATGCCTGCTGCTATTATCCAGCCCTGTGACTTGCCTGTGTTCGTGATTTAAAGGGAAACACTAGGCTGTGTTGTGTTTCTTTCCAACACACAGATGAATCGTTTCACTGATAAAAGGTCTAAATGGAAGCTGCGCCCCGAACAGCCTGCAAGATCCACTGGCTCCTCCGGTACAAGGTGGAGCTGGCTCAGCAGTGTCTACACTGAGCTCTAAAAGGGGAATATTTCAGAATTCTCTGCCTTCGTTAATCTCCTGGCTTTTTAGAAATGTCATGAGCTAATCTGCTTACAGCCTTGCCCTCAACCAGAAAGCATTAAAAGCAGAAAGAAATAATATTCATTTGCCTGTTCTCGTGGGCTGTATCTCGGTTTGACCGAATTGGCTCAGAGATCTCCCCCTTCCTCAGCATTGTCAGTGTTATTATTATCTTAACAAACTACTTGCAGGCCTTTGCTCCTGGCAAAAATGACACAAATCCATTAGTAGGAACCCATGCTGAAAAATTAACAGCTCAATAGAGCCCCGGCTCATCCGAGGGCTCAGATGCTGCCACTCTGGGCTGAGGTGCAGGTAGCACGACAAAGGCAGTTGCTTCCCAGGCTCTCGCAGGCCTCGCGCTCTGCTGCCTGCACACAGCAGCTCAGCAAACCCTCCCTGACCTGTCCAGAAGCACAAGCTCGAATTATTTTCATTTGCATCCAGAGAAATACTTCTGGAGGCAGAAACGCAGCTTAAAAAGAAAACCCACCAGGAGATATCCCAGTGTGATCCAGGAGGCACCTCCCGGCACTGGGAGATCTCAGTGGCCTCAGCAGGTTGCGAGGGGCCAATGCTCTGTACGTACCTAAGGCATCTTGCAAGTATTTCTGCCCCACCAGCTTCAGGTATTCTTCGATTGCTTTGGTGGCCAGCGTGTTCTCCCTG
Organism: Coccyzus lansbergi; assembly: GCA_033558105.1. Taxonomy (NCBI): domain Eukaryota; kingdom Metazoa; phylum Chordata; class Aves; order Cuculiformes; family Coccyzidae; genus Coccyzus; species Coccyzus lansbergi. The sequence continues at coordinate 928,044 of JAUMJK010000501.1, read as the reverse complement.
AAAATGAGATGCTCATTCTCACCACAGCGATCAACTTCAGACATCATCAGGTCAGTCAAGAAATCCTGGAAAGCAAAGCCCATGGTGGGTCACCACACACTGACAGGCGCTTCGTTCAGCAGAGCAGGGGCCTCCCCATCTCCACAAGGTGCACCCCGAGAATCGCCGCAGCACCTCCGCTCCCTCTCCTCCGAACGTTACTACCAGCCCAACTTTTCTCCTCGTGGAGACAAGAGGAGAAACGAATCTCTGCAGAGTCACAACCTTTGCACCCCCAAAATTTACTCATCCCAAGCTCCAGTCCTCCCAACAGTGCCAGTTTAGCTAGGAGGCATCCCTTCCAACCCAAACCATTCCACGATTCCATAATTCTACGAATTGCATCATGTTTTGTAGGTAAAAATGTTTATTCTCCACTGTTAAACTGAGTGTGCTTGGTGTCTGCCCTGGACACAGAACACTGAGACACGATGAGCTGTGCCCCATAGTTAATGGCTGCGAATCAAGTCCGTGATATGCATTAAAGTGCTCAAATGTGGCAGGATGAGGGGGAAAGGTTCTCAGCTGAAAGAGGGGAGATTGAGATTTGAGGAAGAAATGTTTTCCTGTGAGAGGGGGGAGGCCCTGGCCCAGCTTGGATGGGGCTTGGAGCCCCTGATCCAGTGGGAGGTGTCCCTGCCCAGGGCAGTGGGTGGCACTGGATGGGCTTTGAAGTCCCTTCCAACCAAACCATTCCACGGTTCTGTGACTTGCAGACACAATCAGCACTGCTGCAGCACACATTTGGGGCACATTTTTGGTCTGATTGTGCACACAATCAATCTCGATGGGATTTTCTAACCCTCTGTGCTGCACACTGGCAGCTGCCCCGTACACCAGTCTGAGCTGTGGAACTGCAACCTCCAACACAAGAACGGTGCTTCAGACCAAGCCCTGTGGCAGCTTCAGCAGCAGCGGTAAGCGCTCAGAGGGTCACGTAGCTCCCCGCGCATTCTGCTGAAAATCCACTGTGCAGTGTCACATTCAGTGTGCCGTAGCCAGCGTTAATGCAGGGAAAATGCCATGTGGTTGTTAATGCTGATACATATTCAGCTTCTGTTCTCTGCACTGCGAATGGGAAATGCAGCCCTGGGCCCCTGCCCAGCATCTGGCTGCAGTGGGGCTCACAGGGACAACGTCCTCCCTCCCAGCACCATGGCCCTGGACCCCCGTGACGAAGGGAGACAGGGTGGTGGCACCACGGAAATCCCTGGCATGAAACCTCCTACGCTTCCCCATGCAGGAGAGAGAGCGATGCTGACAGACAAAAGCTCTGCTACAACCAAGGGCACCTTTTTAAACTGCCTTCCTCTCGAACAAAATCATCTGCTCAGTAATAACCTTTCACTGAGAAACTCTCCTTCATTTGTCATGACTGCGCCAACAGGATCCCACCGCAGATCTACCCTGCCCCAGCTCCATCCTGCAGCACCTCCATCCCACACCAGCTCCATCTCATTCCTGGCAGGGCCAGCAGGAGCACCCAGAGCCGCTGTGCAGGACTCAGGTCCGGTCCTCACCATCCCGATGTCAAGTGCAGCTTCCCAGAGCAGGGGGAGAGGGGACACTCTGGTCCCATCCCTGCAAGCAACTCATTGCAACATTTGCAAGGCACTGAGCTCTGTTCCATTTTTCATGTGGATGTCTCTGCATTGGAATGTTAATCACGGTTCAACATTAGCTCCACCTGAACCCAAAGGACTCCAGTCCTTCAATCCACAGCCCCCTGGTTACTGTGCTTCATTAAAAAGGGAGTCCCTTCCTTTATGTCTGTAGCCAGAAGATCCCCTTCCTCAAACCCTGCTACAAATGCAATGCTCTAGCAGCTGCAGAAGCAAAAATCCCTCCTGGGAGCAAAGCACACGCCTCCCCGCCCTGTTTTCTCTCTTTTTGCCCCTTTTATCAGCCGAGCTGGAAGGAAACTTTAAACCCCTTCTCGCATCCCACTGCTGCTCTCTGGTAACTCCATCACCTTTATCTTCCCGGGCTCTCCCGGGGTACATCTCAATTCCAAGCCACAGCTCAGGACGACACAAGGTGCTGATTCTTAATTAGCAGTTGCTGACCTTGGCTTTGCTTGATTCTCTTTCCTGTCACTTTCCCAACATACTAATTATCTCAGGAACACCAAGCTCTACAGCTTCTCTTCGCCAAGTGTCTGCTTTCCCCCTCTCTTGCTGGTCGAGGACTGGCTGCTGAGAATGTGGAGCCAAGCTGGACATAGAACCCAGCTGTGAGTCAGGGCAGAAACCCAGGGGCCAAGTTCTAGCCAGCACCAGAGTGAATTTTGATGGTTTTAGCTGATCAGAAATCGCTAGAATTTAAAATGAGGCAAAATTCCAGTGCGGGACTCAATACAAAGCCAGAAAAGATCTCCCTGGAGCCTCTGCTGCAGTCACTACTCCCTATGGAGCTCCTGCAGCTTGACCCCTGGTCTCCCAAGTGAAAGGAAAGCTGCAGAAATCCCACAGAGCTCTGCTGCGGCTCATCTCCCAGAGTCAAGCTGTAAGGTGGCTGAATCCAGGCCCCTTATGGCCGAGAGGATGGAGGCAAGAGCCTGGATACACAGCAGCGTCCCCTGGCCAGGGCTCCTCGCTGTCCCCAGCGGATCCGGCCTCCCGGGGCAGCAGGAGGCACCTCGCTGGGCTGTGCAAACTGTCCCATATGTGTATCAGGGATCAAAACACCCCCAGCAGCATCCTTGAGCCAGCTCCTCAGCAGCCCAGAGTGGTTCGAGACAGGAGCCTGCTCCATAGGCCAGTTCCGACAGCATCCTGTGAGCCGTGTCCCAGGGCCACCTTCCAGAGCTGCCTTCCCGTCGCAGAGGAACGCCACCTCGGCTCTGGATCAGGCGTCTGGTATCTCTGCCTGGAGTGCGCCAGCAGCCAGCGCTCAGAAGACACAAATGGAATGCAAATACTCGTCAAATCCCTCCGGGGGCCCCACTCACCCACATACAAGGCTCTGAATAAAATGCAATAACTAAAGCCAATAAACCTCCCTGTTTCTGAGCAGCAGAGATCAGCAGGGGGGTGTTTTTAGTTAGGGCCCCCGGCAACAGAAGAAGAGAAGATGCTCTATTTCATTACATCGGAGCTGAGAGGGAAGGGAAAGGTCTACGGCAGAAATGAAGGGCTGTGGCACCATTCTTCAGGCTTGCTCCTATTTTAAGGATATTTGCTTCTGACTGGACTGAGCCAAACCTGCACAACTTCAGTCCCTGCATCCATGCTGACAAAGAAGAGCAATTCATAAAGAGGCAAATTCGAGCAAGGCCGTGCTGGCTTCACCACTTTGTGTTTAAAGCAAACACGAGCCCACAGCAGCGTATGCCATTCTAACCCAGCTCCACTGGCCCTCTAGGAAACACCACAGCAATTCAGGACTCCTGATGAAATAAGTCACTCCGCAGCAGGGCTGCTTCACGCTACCAGGGCAAATCCCGTAAACCTTTGCCTGGGGAAGGAGAGTAGGGAATCAGGAGTGATGTCCTGGAAATGAGGACGCTGCAATCCTGTGCCACTCGCTGTGCGGTCCCTGCCCTGGGGTGGCTGGGGTTTGAAAAGGCTCATTGAAAAGTCAAGTCCATGGAGAGAAAACTCAAAACCTGCTCAAGGAAACAATCCTGCTCTGCCCGTGTCAATAGGACCATGGAAACAGACTAATTGCACTGATCAAACACAAAAAAAGGGGAAGAAAAGCCCTTATTTTCAAGGCACAAAGCTGGAGCAGAGCAGATGGCTGGGTCATGCGTGGCATCAGCAGCCAACAGCCCTGCCTGGAGCACCCGCAACCCTCAGCTCTGCACATTCCATGGGCTGGGGGCCGAGCACCCCACAGGGCTTGGAACAGGCAGAGCTCCTTGTCAGTGCCAAGAAAGCTCACCCCATGTTCCTGAGGGTCCATCTGCACCAAGCATCCCTGTTCTGAAGGGGTTCAAGGTCCCTGTGCCTGGGCTGTCACTGGGCAATGTCCTCTCCTCCAGCTCCCGAGCCCAGGAGGCACCAAGACGGAGCCGTGGGGACAGCAGGAGCATTTCCAGAGACAAACCCAACCAGCGATGCGAGTTCTGCAGGATGCATCCTGCCCACACCCAGGAAGGATGCTGCATCTCACCACCCCCGGGATGGTCCAGCCCCAACACTGCTGCAGGACGCGGGATGTCACCAAACTGCTGAGACCCACAGCCCCACAGATGCCACCGGGTCACGCAGTGCTCCAGGCAGGAGCCAATTGCTCCTGGCATCGGAACTGACTGACAGGCAGACTGACTTTGAAATAAAAAGGTTCTCCACATCACAAGCCTGATTAATAGGATTGACTTAACCTTAAGAGGATTGAATTGATAAAGGTAATGAGATTACTGCTCATTTCAAAGCCCGGCCCAGGGTCTGGCTGGGCTTTCCTGCAAAGCCCGGAGGGTCGGTCAGGCTGCAGGTGACAGGGGTCGGGACACAGCGGAGCTGGTGCTGTGGCCACAGGGAACATGGCACTCGAGGGTGCTCAGCCACACACAGTGAGTGGTGGGGATGGCAGATGGCGTGAGAGCAAAGACCCCAACTGCCAGTCCTCAGCTTGTTCCCACCGCATGGTTCCTTGGAGGATCCACATTTCTCTGCCAGGAAACAGCGACGTTCCTTCCTCTGAGCACTGGAGCTCAGCCACTGTCTAATTCTCCTTGGGGAAAGGAGGTGCAGGGGCAACGTGAGACGTCTGTGGCCACTGCCTTGCTCCCAGCAGTAAGAAAACCTACGCAGGGACGTAACACCAACACCCTGGGCAAGCACAGCCTCTGCCTAGGAGGTAAAGGGGTCAGATTCTACACAAAAGCCTTAGAAACTGCACGCGAGCCTGAGCCAGAACACTGATCCCTGCCACCACCACCCACCGGCTGCTCCATCCTCCCAGCCAATCTGGCTGTTGTGTTCACAGAGAAGGGAGAAAACACTGAGAATGCTCATAAAACTGATTAAAAGCCTTATTAGCTCAACTATGGCTACTGTAAAATATTATCAGGGAGATAAACTCTTTGTAGGGGAAAGATAGGGCTGCTGCCAGGCTTATCTACAGCTGAACCTGCACAGCATCCTTGTTGCTGTGTCCACAGCCCTTCCAGGGCAGATAAGGGTCCAACCAAGCCACGGTGCCACCAGTCCCAAGCACAGCAGCTTCCCAGGCCATGCCACCCACCCCCTGTCCCCTTCCCCATGCCAAGCAGTCCCCGTTAGGCAGACCTGCGTGGGCTGCACACATGCATCTGCTTCACTGGAGCCAATCCTTGCAGCACAAAAAGGGACACATGTTTATTCTTCACGCACAACACCATAAATATTTATCTCCAGTGAGCAGCTGGTTAGTTAGCACTTTGTCTAATGTTGGGTCTAATCTACCAACCACTTAGAGGTTTTTTTATATATTTATGGTCATGAACTGAGCTCCAAAAGCTGTAAGAGAGCCCTGAGACAAACGTAGCATGGGAAAAATTCTGGAAACATCGCAAGTCATAGTCAATCTCACCTTGGGTCTCTCCCATTGCCAGGAGGGCAGAATCAGCCCTTTTCTTTCTGCAGGGCTGCATAGAGACACTGGGGGACCAGCTGCACACCCAGCATCCTCCCCACAGCTCCACAGGGACTTCTCCCACCCAGCATCCTCCCCACAGCTCCACAGGGACCTCTCCAACCCAGCACTACCCCCACAGCTCCACAGGGACCTCTCCCACCCAGCATCCTCCCCATAGCTCCAGAGGGACCTCTCCAACCCAGCACCACCCCCACAGCTCCACAGGGACCTCTCCCACCCAGCATCATCCCCACAGCTCCACATCCACCTCTCCTGTGCAAGGACTCCAGCAGCAGGGCTCGGGGTGGACACGTACCCAGCCGGCCGTGCCTCATTAAGGGATTACACCATATTTACAGCGCATCACTACAGGAAAACAGGGCCCGAAACAGCGCAAGAGCAATTAGCAGCTAACGAGTCTTCATAGATAATCTACCGAGCACTTGTTTCTCACTACAAGCTGTAATTGCTGCTTTGGCTCAGCGACAGCAGCCAGGATCCACAACCCCCCTATAGCAGCAAAATAAATTGGTGGTTGTGATCACCAAGGCTGCGCTCGCAGGGTAAGGGAGAGACCTAGGGAGGCTGTTGGAAACGCCCTCAGTGAGGAGCAAGGATGGGGAACCCATCTCCAGCCCAGACAGGCTTCCCAACAGGTCAGGGAGTAGGGTGCTCATTCCCACCAGACGGGGCTAAGACTCTCACCCAAAGCCCATGGAGCCAGGGATTTGGCTCCGCTTCCCACCACCCCATGCCTGATCCAGCAGCAACACCAGCTGCCCTGGCACCATCCATGCCTGCTGGGCTCCCGCTGTCCTCGTTCCCGGCTCTGAACCCCCATTTCACCCCCACTTTGGGCTGGGGGTGTTTGATCTGTTTGATCCCCCTGCTCCATGTCAGGAGTGTTTTATCTTCCAGACACTGGGTGCTGGGTGAGTCTGGGCTGCAGGAACTGTGTCTTCAGCATCAAAACCAGCAGTTCAGAGCCAGACCTGCCTGCAGGTACATGCCTTTCCCATCACACACAAACACCTACACATCCACCTCACCCACAAACAAAAGAAAAATCACATAAACTGCTTCTCCTGCAGCCTGGCTGGGAAGGAAAAGGGAGAGGCTGTTGTTTCTGTGTTGAAACTCCAGAGAGGTGCTCAGAGCCCTGCTTGGGGACAGCAAGGCGAAGCTCAGCGCCAGCAGGCAGCATGGCAATCAGGCTTTTTAAAGGGCTTGGACTCATCCTGTCCTGTCCTTCTACCTGAAAGGGGTTGCCCTGCAGAGAGCAGGGATCACAGCACCATCACAGCCTCCTCATGCAGACCAGGACCAGCCTGACGCCTCCTGCAGCTGTGTCCCCTTGCTGGGTCACAGAATCATGGAATGGTTTGAGTCAGACGGGACCTCAAAGCCCATCCAGTTACAGCCCCTGCCATGAGCAGGGACACCTTCCACTGGATCAGGTTGCTCCAAGCCCCACCCAGCCTGGCCTTGAACCCCTCCAGGGATGGGGTAGCCCTGAGGTTGTGGTGCTGAGCCCCAAGGGAGGTTTCCTGAGCAGGGGCGCTGTGCACCCGTGTCACCCAAGCCGGGGTGAGGGTGTGTTTTCCTGTCCCATTCATTGCTTTTTGACCTCGTTGCTGCTTTTCTCTTTCTCTGCATGTCCAACCCCTCTACTAAGGAAGCGCCGCCTGGTTCCCATGCTTCAATAACTCCTGTTGCTCTGACAGCTCCCTAAACCCTGTGCTAATGCTGATGGCAGATGACAGGCAGGGAAAGCAGAAGCTCCATTTTAGGGGGAAATTCATCAAGCCTGTTTACTGTTGGCTGTAGCCCCCATGAAGAGCCTCTGGGATCTCGAGCACTGATGCAGACACACGCCTAGAAACACACCTGCTCTCTCTGGAGCCTCCCCAGTACTGGCAAGAGGAAGGAAAAGGCAGGAGCAGCAACAACAGCTCTCAGCTACACTCACACATGATCCGTGGTGACCAGGATCAGGGTGATACTTGGAGCCGTTTGCACCAGCACCACGTAAACCTTGCACAGGGTGCTTCATGAAACTTCTATTCCAAGATGAGCCCTGGCACCAGTGCTGTCAGAGCTTCAGAGAAGGGCTGTGCCCAGAAACCACGCTGACCACGCCGGAGCCGCAGCACAAGAAGCGAGGACAGGGCCACCTTTGATGCTCTCCTTGTGCAATCACAGACCCTTCTCTGACACATCCTGAGCCGTATCCTCAGCTCCCGCTGAGAGCAATGCAGCCAAGGGGACCAGGACCACAGTTTATGCTGGTGCTTCTGGGGTCCCACACTGCTGCCGGGGATCAAGAAGGTTTTAACAGAGCTATTTTCTCTGCCTCTTCAACAGCAGGCCCACGGCCTCGCAATCCTCTCAGCGAACTCTGCTTGCCCTGAAATAAGTAAGGGGGCCAAGCCACTTCTCTGTTCGACAGATGGTGGCTAAATCCAATCCATGGCCCCTGCTGCTGCCCCAGGCAGCACTAGCGCCTGCAGAGGAAGCAGAGCCTTGTGATTCCCCCTAAGCAAGGAGCTCCTCAGAGCTTGGAAAGCTTTGCAAATCTTGCTCTTCCCCAGCTTCTCTCTGCAGAGTTCAGAGAGGTGTTAACAGGGACAGCCACTGCCGCCTTAACTCTGCCATGACCCCTGCACCTCCAGAAGGAGCGAAAAATGACTCGGCTGGTATCTCATCCTCCCACCGACCTCTCTGCTAATTAAACAATTAGCACTGCATGCAGTATCACCTTAATAGTAATTAAAATCAAAATTATGGTGTATTAATGATGGCCAGCCCTGTAGCCCAATCCACACGCCATTTCCAGCACCTGAGCCCAGCAGCAAGTCTCTGGTGGGATGAACGGACGCCGCTACGGCTTACCTTGGCCTTGCCTGTGCTCTGCAGGATGTGCACCAGTGCCGACGCCATCTCCTCTTTGTTCTTCACGCTCAGCGAGGGTTCCAGCACCGAGCACAGCACCATGTAGTTGTTGGTGATGTACTCAGCGAACTCTTTGTACATCTCCATGGGAAGAATGCTCATGCTCTGGTAACGCGACTTGATGCGGATCATGGGCCCTGGGGATTTGCCCTTCCCAGGGTTGGGACTGACCACCGGGTACCACTTCTCCACAAACTGTCGGCCCGTCACAGAGCTGATGGGGATGTTCACTTGCCCGATGAAATTGGTCTTATCCTTCTTCTTCTTCTTGTCAGTCTCTTTGTATAAGTGCACTGTAATGTTTTTGAGCGATGGGAGGTTATTAAATTCAAAGTGCTCCCCCCAAAACACGTTATCAGTTTTCAATTTACAGGTAGTTCGTGCATAAAGAACGTCATCCAGACATAATTCACACAAGTACTTTTTCTTGGCTGGCAGGTCCTTGGCTTCGATAATCCATAACTTTAACATATTCTCGACCCTTCTGCTGTTGTCCTGAAAAAAAAGGATACGAAGGGAAAAAGAGGTCAATGGAAAACCCACAAAGACAAGTACAACTAGACTGGAGACAGCAGTTAATGATTTCAGATGTGCTAAATGAACAGAGGCTTAATTACATTTTATTTTAAAGGAAATACTGCTCTCAGAAATTTACATAATAACACTACTTATGTTGATTTTCCGAGCATCACTGTGCTCCCCATGTCTGTTGGTGCCAATTAATACAAGGAACAAGGAAGACAAAACCCCTCCAAATCATAAACGTTCTGTTTCCCATCCACGGCCACAAGGGTCTCAGAAGAAACTGAAAGAACCTCAGTGATGATCAATGTCTCTGGTAAAACAGAAGCTGTGTACCAGGTACCTCACAACCATCCCCTTTTCCAGTGCCACTACAGCACCGCTGGGCTGGGTCTGTCCTGGAACAGAGCAGCCATGCAGGGAGCTGAGCGCATGCCCAGCTGGAACGCAACCACCTCTGGCAGGGCAAGAAGCATCTGCAAACCCTCACGATATTTTAGGGTCAGATTCCAGAGCACCCAACTACACCATCAGGAGGAATTATGGGACGCAGGGCAAGTTCCCCAGGAGAATCGCCATGATCCAGAAATAGAGAGCCAGCTTGGATAGCTTGTAAACACTAATGGAACAAAGGATACAGGGATCTTTACGAGCAACCCAGCAATGCTGACCTCCTGGAAGAACACCAAGGGATGCTTGTTGTAGGAGTGACTTGCAAGATAAAGCACTGGCAGCCGAACCACTGCTGGGGATCCCCCTCTCTGACCTAGCAGCCTTGGCTCACTCTGTTCAGCCAGGAGCACAGGCAGGAGTGTTTCTGCTGGAAGCCGACAATTGGGTACTGTCAGTTCAGGAAGAGCTCCCAGGAACTGCACAAGAACTCTGAACTCCTGACAGAAATACCAAGTCGGTTACTGAGAGTTTATTGTCTGTGAACTCAAACAAAGGTGGAAAGCTAGCCATCAGCAGTTCCTGGCCTGTTCTGAGATGAGGGCACTTTTCCAAATCAATCTCCACTGACCACTGTGTTTCAAAGCCCCAGCAATGTGCCCAGCACCATCTCACATTCCCAGTGCTCTACTCATGGCAAATGTGACCACGCAGACTGTAGAATGCTCTCTCAGATCATCACCACCAGGCTGCTGTGCTCTGAAAACACCAGAGTCCCTGAACTCTGCACACACGAACATGCAGCTGGAGGCAGTTCATCTCCCCCTCTGCTGCCCTATTCCCATGTCAAAGGAGATACTCCCCTGCGCTGAGAACAATAAACTCGGACACAGAGGGCTCCTTTAGTGACCCCCCAAGCCTGCATTCAACTTGTAAGCACAGCTCTGTGGCTCTGATGCCAGAAATGAATTCACAGGATCCCATCATTTGAATCTTCACCAATGAGCAGAAGATGACTTGTTGATGGAGCTCATCAGCCGTGAAATCCTGCAGCTGATGAGTCCAGATCAGTCCCTGTTAGCCAACTCCAGCGCACAGTGGGAGAAGCAGCTGTACGTTTTATTTTAAGACAGACTTAGTGGGCCATAAAACCACATATTGGGTGTCCCTGTGTTCTAGTGAAGAAAAGGATTTGTTTCTGCGGATCCCAAGGGGATGACTTTGCTGCCTCAGCTGACTGGAGAACAGAAAGCTACAGCCCCACTGTCACTGCAAAGGACTCGCTGCCACAGGCATGGAGTTTCTCCATCACTAAAGCAGTCACTGCAAGCAATATCAGAGCCAGAGCGACCTGTGAACTCCTTTACAGAATCACAGAATGGTTTGTGCTGGAAAGGACCTTAAAGATCATCCAGTTCCACCCCCTGCCATGGGCAGGGGCACCTCCCACTGCTTGCTCCAAGCCCCATCCAACCTGGCCTTGAACATCTCCAGGGATGGGGCAGCCACGGCTTCAATGACTTTGGACTATTCAGACTTGCAGCTTTGCTAGCAGCTGCATGACATCTGTCCCAGAGCTTCTGGGAGGTGAGAAGCCCTGTGTGACAAGGATTATCATCAATAACAGAGCAAGACCGAAGATTCTTCAGGTCTGATCAATTCTTAGCAACGGCTGAAGCAGCATGTGCTGAGAAAAGAGGGGAAGAAATAATTGGCACTTGCCTGTAAATATAATTGTGGAAGAAAGCAATATGGAAAAAGGCTGACCCACAGTTACACTTACTCACTAAAATGACAATACGTCCCCTGCTGCTCCTACGCGCCGGGCTATAAAATGTAATAACGAGGAACTGAACTCTAACAGAGGCAATTCCTCAAAGCCACTACCTTATTTGGGTGCACGGCACGCCGCAGGTTTTCCATCCATTTATCTCGCTCTGCTGCAGAACGACACGAGAAGCACTTACTTCCTGATGAAGTCGTCACCTACAGGGAAAGGAACAGGATTATGTCTTGACCAGCACAGTGCAGACCCTGATCTGAGGGAGACGGGGAGTTGGGAAAGACACTAGTGGGGCTTATATTCTCTTTTTTAAGTAAAAGAGCTTTATCCAAGCATGAAGCAACAGCCCCCGAGGCAAGCGGAAAAACAGGGCAACTCTGTCTGACACAGAAATAATCATGGAAGCGAATTCCAATTACTTCTCCTCTTCCACACCAGAAAACACCAGATAATGGGCCCCATGCATGTGACACTTTAAAGCACCAAGTTCCACAACGGAGAGAGCACAGATCCTTAGATGAACTACAGATAAATTGCAACCCCTTGTCATCCCTCCAGATCCGGCCTGAAGCCGGTGACAGTAACAACCCATTCCCTGTTGTCAGAACATTAGGCCCGGGAAGGATGGCTTCCTACCCTCCCCATTCACATCGTGTTGCTTCTGAAGACCACGCTGTGCAGAACTTGGGGCCAAGTACACACAGCCCAGTCCTGGCAGCAGTGCAAGCAGCAGCTCCTGGCCCTGCTGGAGACATTCCAGGGCTCACAGAACTTTCTCTGGCATCAGTTACCATGCCAAGGTTTACAAGGCCAAGAGTTCTCAGCATCTTCTCATCCACACGTATCCCTCACGTAAAAAGCCTCACTGGAGAGCAGGCAGACCATGACTAGTGATGCCCAGGAACATTCTTTCTGTACCTCTCTGCCTGCAGCCTCATGGGCCTGGCTGGGCCTTTAAATTTTAAGTCCCCTCCCAGCTTCACTTCTGCCCGTCTCAAGCTGCAGAATTACTTGTCAGTGCTTTATCATCCCACGGCTTTTGCGCTTACACCCTGCTCGCTGGGTTATCTGCTTCTGGGAGACACAACCGCCTTTAATTTCCCATATCTCGCGGAAGCCCAACCTGTTCTTACAGCAGACCTGGCACTTGCTCAGATTTGTCATTAGCTGACCTCAACAACAAGCTGGACACGGCCTTTCCTTTGAACACAGGCAGCTCCCAACCAGGACAAAATGCCCAGAGCCCCATCCTGTCTTTACTAAATTTCCAACCCTTGGCATTCCAGAAGCCCTCTCCTTCAGGCAGACGCTCTTCCCTGTTCTTACACACTCTGATCCTCTGTCCTGTAAGATGATATTATCTTCTGCTTCCAAGAAGACTCCAGCAGGATGGTCTTTTCAGCATCCTTTCTGTCTTCCCAGCTGCTTTTTCCAGTACAAACCTGGACTGCTCCATTTCCTGCTGCAGGTGCTCCTGTGAAACTCCATCCCTAAACCTTCCTCTGACTGTCAAGATTTAGGAGAGAGAAGGGAAAATCCTCCTGTGCCAGACAAAGTCCTCCTGATCTGATGGAACTTGGCTGTATCTACCATGTGGGACCAAAAATGCTGGTTTTCCTCAGATCTGCAATAACATACCAGCTTTGAGCTCTGACCTAAACATCATATGGCGTTACTGATCTTCATGAGATATTAATTATCTTGATAAAGGGAGTATACTGATCTCATCAAGATTTTGGCTGTGCTGGAATACTATTAATGTACAGGGTAAACTCAATTAATAAAACTCATTAATTTCTCAAACGTTGCTTATCCATACACATTATCCATAGTGTTCGGATGGTGAGCTCTTTCAGATAAAATCTTGTCATTTTAAGACCCACAGAACTATGGAATGGTTTGGGTTGGAAGGGACCTCAGAGCCCATGCAGTGCCAGCCCTGCCATGGGCTTGGACACCTCCCACTGGATCAGGGGCTCCAAGCCCCATCCAGCCTGGCCTTGAACCCCTCCAGGGATGGGGCAGTCACTACCACTCTGGGCAAGCTGGGCCAGGGTCTCCCCACGCTAACAGGAAAACATTTATTCAAAAGATCTCATCTAAGAAGGTCTCAGGTCAACCATGGGCTCCTCAAAGCACACTTCAAGGAATCCCACTGGATGCCCAGAGCAGATGGTCACTGAGGTACCGAAGCTGCTTCCAAGTGTTCAGAGGGTTTTGCATGGAGAAGTTAATGCTCAAAGCTGGTAAATCCCCCTGAGCCGAGCTCAGACGGCCGAACCGGTGGTGCCTGGTCAGCCTCACAGTGGCTGCTCTGGGTGGCTGGAAGCTCTGCACACGATGGGGAAAGTCTGCGCAACTGGACTAAATTTAGTGGAGCTAAATTCAGCACTAGTGAATTCTTCCTCGCACAGGCAAGGGCAGGATGAGGTGACACGGTTTCAGTTGTCACGGCACAAGCACAGTCCAGCGGTACCTTCTGCCTTCTCCTGTTCTGCATCCTGCAACAGCCCCACCACGAACTGTGCAACAGGACAAGGCCGTTGTTGCCAGGACAGTGTCAGAGGCCTCCGGTTCCAGCCCCACACTGGGCCTGGCTAAGCAGGACCCCACAAAGAGCAGCGCCCGGAACAGGCTCTGGGTTCTGAGCTGCCCTTGCTGGACCAAGATGCCCACTGTATATTTAGTGCACGAAGCACATGCTGAGACATCAGGGATTCTGCTGACTGAAAGGTCACGTTAGGAGAAAGATGAGGATGCTGGGTAACTTTCTTAAAAAAAATAAATCAATGAAGACAAGTAAATAAAGATTGCCAAGTTCTCAGCAAGTCTGAAAAAGGCAAGTTTTGTAGAACTAAATCAGCAGAAAGAGCTAAGTGCACTGTTAGAAAAGGTGCCTCATCACTGCTGACTCTCCTTATCAGAGCCCGGCCAAGGGGAGCAGAGCTGAGCCATCGGCTCTGGTACATCTCCAGTCAAGCTAAAGGAGAGAAACACTCACTCTGTACCTTCACACAGCTGCCTCCAAATGAGCCGCATGGTTCTCTTCCACTGCAGATAGCTTTGGCACCTCCTGCTTTTGTCTCCGTTTGGGTGCACTGCCAGCTCCCTCTGAACCTGCCTTTCTTCAGAGCAGCTCCATCTGCAGCCACCTCAAATCCTGCTATCTTGGTGTATGAGCCAGGAGGCCACTACAGCTCGGTGGAAGACATATGCCATGCTGCTTCCTGAAAAGTGGCGGCTGCTGGGGCTGAGGGATCCCAAAGAGCTCCTTGAGCCTGCTCACCCAACCGAGCACCAACATCCCAAAGGAGCACTAAGAGCCATCAGCCAGGTGGGGATGGAAGCAGCTTCCTAGGCACAGTCTGCTGTCCAGTCACAAGAAGGTGAAGAACTGTGCGAGGCTGGTCCTGCTCAACAACAGCAATGCTTCTCTTCTCAATTTGAGACAGCAAACTTGGCCATTCCAGACAGGTCTCTCTAGAGAACAGATCCACAATAACCTCAAAGTGCAGGGACGAGGCACCATTACCAAGCCACAGCACCTTTGCAATCCACTGTGCAGAGAATACCTTGGTTCCCCTTGTCTCTGCAACTCTCTCAGTAACTTCTTACTTGACACTTCTTAGCCAGGGCTCCTTTGCCAGGACATCAGCTGAGCTTCTCGCTCTCCAGTGCTCCCACACGGCAGTGTCAGGTCTCTCAGCCATCAGCTTCTAGTTCTCCTTTCAGCCTCATGCAGACTTTCCCACTTCCAGGACACCGAAACCACCACTGTGGTCATTGCTGAGCTTCCACCATGGGCAGCAGCTGACTTTGCTGATCTTGCAGTACTGAGGGACTCAGGATTGCAGGTCACACACAGGACCCCCAGGACATGGGAGACAGTACTGAATGATCTTCTAGGTCCCTTCCAAACCAAACCATTCCATGATTCTATAGCATAACAATACCTGAAGGTAACATTCAAGCACTGAGTAGCAGAAGATGTTTGTGCCGTTCTGTCACTCAGCTTTCACCGTTGCCTGCTGTTGAGAACCATGTGCTAAAGCTCTCCGTGCCGATGCATGTGGGGTCCCAGAGGGTCTAGCAGTGGCTTCCCAGCCTGTCCGAGCACACACTGCCCCTCTGCCCAGGCCTGAGGCATGGTCCAGCCTTGTCCCTCCAAAGGCAACACCAACCCTTTGCTTACATCACCATAACCAAGTGGATGGCAGAGTGGGGTCCGTGCCTGCTACCCAGCAGGACCCCAGGAGATCTGCACACTCATCTCAGTGCTGACCTCGCTCCAAGTTTGAGAGGTTCTCTGGAGAGACAAGACCAAGGTATTAAACACAACAGTCCATTTAGCTTATACCTCGCTCCTTCCCACTGGGGCTTGCCCATGAGCAGCCACCAGTTACAAATCAATGTCCCTTTTGTTCCCTGGCATTCTTCCTTTCCTCTACAGGATTCACAGAACAGCAGTTAACACTCTTCTTTATCCAGCTCACTTAGAAATAAAACTTCCTTCCTCCTCACAAGCACGGTGTGGGTAATCTCCCTCTCTGTCAGCTTCCCACAAGTCCTGTTCGCATCCCTTCCTCTGCTCTCATGCGCTCAACAGAACTGGTAAACAACTCTTCTATTACGGATGTCACATCTATTTTCCATCTAGCTTCATTTTATCTTTCTTGATTGGAACGTAATAGAGGCCACAGAATTTACAGAACTGCTCTCCTCCTGACCTGCTGCGCTTGCTCAATTCTACAGAGAATGAACAGCACTGGAAAACTGGTACCTCAGCCCACTTCACTCTTCAGGTCAGGACTTTTTTTTGTGTTCCCGCTTTATGTTTTAACAAATGGATCTTTAAACTCCCTTCTTTCAAAGTGTGCCCATTTCGATAAAGAAAAAAACCTCTTTGTTGCTCCAGTCTGACTCCTCCTGGAGCCTGCCCAGGCGTCTGCACCCAGCGCAGCCCTGTCATGCCTACAGCACGACCCAACCGTGGATACATGGTCTATCTGCTCATCTATGTCCAACTACAAACAGGACACCTTCTTGTCACAGAAATACAAGTACTGACCACCATGTTGCTGTCAGAAAACCATTCCTCAGTTCCATATCGTGCCACCACCACAAGCAATAACACTTTGCCGTCCATGATGCAGGACAAACGATTCCCAGGATGCACTACACTGAATGATCCAACTACAGCCCAGTTCGTACGTGTCCTACCGCCTCCTGCTCGTACAGACCTAACCACATGCCACAACAGATGTTAAAACCAGTCAAAATGCTCACAGATTTTTCTATTTACACAAACAAGGGAAGCTTCATTTTTCCAGATAAAGCCCTCAACACTCCCACTGAAAATGGGGTATCTTTGTGACCACACATACTGTCTTTGGGAACTCTAAGCAGGGATTAGCACTTCCCAATATCCACACGAACATAAACTACAAATTTATGCTCTGCAAACACACAGCCTTAAGCAGTTTGGCACCGGTGCCAGCAGCCAGCTCTGCTGTGCCAATGGTTACATGGCAAAGAGCTCACCGCTCGGATTTTGCGGGTAGGACCCTCCTTGGAAAGAAGGAAGCAATTTTCTGTTTATGAAATGGTCTCTATAGGGCAATTCAGAGTAGAAATGTCTGATAACAACAACAGCTCAGGATGCAGCCCCACACCCAGCTGTGCCCCAGGATGGAGGCAAAGGCTCCTTACCTCAAAGCAGTAGTCTTGTCCCAGGATGCTACTGTGGACTGGCTTGATGACCACTTCTTCCTCCATACTGAGATCCAGAGCCTCGACAGCACTACTGGGACTGAGCAACGACTCGTGGGAGCGCGATTCTTTCAGTCTCGGCATTAGATGGGATCTAGAGGAAAAATGCAACCATGTCAGCGGATGCTCTCCTGCCCAGAGAAATCACTTAGTCCATCTGTTAGCAACAACTGCAGAATACTCCCGGGATTTTTGCACCATGAGTTCACCGAGGGCCCAGAATAGCAGGGACTGCTACAACATCCCATTTCTAACTCGGTGAGCAGGTTCTATTGCAGCCTGTATGCTCAGTAAAAACATTCTTTCCAAACTCCAGTGCAGTCGAGACCACATCAGCAGAGGTTATGAGACCACAGGTCTCTGCACAGCCAAGCACATCCTTAAACAGCCATCACCCTGGGCACATGGGACCTTCCAGGTTGAGTGAGTAGATCCCATTCGCAACCTACTTCACATCCTGCTGTCTCGCAGCACCCAGTCCCCACTGACAGAAAGAAATTACCTGCAAATGGGGAGGAATTAATGACGGATCTTCCTAAAGCCCCAGCCCTGTGTTCTCTCAGCATTGCTGGGTCAGATCCCTCCTCTCTGCACCCTTCTCCCCACCCAAACACACAATTTCTATCGTGGATGCAGCCCACGTGCGGATCCGCACTCTGTAACCAACAACCCGAGGGCTCGTGTGCTCTCTCCAATTGTTACACACATCTCCGGGATGGGGACAGTGTGGAAAACAAGGCCATGATAGCCCTATCGATTGATCTAAATGCTCCGGAGTCCCACTGGCAGCATTTAGCAGCAGGGAGCCCACAGCCAGCAAGCAGCACCATTTCCCAGACAGCCGATACAATCAATGCTGCCGCAACTCTTAGAGCAAAACCAGAGAGCTCAAGGTAGAAAAAAGAAAGAAGACAGGTTGGTACTGCCATGGAAAACAGAGCAAAGCCAGAAAGTGGCATGGGAAAAATAACCTGAGAGCAAAGGCAGTAGTTGCCTTCTCTATCGCCAGCACCATGTAAAATGTTGTGATGCCAGCCAGCACATAAACGCTCTGATCCCAGAAACCCTGACCTTTAAAACCTCTGGCAAGCACTTCAGGGGCTTCCAAAAGGTCCTTGCATCCCTCTGTCTACAAAGGGACAGAAATAAAGGGAATCTGAGATATTTTCAGCGTGGCCTTTCATGAGCAAAACCACAATGCTCCCAGTATCCTCGCAAAGTGCTTTGTCTCCATGAGCTGAGTTTTGCGGTTCTCCAGAACAAAGCTGACCAAAACACTGAGAATGTCAATGGCGCCTGCAAAATTCACAGCTTCCAGTGAGTCACACCAAGCGGAATCCAGAAAACAGCCACAGGAGAGCCTGAGATAAATAGCAGCAGAAGATAAAAAGGTGCTCCTCCAGGTCTGCCATTAAGATTCATGGCATCGACAAATGCCGAGGTGATAACGGATCAGTCCACAGCACATGCCAAGCAACCCAGGACCAGTACCCTGGGACACGCTGCCTCACGGCTCAGCCACCAGGACCTGCTGTGCTGGAACCCCACGGCCTCTGCAGAAAAACAGCCCACACCACCACAATCTCTTCGCAGGGGACAACCACGAGGCCTCAGATGCTAAAAGCCCCAGGTCAGCCCAGCCAGGCACCGGACCAGAGGCAGTAGCTCTGAAGCATCTCCACCTCCTCAGCGATTCTCTCAACTGCCCACTCACCCCCATGTCGCTATGGTGAATAAATGAATCGCCGGGAGCTGAGCTCACTGCCGTTTCCAAGCCTTTGGGGCAGTTTTGCTCCGTTTTCACAGAGAAGGGTCCACATCCTTTTCCTCTGACTGATCCTGCAAATTAACTGTAATGCAGGCAGCTGGAGCCAGGTAACCTTGGGAAGCTGAGCCCAGAATGAGCAACCATCAGCTCGAGAACTGGCAACACAGGCCCCGGTAAGCCCAGAATTATGGTAAATTTCATTTCCAGATTTCACAGATGAAATTAGAAAAGGCAAAAGAGCCTCACATCCTTGTGTGGACACACATAAGTGCTGATAGCCCAAACCATAGCTTGGGCACTATGTACCACTACACACACATCTGTGCCAACGAGCTTCATGCCAGTCTAAGAATTTGGTTAAAATCAAACCCAATCTATTTTTCATTTAAAACTACTGCAGCTGCAGAGCTGTGGGGAGAAGTGCAGATGTGCAATAGGAAGAATGTCCCAAGACAGACATTCTGTAATGTTCTGCTCTCCCCAGATTCAGCAAATGTGTATTTAAATCCCTCTGTGCCCTGCCCCACACTGCTAGCAACCCTAAAATTAATGGGATTTCTCTTGGGCAGGAGATTGTCAGGCAGGACCTGCTCCCACGACATTTTTACTCCTGAAGAGCTGATGTGATCCGGTCTGGGTCAGGAATAGGAAGGCTTTTCAGCAGCTGCTGCACTGCACGGAGGGAGCGCTGCGGTCTCCAGCCAGCCCTAAGAGGCCAGCATCTGTCCGTGTGCCAGTAGCTAAGCAGGGAGATGTCATTAATTAGAGACTCACATCTGAAATCTCAGCAGAAGGGATGAGAGATCTTTCTGCCAGAGGCAGCCCCGGTAGAGCAGGACGAGCGCTGCCTGTGCAGAGCTGCTCCCAGCTCCCCCAGAGCCCTGACCCCACAGCAGTGCAAGAAGGGCTATCTAAGGACACGCAGCCCTTTCACTCTAACACCCTGTTCCGGAGGAGAGAGCGTTTCCTCTGTCCTTTGGTAAGCAATACAACGCAGGCAGCATGAGTCTAGTTACTGGCAGATATTTGCAAGCCCCTGTTGCAGCTCCCAGAAGCAGCGATGTCAGGGATTCCCAGGCCGTGACAGTGTGCCCAACCCAGCCAGGACCTTGGGGACCACAGCAAAGACTTTGCAGACACAGAGAAGCAAGCACAGAGGGACATGCCAGTCTCTCCTCACCAGACCTCAGGGCTGGGTTTTGAGCAACAGAGGCAGTAAGTGTGTGGCCGCAGCAGCAGCCCCGGGGCTGCAGGCACTGCCCAGGTGCCCAGGCTCGATGCTCCTTCCCAAACTGAGGTATTCTGATGGACTTCAAGGAGGGAAAAACGTAGGGCCTGTCTACACAGCATTAATCTGGAATAGTTTCTGTGTGTAC
Source organism: Coccyzus lansbergi (assembly GCA_033558105.1). NCBI lineage: Eukaryota > Metazoa > Chordata > Aves > Cuculiformes > Coccyzidae > Coccyzus > Coccyzus lansbergi. Next base: position 907,883 of record JAUMJK010000501.1, on the reverse strand, counting down.
AAACTCACGCACTCTGATTCCGGAATTGCTTTCTTGTGAAGACAAGCCCTCAAAGGGGCAACCCCATCAGATTTTGCTTCAGATGTGTGAAACCACCCAGGTGCTGCTGCTGTAGCTTTAGGGTTTCTGCTGGGAGGCAGAAAGAAACAGAAAACCTGGCTGGGAGCACACACAAAGTTTAGTATTGAAACAGGGCGGGGAAAAAATAAAGACCTTTTCTTGAATCTCCTGCTGATCCACTCGGAGCACGAGCAGGCTGAGGGACTGTGAGGCACTAAGCTGGGGATATCCCGCTAACACCAGCCTTCACAATGCAAACGCCTTCCCACTGCCAGAGGATCTCATCTCCTAAATCACAAGTTTGACTGAGCGACACATCTCCTGCTCAGGATGCATTCCCTGCACGTGGCTATTCAAGGGCTGGCAGTTCTTGCCAGGGGCCAGCTGGGAAGAGTGTCTGCACTCCCCTCTCAGCAGCACACGCCCGCTGCAGGGGGTCCTGCACACACAGAAATACAACAGATTGCAGGAACCATGTGCAGCACAGACAGAATTCCAGCATGTCTCCAGCCCCAGGGACTGGGTTTTGTCATGGCTAAGAACAAAGTGGACAACTCCACCGAACTGATTTGCAACATCAGATGGGAGAAGGGTTTTAGCAGGTGCAGATGGGAGTCAATCCACATGCCACCCTCTGCCAGCTTCACCAGGCAGCAAAACCAGGAGCTGGGGAGCCGTGCTGCGCACACGCTGACCCACCAGAGGCTTAGAGCTTCACTGCTGCTAGGGACAAACTAGGACAACACTTGCTGCAGAGCCCAGACGGTCACAATACTCACTGCAGAGCCCAGACTGGGACAAGGGGTGCATTTCTTCTTGCACCAAATGCACACCAGGCTCTAGGACGCAGCAGCTCTCCCCTAAGCCTTCTCCTCGCCTCAGCATTGCCAGCGTGACCCCTACTTCCCGCTGACCCCCTGACCGCTGCTGGGAGTTCTCATCCATTCCTCCCCAGTGCTGCATCCTGCTTCCATTTAACAAATAAACATGAAAGCGGTGGTGTGGGAATAACCAAGAAAAACAGCGCAAGAGAACATGCTAGCAAAAGACGCATGTTTTTTTTCCTGTAGGCCAGGCCGCTTGGATGAAGCCTCAACACACCCTGCTCCATGTTCCGCTGACCTGAGCTTCCTCCTGCAGGTGTCTGGCCGGTCCCTGTGGTGGCTGAAGCTCAGGGGGATGCTCTGCAGCATTTGGGATGTGGGAAATGCACTCGGCGCACTCCCAGTGGGAACCTGGTGCCACACGTCACCCTCGCTGACGCAACACCTCCACTGAGCAACACAAAGGATATGTAATTAAACTTATTAATGCTTGCCCTTGTTTTGAGACTGTTCTCAGTTTTAACTGGTGGCAGAATTAATTACATTCAAAAGGACTTTGTCAGCTCATACCAGATTCCAAGTGTTGTTTTTGCCAGAGCAAACCTGAAGGATGATTTTAACCTGTGACATTCACCTGAGCACGGACATTTGTTTGTTTAATAACCGGTCACTGGAGAGTTTGTCATCCAAAGCCTGTGGGGACACTGGCAGGACTGGTAACGCGCAAGATGAAACAAATGGCAAAAGCAAGAAAATGCATCAAAGGTAAGAAACACAGAATGGTTTGGGTTGGACGGGACCTCAAAGCTCATCCAGTCCCACCTCCTGCCATGGGCAGGGACACCTCCCACTGGATCAGGGGCTCCAAGCCCCATCCAACCTGACCCTGAACCCCTCCAGGGATGGGGCAGCCACCGCTGCTCTGGGCAGCCTGGGCCAGGGTCTCTCCACCCTCAGAGAAAACCACTTCTGCCTAAGAGGTCAACTCAATCTCCCCTCTTTCAGCTGAAGACTGTTTGTTCTCATCCTGTTCCTCCCTAGCTCCAGGTGCGGTCTCTGCAGAGCAGAGGGGCAGGATCCCCTCCCTTGCCCTGCTGGTCTCACCACTCTGGATGTCACCCAGGAGAAGGTTGCCCCTCTGGGCTGCCAGGGTTATTAGAGTTTCAACAATCAAAAAATGTTAAGAAGCTAAAGAAGTAACTTCTTCATTCCCAAGAGCCACCACCTCACTTTTAACAGAAACTGCTACCATATACCAAAGTTACTTTCTTATCACATCAGCCTAACCCACCATAAGCAGTGCCACCTGACACAAACAGCACCCACAGATCCACCACCTGTCGGAGTTCAAACCAGCCCCAGGAGCCTGTCACCCCCGCAGCACCAGTTTCTGCAACAAGCAGGGATTGCAGGGCCCCCAAATCCACCTGGGGAGCCCCCAGGAGGCTGCAGCCAGCACTGACCTCTGCCTCCTGGCCACCACCCAGGGCCAGGGGCCACCGAGACACCTGGAGCTCCTTTATTCCATGGTGGGAATAAAGGTTTTTGACAGTTATTACTTGAATTCTGTAGGCCCAGAGAGAGAATCTGGACAATAAGGGAAAAGCAAGGCAGCATCTCTCCCCCAGGATTAACCCTGAGGAGACGGGAGGCACAAGCCCCACAGTCCCAGGGCCAGCAACCGCGTTTCAATAAATAATGATGAAAACACATTCTTAACGGACAGAATCACGGCCTGAGTGCTGCTAAAAATAACTCCTGGGCTGAGGACCGGGAGGAGCCCGGCGGTGAGAGTCCAGGGGGCTCCTGCCAGCCCTGCCCCGCTCCTCTCCCCTGCCCGCTCCCTCTGGATGGAGAGGAACGGGGCCAGGGCATGTGGGCAACCATCCCCCTGTTCCATTCCCATATCCCCTGACCCCACTCCCACACTCTCCCTTCCTGCATCCCCCTTTAACCCATTCCTACATCCTCCTTTTCCCATTCCCCCTTCCAGCACCCCCACTCCTGCATCCCCCTTTCCCCATTCCTGCTCCCCATTCCCACATACCCTTTCCAAGCTCCCACATCCCCATTCCCTTTCCCTATTCCCACATCCCCATTCCCACATTCCCTTTCCCTATTCCCACATCCCCCTTTCCCCGTGCCCCTTTCCCCATTCCCACATCCCCATATTAAGTGTCCCCATTCCCTCACTCCCCCTTCCCGAATCCCCCTTTGACCGTTCTCTCTCTCTCTATTCCCACATTCCCCCTTTCCCCATTCCCGCACTCCTCCTTCCTGCATCTCCCTTTCCCTGTTCCTTATCTCCGTTCCCGCACCCCCTTCCCTCATTCCCCCCTCTCCATTCCCTCATTCTCCCGCTCCTCATTCTTCCCCTCCTCATTCTCCCCTCCCATTCCCTCATTCTCCCCCTCCATTCCCTCATCTTTCCTCTCCATTCCCTCATCCTTCCTCTCCATTCCCTCATCCTTCCTCTCCATTCCCTCATTCTCCCCCTCCCCATTCTCCCTTTCCATTCCTTCATTCTCCCCCTCCCCATTCCCTCATTCTCCCCCTACCCCCGTTCCCCCTCCTCATTCCCACATCCCCTTTCCCCCGGTTCCCGCTCTCACCGCGCCGCCCCTCCCGGCCATGCCGCCGCCTCCTGCCGCTGCCGCTCGGCCTCTCCCTCTGTGTCCCCGCCCCTCCCCGCCCCTCCGGTCCCGCATTGGCCGCGCTGTAGCCGGGCAGAGCCCTGGCGGCACCGGCACCGCCCGCCGGGCCCCAACCCACCTTCCCGGTCACCGCCGAGCCCGGCAGCCCAGGGCTCTGCCCGCTGGCCCTGCCCGCTGCCCCAAAGCCGCTCGCCCCTCGCCGGAGCCCCCCGGCCCGTGCCCGTTTGGTTGTGATGAACACCGCGAAAACACAATTCCCCTTCATTTTGGGGAAAGCTGCTCTAGGGCGCCACTTCCCTCAGAGCTTCCCTCAGCTCTTCCCTGGCCACCTCCCCTCAGCGCTTCCTTAGCCGCTTCCCCCAGCTCTTCCTTAGCTGCTTCCCTCAGCTCTCTCCTGGCCACTTCCCTCAGCTCTTCCTTAGCCACTTCCCTCAGCTCTTCCTTAGCTGCTTCCCTCAGCAATTCCCTGGCCACTTCCCTCAGCTCTTTCTTAGCCGCTTCCCTCAGCAATTCCCTGGCCACTTCCCCCAGCTCTTCCCTGTCAGCATCCCACTGGCTGGCAGCCCCGGGAAGGCCGAAGGGCGGTTGGCTGTGCGGGTTCCCTCGCCCTGGGACACAGAGCCCGTTCCTGCCCGTGGGAGCCAAGTCACTGACCTTCGCAGCAGCGCGATCCAGAGCAAGGAGTAACGCCTGCAGCAGCACCCGGCGTGAGCCATGGCACCAGATCCCACATCAGAACCGAGCGCTCCCTGCTTCCCGGCAGAGCGCGGGGATGCTGAAGCGGAGCCTTGGGGAACGTGGTGCCCAGAGCAGCAGGTGAGCGCAAGAGGAGGACGCCAGGCAGCGGAGACGAGAGGGGAAGGCTGCAGGGCATGGTCCAAGTGTCCCGATCGCCACCATCCCCACCCAGCCCACGCCGACACGTTCCCAGGGCCAGACCGTTGCTGTCATCCTGGCATATTCAAATGCCTCCATTACTCATCAAAAACAAAGTAGGACTATCTAGTAAATGAAAAGCCACCGCACGGCTCTGTCCCCTGCCTGTTATTTATGGCTGCTCCCTTTTCCACTTCTCAAAGGCTACCGGCCACGGCTGCAGCAGATCATAAATCCTCCAGTGAGGAGGCTCGGGATCGGGGAGGATGCAGGCACCGGCGCTGACACCGCTGGTCGGCACAGGAGGGGAATAGAGAGCGAAGGAGGAAATATCCCAGATGAAAAGCACTCGGGGTGTCCCCACTCCAGAGGAGAAGGAAGTGGGTCCTGCCGAGGCAGCAGGCATGAGTCTCACCTCCTCCGGGGACTTGCAAGCTGGATTCCCAGACAGATTGTTCCTCCTGCCGGCACCACCGCATGCGGCAATGGCAAACAATTCAGAATTCAGAGGTTCTGTGCCCAGCTCCGACACTAACTCCCTGCACATCCTCACTTACATCCTCTCCTCAGCCACAGAGGTTGGCACGACCCTCTCTCTCCATCAAGGGATCCAGAAAATGTAAAGAACTTGAGCAACATGGAGAAAATGTGCTGGGCTTGAATAATAAGAAACACTGTTTGTCACCTAAGGCCAGTGGGGTCCGTTTCTTCCTGCCAGGATAAAGGGGTCCCCGCCACACCCCGGGGGTGACAGCACCAGCTCACCAGCCATGCCAGGACATGCAGCCCGCGCGGTGGAGCATTCCTCCCCTTGCCTCCGCAGCGCAGCGCACACAGACTGGCCCCTTGCAGTCTGCAAGCAGCGCTCTCGATTTAGCACATTTTGCCTCAGTTTTGCCTCCCCCCATTTCCCCTGTCAGCGGTTTGAAGTTCTCTCACCCTTTGTTGGCAGATCCCATGCAGAAAGACAAGCTTGCTGTCCTCGATCTGCTTTTCAGGGCTTCGATAAAGTAGGGCACCAGCATCAGCCCAGCGTCAGGTTTTTGATACATTGCTGGAGTAGCCAAAAATAATAACAGGCAGCTTCAGTCAATCTTTTTGTCAAATCCGCAGGAGCCCAGGGGTCCTTTGTGCGGCAGAGCAGAAACACGGTGCACGCCAGGCTGAAATCCTGCTCAGAGATCCACAGCTATTCCTGCCTGCGCACCAAGCTCACCAGCAGCTCCCACGCAGGGAACCCTGGTCCTCAACGGGGAGCCCCTGCCTCGTGGGGTCCCCTTCCCACAGCCATCGGCGCTCTGCTCTCCTATTTCCTTCAGCACCTTATCTCCCCCGAGGCGGAGAAATGTGAAGGTCAAGTTACAGTTTTACCAATTGTTTTATCACTCTGGCAAGGCACAAAAATACAGAGCCTGAACTTTGGAACAGGCCCTCGCACCTGCAGTGGGTGGAGAGCAGAGCAGACCGAAGGCAGCGGGAGAAGGGAGAACACAGGTCCTCTGCGCAGCCCAGCAGCGGAGTATTTTCTATTGCACGTTCACACACATTATTAGGACAATCTGGAAGGAAATACCAAAGCCAACAAGCGTGTGCTTTTGGCCTGCGTTCACACAGGAAGTCAGATGTGCTGGGAGCGACAGCAGCTCCAGCTGATGTAGAGACCCAGCACAGCTCCACCACCGACACCAGAGGAGGAAGAAGACCAGCAACACCCAGTGAGAGAGCTCTGAATTTTCCCTACTGCAAACTTGGAATTCTAGACAGTTGGTCTGTGCGGGGCTGGCACACGGACCAGGCGTTGGGAGATGAAATAACACATGAATGTGGAGCCCCCAGGTGCTTGGTGGTGGCTCTCCTGCCACAAGTCTCACCTCTGCGAATGACAAATGTGTTTCCCACAGCTAACCCACAGTCATGCCCTACCCCATCGATCACATGCTATAAAATCATCACATTCATAGAATCACCAGGTTGGAAAAGACCTCTGAGATGATCGAGTCCAACAAGTACTTGGGCTGCTGTCTGTAACACACCTTGGTCTGTAACCTTGAGGCTACAGGTCATTCATTCCCAACCCCCCTGGCCTCTGGAATATCCCCAATGCAGCTCAAGGGGTACAGAAGCAAAAACTCTAGTGAATTTCTCTGAGGAAAAAACTCCAGGGCCTCGGGGACTGCTCCTTCCCTTCCCAGGGAGTGTCGGGCAGTGAGGAAGCCACGTTCCATTGACTCAATGTTTAAATACTGCAGTGAGCATTCCCACCACCAAAAGGAAGTCTGTATGTCCAAGTCCCAGCTGATTTTATTCCAAGCCAGAATTCATCCTAACTTCCTTAAACCAATACCTCATTCCTCTCCTGCCCAAGGTGCTTGCCTGCAGACTACTGTTCTCATGGAATTGTTAAGGTTGGAAAAGACCTCTAAACTTATCCAATCCAACCATCAACACAACAAGTGGAAGGAACTGTGATTACCAAGATTTACTCCAAATTTACAGTTAAAATCAAAATGCCTGTTGATGTCCTAAAAAGCCTGTATTTCATAAAGCTGGAACAACCCCTGTTTCAGCATAATTAATGCCACAGGACAGGTCCTTGGACAAGGCTGTCACTGCTGCTCTGGTGCTGGGTGGACACAGTCATTACTGGGGCGCTTCTAGCAAACTCTTCACTGGATGTACCACAGCCTGGGGCACTACCAACACCAGACAGATCTCACCACAGACACCATTAAATCAGCTCTAAACCCCAAAGTTCCTCCACCAAACTGTGTTCACCCAGCAGCCTCTGAGCGCTCAGGACCCACAGCTGAATGGGAGCCCTGCCTGTGTTTGTTTATCCTGTCCTTCAGCGCAGCTCAGCAAGAAGGTAACCGGCACCTGAAGGGCACAGAACTTATCCAGCCCTTGCAGGCAGAGGAACAACGGACAGGTGGAACAACGAGATTATGAAAAGATTTCTTCACCTGCTTTATTAAAATGTGCTCGGTGTTCAGGAAAGCCAAGCAGCAGCCCCGAGGCAAAATGGACATCCAGCACTTTGGGAAAAGCAGGTGTCATATCAGACCCTGAAGGAATCCTTAACCTCTGACTAATGCTGCCTTTTAGAATCATAGAATCGTTGAAGTTGGAAAAGCCCTCATCCAGTCCATCCCCCAGCCCAACCCCACCATGTCTGCTGAACCATGTCCCAGAGTGCCACAGCCACAGACTTTTTGAAAATTTTCAGGGATGGAGACACCATCACTGCGCTGGGCAGCCTCTGCCAGGGCTCACCACTCTGTCAGTAAAGACATTTTTCCTAACATCCAGTCTAAACTTCCCCCGGTGCAACTTGAGGCTATTTCCTCTTGTCCCATCACTTGTCACTTCGGAGAAGAATCCGAAGAAGAACCAGCACCCACCTCACCACAACCTTCTTTCCAGGAGCTGCAGAGAGCAATGAGGTCTCCCCTCAACCTCCTCTTCTCCAGGTTAAACAACCTCAGGTCCCTCAGTTGCTCTCAGAACCCCTGGGCTCTATCTCCTTCCCCAGCCCTGTTCCTCTCCTCTGGACCCACTCCAGCCCCTCAATGTCCTTCTTGAGCTGAGGGGAAACACTCTGTTTTTCATAGCACTAGAGAGCACCTAGCTGGCCAATTCCTCTTTCTGCTTGTAATTAGCTTCACTTTTCTGCTCTCCTGAACAAGCATTAGACTTTCCTCTAGGAATGTAATCCCCATCAGCAGGAAACCTGTCTTTACTGAGATGCCACACATCCTTTCTGAAGGTTTTATTTAAAACATACCATTGTTATTAGCAGCAGACTCTTCTGACTCTCTTTGTGCAGTCCCATTTCTGCAAACATTCAATATCATTTGGGGCTATTAGTCTCGCTCCACAGACACTACTTAACTTCCAAGGACAATCCGAGCCCAGAAGCATTTGCAGGAGTCAAGTTTTGAATTCCAATCTAAGCTGTGCAGGGGTACCTATGGCATAGGACTGAGCCTGACAAACACCAATACATGTTTAGCATCTAAACTAGATTTTAGTTTGATTTGCCTTCTGTCTCCCACTACTGGCAGTGGTAACAGCTTCAGTTTAGTAGGGAACACAGACCGAATGATGTTCTTAAGCAAAATGATGTTCTTAAATACCAGCCGCGGGGGTTCCGTGTGCTTGTATCCAGCCCTCACCTCTGCAGAGGTGCTGGGGAGGGGGACTCAGAGCTGGGTTGGAGGAGAAGTAGCTGCAGACAGGACAGTCCTGGGCTGCGCTCCCTGTGCCACACGTCAGCTCCAGTTCACCCTCTGGCCTAGAGAGCAGACAGGGGTGCCAGGAGCCCACACCCACCTTCCCTGCGAGCGATGAAAGCTCAACTGTAAATCTGGTCTTGGTTCTGTTTTTAAAGGGTTGTCTGTGATCGTGAAAGATAACAAGTTTAGAAAACCCCAATTGTTGTTACCAACACCTGAGCTCCAGAGAGAGGCCAACCAAGTTTGTTTTCCCAACGCTCGATTACTCCTCTCAGAGATGGGATCAGACTCAGCCAATCTCTGACCAGAAACACTTTTTATCGCCTTCCCGATGGGATGTAAAGAGATTCCTGCAGGAGCTTTGTGAGCAGCCCTGTCTGTTACACAAAAAATTGCATCCTCCTCTGCTACACAGGGAACCAGAGGGGAACCTGACAGAAAGCTTCACCCTGCAGGGCGCAAACAGAGGCAGAGCAGGGCCAGGCCTGAGCCCTGGTTCAGTAGCTGCACAGCACAATTTCCTTTGGTAACCAAGTTATTTTAAAACAACCTAGACAGATGCAAGGCGCTGACACAGATGCACTGAAACTGGTTTGATCCTTGCCTGAACAGGATTAACTTGCCTCAATGATTAACCAAATTAAAATCCAGCTCATCTTCCTTGCAAAAAGGGCTGTATTTTACACAGAGAGTTGTGCAGAATTTTTACAGGGACAGAATCTGGGAGGGTTTCCTTTGCAGCAGGTGTCTTGGGCTCTCCGCAGCCTGGTTTGACCTCAGTGAACTCCTCTGAGGTAGAAGTGTGCCTTCCGCATCCGTAATTCTACTCCATTATTAATGCTTAAACCTACATTTTAGGCCATTAGCCTGTACTGATCACAAGAAGAGTTAAAACCACTCAAACACACTGCACTAAGAGCCTAAGCTGATGTAAATAGATTGAATTAAAATAAATGTAGTTGTATAGATGCATCTTTTCTGCAGATGTAGCCTGGGTTCCACTCCTTACACCCAGTCCTGACTCCTGCCCATTCCATTCACTGTCACTGGCTTTGCTTTGTGGTTCCCCAGCTCTGAAGGGTTAAATCTGCATAGCATAAAACAACATTTCTTATCTTACTTTCTTTTTCAATCTGCAGAAGTTAAGAGTTCAGATTTTGTTCTTGCATTTAATTTCCTAGAACACCTATTTCCTTGAAGATTTTCTTCCTCTGTCTAGAGAGAGGAGCCAGCAGCCCCCGGCCCTCTCCTCATGCTCTGAACCACCACTGCACCAGGGCCACTAAACCACTTTTTCTTGCCCTGCCAGATGCCCAGCTTAGGTCAAATCCCTGGGAAGCCATGGGCCAGCGTGTGTTCTCATTAATGAAATTGCAATCTGCTCCTGAGCCGATGAGGCCGCCCTGGATTTACACCATCACCACCAAAACCAAGCTCAGTTTTGAAGGGCTGGTGCTTTACCACTCTCAGAATAAAAAAATTCTTCCTAAGATCCAGTCTAAACCTCTCCTCTTTTAGTTTAAACCAATACCCTTTGTCCTATTGCTGCTGAGCGGTGCCAGGGGAGCAGCGTGACTCACCTCCCTCCAGTGGCAGGAGCCAGCTGGCCGGCCAGGCCACCCCTCCTCCCTGTCGGCCTCGCAAGCCAGAGCCTGGATGGCTTTATATACTGTCCTAGTGGATCAAAACTGAAAGCAGCAGGTTTAGTTCCCAAATGAGCAACAGCACCGTAAACACCGTGGAGCAAAGTCCAGCTCAGCCAGTCCCAACTGCTTCCCGCTTGCCAAAAGCAGGGGCTCTGAGCCACTGCAGTCACCAGTCCTGCACACACAGCACGACAACCCCAAATGGTTTCATAAAATAAGTGGTGCCGTATAAAAAATACATGGTGAGCAGCCCAGATTGCACTGTCTCTCCTTCCGAGGACAAGACTGACCCCCCTGCCACCCCCAGCCTCTGCCCCAGGGCAGGAGGCAGCGCAGGCGCACCCGGGGGACACGCCAGCACAGCCAAAGGCTGGTTATTCAGCTCAAGCTCCCAAAGTGGCTCAGGTGAAAGAGAAGCCCTTTCCTGCAAGAACTGTGCCACCTCCCCAGCCAGGAGTTCAGCCAGAGGCCCATCCATCCACTCCCCGAGACAAGTGTCCCTGGCCCAGGCTGCTGGTCAGGGCTCTGGGGGGAATGGCCTTAGGGCACCTCATACAGTGCCACTTCTCCAGAGCCCCTCAAGCAGCAGCTGGCTATCTCAGTCCATGCTGGCTTCAAACCATGAGAAGAAAAGCCCCACTTCCTATTACCAGCTCCCTAGCATTACTCCTCTCTGCCTGTGCTGTATTCGTAATCCCTGACCTCATCATCCAGACCAAGATGCTTGCTGCCAGCTTCCGAAACCCAGACACACACTCGCTGCAGAAGATCACATGGAGCATGATTCAGTGCAGGCCCTGGCCAGGAGGCTGTGCGCACGCCTGCGGTGTCAGTGCTGGCTTTCCACGAGGAAACCATCAGCTTGTCAACAGGCATTATATGAACGGCCCCGGCTTGATAAGTAACCGAGCACACCATGACCCAGTCCCTCCACAACCTCCGCTCACTCAGAGAGCATCAGGGCGACGATTCAAATCATGGGGCTCATTCAGCATCAGAGGGGTGGGACAGGGGCAGTGCAAAACGCAGGCTTCCAACAAATTAAAACAATTCACAAGTGAGAAAAATGTTCCACTACGTCTTCAGTCTTTCTTTGGACACCTGAGAAACGCACAGCTGAGGCGGATCCAGTTGGCCGATCACGGCTGTAATGCCAGGGTAACACAAGCCAAGCTTCCCTGGAGCAGCAGGATGGGTTAAACGCGCTCTCAAACCCCCACGCTTCTGCAAAACCAGCTGTACCCGCAGCTGCGTGCGGCACACGGAAAAGCTGCCAGCACCTTCTCTCTGAAGGGCTCACCACACACACATCTGGGCTTGCAAATGATGGGATGATAACTTAGATTTTTCATTTATTTTTCTAGTTTAGCTCTGCGTTTTCCTAAAGAGATTAGAGTTGGTGGGACGTGCTACTCCAGACCCTGCACAGCAGATGGTTTTAGTCCAGGCTGGCAGCAGCAGCCGAGGCTCCCTGCATCTCAGCCCTGATCGCACAGTTCCCCCTCAAGGAGGGAGAGCTGCGGCCTGACTGATTCCCAGGGATGATGGTGCCAGGACAAATTCCAATGCTTTGGTCCTGGTCAGAACCACTGGGCACCAGCACGGGGTGACACCGGAGCCCTCCAGGAGTCAAAGGACGCAGCCTTTGAGCAGCCTGGCCCCTGGACAAAGCACACGTTCCCAAACAGGCACGTTCCTGCTGATGGTGAGTTAATGACGCTCTCCAGCAAAGCTGCTTGGAAAGATGAATCATTTTACTCCCCTTCTGTTTTTATTCTAATAACCAATGTGATTGTCCTGACAAAAGGAAAACAGAGCTGGAAGGGAGCTCGGGAAGGAAACCCAAACACTTTCTCCAATGCTGCCTTTGACGTAACGTCAGGTGGTGCTAACCCAGATTGCCTTCCTGCTCGGACAGAAAACACCAAGGAGGCAGTGAGGGGCTGAATGGTAAATCTAGGTCTGAATGCTCTTAATAAATGCTCAATAAACCCCACAGCCCCTGCTTTAGGATGATGTGTGGTTTCTGAGCTTTCCCTGGCTGTCGACACATGGCTCCCAGTATCCCATCCCTCAGGCACTTCATTACCTTACACACTTTAAGAAAAACAAGAATGCTGTTCGATGCCTTTGCCTACACAAGTGTGAAAGCAGCTTCTTCATCAATCCAATGAGATCCCAAGCGGAGCCAGAAAGCCTCTCGAGTCGCGCACCATAAAGACTTCCATGATGTAAATTACTAAGTCTCTCTGTGGGCTGGGAAGTGTGCCACACGCGGCGTTTCTGAGTCCACAGCCCTTTTATCTGAGTTGTTTTTCCCCTTTATCCTTGTCTCGCTCCATGACAGTTTTGAGATTTTTGGCATCGTAAGGCAGCCTGGCTTGTCAAGCTGCACATCAGCAGAGCCTGCATGTGTACGTGAGAGATGAGAATAGGACAAAAATAGTTATTAACTGTGCTTTTAGAGCACAAAGCAAGAAAAATGGCTGTGTTCCAGCAAACAAAGGGGTTTGAACCAGTTCCGATCCACATCCGTTTAACACTGCCTGGGTTCCTGGTGTCAGGGGAGTCCTCAGGGCTGCACAGGTCCTCTGCCACACGGTTCCCTCACCCAGCGATGCCGTGTTTGGGCCTTGACCACGTTAGCAGCAGCACAGGGTGATGGGAGAAAGTTTTAGGTAGGAAGTGTTGGTGCTGAGGCCAGCAGGAGACAGGGAGGTGGCTGGAGCAGTGTCCTCTGCTCTGGGCACTGACTGGTGGGTTAAGCTCCTGCTGCAAACGTTCCAGGCACTGAGCCTGCCCCTTGGTGCCGACCTGGGCTCTGTAAATGGGAACCACTGCGAGAGTCACCCCAGAAGCATGTGCCCGATGCACCCCAAGCCACAGACGGGAGCCCTCTGAGAGCTCAGCCTTCCAAGCACAAGTGGAGCAGCGTCTGTTCCTTCCCGTTCACAGGGCTGGAGAGCCACATGGAGACTCCTGCTTCCAACACAGCGACGCTGCCTTCCTCTAAATCAGATCCAGACAAACTGTTTCTCAGAGACCATCCCAGCTTGCTCCAAATACTAAACCAAGTTTGGAAACACTGGAACACTGGACTCCATTAAAAAGAGGCAATCCCTGCCAAGGCCGAGAGAACAGGAACGTGACCTAGCAGGGTTGTCTTGGCTTGCGAACCACTCATGGACAAAGCTCTCTCTTTCTCCCTTGCTTTTAACCATTGCCAAGGAGCGCCTCGCTCCCTTTATTCTGGCAAGTGTCTTAGGTAAAATGTGAAAGGATTCCTCTCCATGCCAGTGCACTTTAGAGGAGAAAGCGGAAAACAGCACTGGGTGATGAGCAAGAGTTCAGCAAAGTGTGTCAGGAAAAGCATCCAGAGCAAAGAGCAGACTGAGCACTGCAGAACCACTGCTGCACAGGGAACAGGCAAGCCCAGCACTGCAGGACACTGTAACACTGTGCCAAAATTAATTATAAATAGGAATAACAAGCATAGCCCTAACAGTCACGCACTTGTGAGACCCCACCTGGAGTCCTATGTTCAGTTCTGGGATCCCCAACATAAGAAGGACACGGATCTGTTGGAGTGAGTTGGGGCTGTTCAGGCTGGAGAAGAGAAGGCTGCAGGGAGACCTTAGAGCAGCTTCCAGAGCTGAAAGGGGCTCCAGGAAAGCTGGAGAGGGACTTTTTACAAGAGTCTGGAGGGACAGGATGAGGGGGAATGGCTTTCAGTTGGAGAGGGGAAGATTTAGATTAGACAATAGGGAGAAATTCTTCACAAAGGTGGGGAGGCCCTGGCCTAGGCTGCCCAGAGCAGGGGTGTCTGCCCCATCCCTGGAGGGGTTCCAGGCCAGGTTGGATGGGGCCTGGAGCCCCTGATCCAGTGGGAGGTGTCCCTGCCCAGGGCAGGAGGTGGAACTGGATGAGCTTTGAGGTCCCTCCTGACCCAAACCATTCCATGAGTCTATGATGATTCTATGACTTTCCCCACACTTTGAAACAAACCTACTGAAACCTGAGATGTTTGGCAATTACTGCAAAGTATATTCAGGCAGTTTTTAAGGGCATTAGGAAGATAAAAGGAAGAAAAGAAATAATGCTTTTAAAAGATATGTTAAACATTTGCCTTATCATCCAGGCACTCTATTTTAATGAGGTTTGTTTTATTTCTTCTGCTGTTTGCTTTGTCACACAGTGCAAGTCACTGAGTCTTTCCGTGTGAGATAAACGATTGGGCTTGTGCGGGTTGGGGCTGAGAACGCCACGGGGAGACACTGCCCGACACCAGCCAGGCAGGGCACACTGGCCACGCAGCTGCCACTCATGTCCTGTGTCACTCAGGCAAGTAAAGGTTCTGCTTTAATCAGAGAAAAGCTTTGAGTCCTGTAGATCAGAGGCGTAAGGAGAGCCACATGCCGATCCCGCAAGTGGAAACAGACACAGGACTTTTATTTCTGGTGCTATTAAATATGCAACAATCATTCTCCAACATCAGAGTAATAAACCTCACTCCTCCATCTGATCTGAAACCAGCAAGCGTGCTTCTTGCATTCACAGAGAGAAACAAAATGCTGAATTATTTATGCTTTGAATATGAACAAATAGAGAGAAATAAGTTGGTTGGGTACAATGCAGCAGTGCGGACTCAGGGCAGGTTGTTGTACATCCTTCCATCAAAACATCCTCTCTCATTACTCCAAACAATTGTTTCTCCTCCAAGAAGCAGGTTAAAGCATTCTAATTAAGGGATCAGCAGAATCATTTCTGACAAGTTTTTCAGCTCTGACTACACGTGTGAAATTCTCTCCCTCTGAAACCCTTCAGTGCTCCTCAGGATCCAGCACTGGCGCTGCAAGAGCACACCGGCTGCAGCGATAACACCAGGAATGAGCTGTCTGGGTGACTTTCCAGGACACGAGCAGATTCAGTTGGCACACAGGAGCTAATGCATTCCCACCTCTGACTGCTTCTAAAACAAAACAAAATTGGGGCCACCAAATGCCAAAGAATTATAGATTCACAGAATCACGAGGCGGGAAAAGACCTTTGAGATCATCAAGCCCAACCCTACCTGTCCAGTACCAGATCATATCCCCAAGCAGTTCATCTGCCTGTCTTCTAAACTCATCCAGTAATGGTGACTCAATCGCCTCACTGGGCAACCTCTGCCAGTGCCAGAGAACCTTTTCGGTGAAGAAATTTTTCCTTATGTCCAACCTGAACCTTCACTTATGCAACTTGAGGCCACTCCCTCTTGTCCTACCTCCTGTTGCTTGGCTGAAGAGACCAGAACCCACCTCTCTACAAGTTCCTTTCAGGCAGTTGTAGACAATGATAAAGCAGAGGGAAAAGAGAAATGGAGCCGTTCTGCTTCATATTCACAGTTCTCCTTATCACTACATGTGCTGTAACAGAGTTTGCAAAGCAGTGTCCGTCTATCACAGCAGTGATTTATGGCTCTGCCCTGTTCACACAAGGTGGAAATAACCCTGCACATGTCAGCAGTCACAGTGCTCACACACTCCAAAGCGTCATGTCCACTCTGGAGCAGGGGCAGGAGCTGCCCAGACTCCAGCCCAGGCTCTTGGCTCAGCCCAGGCCATCGCAGGCAGCTTGGAGCCCTGTCCCTCAGCCAGGGACACAGACAGCACTTGCTGTGCCCCTCTGATATTTCAAGCTTGGCAGGAATGAAAATGCACAGGGAAAGTGGTGCAAGAGCAGGAGGAATGACAGGAATTCTGGGACAGGAATGCCTCCAGAGCCTGATTTTTCAACAGTCACACCAAGCCCTCTCCAATCCACGTGTGTGTGCGTGTGACAGGGAGGGGCATGAGATGAGGAGAGGGGATGAGAGCTGTCCTTCAATTTCTCAACAGTTTCTTAACTTAAATCCTTCATTCTGAGTGTAAGAACTAAATCAGGCTCAAGGAGGAAAAACTTAATTAATCAGAGGTAGGGAAGTTCAAAGTGCGTGTTGGGTCAGCTCTGTTGCTATCCCCACTCCGGAGGGGCAGGGTTTACGCTAATCCCTCTCTGCTGCAGAATGACAGCTACATGCTGCCCAGTGCTTTCTGGCAGGGACTAAATTTGAAGGTCTCCTTTCTTTCTGCTCATCTTTTTAAAGCTTAATATCGTCCCTGAAACACAACTGAGGGCCAGATATAGCAGAGGGGTTTAAAACGCCACGCACAGCCTGGTGACACCATGTGTGAGCCAAGTGTCGTGCCCTGCACACTCCACTATGAATTCTGAACGAGTGGTTAGCATCGATGTCAGTGAGACGGGAATTAGATGAGCAGGGGCTGCGCAGTGCCCACTGAGGGAACAGGGCAAGGGAGCCACCATGACTTGCTGATTCAGTATCTCCACATCCACGAACCTACTGTTTCTTCCAGTGAACTGAATCGCTGTGCCAAACACTTGGTTATCTATGTGGACAAAACCACTCAAGAATTTAACCAATACCAACAGCCCTTGATTACCCAATTAAACACCAGCGAAGATAACGCCAGCGAAAGCACAACCAGGTCTTTGTGCACCACCTGGCTGGGAAGACACACCCTGCAAAGCCAACCAGATGCTGTGTGCCAGCCCATGGATGCAGATATTTGGCTCCTGTCCACCTGAGCTGACACGTGAGCCCTGACAGCAGCACTGATGATGAGCAGCCAGACATTTTTCTTGGGTACAGACATGACAGGAGGTGTATAGGGGCAGTTCTGTGCCCAGCAGCACATTTTAACCCAGCCTCCCCCACAACACCTGAAGCAGATGAGCTTGTTTCTGCTCTACAAACCCAGCTGCTGCGCCGGAGCTTGCTCTCATTCCTAGCAGGGCTGAGGATGGGGCATCAAACTCTCCAGCCCTGGAGATGTTTGGCTGTGGTGCTGGGATCCCCACCAGAGCCCCAGCTCCAGCGCCTGCCAGGGAAACATCGGTCGGAGCCGGGATGTTGAGTCCCACCCCACGCCTAAACAGTGAAGTCAGCATTTAGTTCCTCGATCTCCACACCAAGTATCTCATTTCAATTTAATTTCACAGTTGTAATGGATTTTTCAGAAATATTCCAGCCCATATTTACTTTCCAACACCTTATTTCCTTTCGCATTTGAAAAAACTTTCTATCTAATCCCCCAAGTCATCCCACAGTCTGAATAATTTCAGGTTTTTAATCAATAGCTGTCAGACTTGTCAAATTACTTTAGGGACCACAAAGCAATTTTTAAACATTCATAAACCCTCGTAGAACAGTTAAGTGCACTGAATTTTAAAAGAAAGGGGAACTGAATAACACTGATCAAATAGGATTATATTCTGGCAAATTATAAATTAGTTTTTTATGAATCATCTCACAGCTCCTTGTCTGGTGTCAGCCTCCCACTGCTGTAGGAAGAAGAGACCGTTCACCTTCACAGAAAGAAGCCTCTGCTCTTGGCTTCCAAGCCTCCCAAGCAGGAGCAGCGTGGAAGACTTTTTTTTTTTTTTTGCTGTTGTTCTTTCTAAAAGCCACACTGCTTTCTGGCTCCCGTGGGGTCCTCTCCATCTCCCAGCTGCCTCGGCCAGAGACGGCCACACTGCTGCTCCGAAGCTGTACAAATGCATCACAGCTCCTGGCACCCTTCCCAACCCAGTCTTTCCTTCTCAGCGTGTTTCTGGCGTGTGAATCTGTCTGACATGTTAGTCTAGAAATGAGGGTCACCAGAAGTTCTGCATTTGTTGGACATCTGTACCCAAAGCACAGCTTGAACCCTTTATTTGGATGGTTTTCCACGTTGCACTAAGTCAAGCTATGAGATGAATGTGGCAGCCTGCACGGCTGCTGCCTGCTCTGTGCTGGTGCTAGGAATAGAGAGATTGAGAACATCTGAAGGAGACCAACATGTTTCTCCAGAAATGACTTCATACACAGCAGTTCCCTCTCATCATGGGAGGGACGTGGCCTGCAAAGGGGAAAAATGGCAACTTCACAGCTACCCCAAGGATGCTGGAGATCTCCCAGGAAGCATGGCCCAGATCAAAGATGGGGTGAAGGATGATCAGAAGAAAGGAACATATGAGTTGGCCACATGCAGACAAACAAGTCCGAACCCTCCACACTCCTTCCAGCTGAACCTTTCCAGTGCCTCAGAACTGCCCCAAACACAGAATCATAGAATGGTTTGGGTTGGAAGGGACCTCATCTAGTTCAATCCCCTGCCACGGGCAGGGACACCTCCCACTGGATCAGGGGCTCCAAGCTCCATTGGTGTGGGGACACACACGCTGCTGCAGCTCCACAGGCCTCCAAAGTCCTCTTTGGAGTGATTTACCTTAACCTACGGCTTGTTTCGGTGTTGTTTCCTTGCCCTTTCCCAGAGCTCTGTGGATGCAGTCAGCACTGACAGCTCCACACGCTCTGCTCCCAATCCTACCCATCACTGCATGCCCTGGCTCTGCATGTACCACAGATGTGCTTTGCCAGAGACGTGCAATTCCATCTGTAAAGCCTCTAAATACCCAACAATGGCTGCTTTTAACCTTTCCATTGGTTTCTGGTTTCCCGAAGGACTCTCGCTGTTGCTGTCTCAATCAGCATCGCGCTGACAGCCACAGGAGGGCCTGGCTCCCAGCGCCATGTGCCACCAGCCCTCAGCTGCCAGCGCTCGCCCCAGCTCAGACACCCCAGAGCAGAAAATCCAGCAAGCACGGATTTGGAGACCCAGGTGACTTCGTTCAATGTCTAAAGCATCATTCTAGAAGCTGAATGCGTCCTGGCTTTGGGCTTGTTGGGACCCCAGGTGGCCAACATCTGCCCCAACCGCTCTCTCTGCCTCCAGCTGGGGCCTGCGAAGCATTGACACAAACAGCTCAGAGCAGGAGACGGGATGGGAGCGCGTAGGAACTGCCAGGCAGGCCAACTCGGCAGGAAATGTGGGATTGCCTGAGTCAGAGTTCCTTTTTTTTCTATCGAGTTCAAAATATCTCCCAATGCAAACACTTCAGCAAGTTCAGGTGCTTTTAAGGCTTACTTTGCACTTCTTGGTGAGGTGCTCAATAGGTTTGTCAAGCCAGACATCGGAAGTTTATTATTCTCACTCAGCTTTCCCAGTGTTCAGTGAAGCAGAAACTCAAACCCACCCACGCACCCTGTGCTAACACACAGAAGCTCCTACAAATCTATGTGTTGTTACATGTATTGTGTGTTCCAGGCCAGACAAGAGACTCTAAACAGCAGAGAACAAAGCAGGACAGGGGCAGGTCAGTTCAACACAGACGATGGAGCCAACTGTTCCTTTCAATTGAAATGATTGACCCCTGAACTGTGCTTGATAAGGATCCAAACATGTCATTACTTTGCATTAGTAATAATAATAAAGCCAGAGTGCTTTTTGTTATGAGATATCCTGCCCAGGGATTTGTTAAAGAACATTTAATTGTGGGGCCATTTCATTAAATGTAAAAATTAAAATAAAGAGAAGAGGCTGTGATGTTGGGAAAAAAAAGTCATAGTGAAAAACAGGCACCTGCAGGGCTTAAAGAGGAGACAACACCTTAAAGAAAACGCTGCAGATTCCAGGAGCAGGGGCAGCTCAGGAAAGGTGGGCCTGGCTCAGCAGGGCTGGAGAACCCAGGGTTTTGTTTGAAACGACAAAAAGCTCTCACCATTTTGCCTTCTTCTCTCCCCACTCCCCTCTGGGGAGGTCCCCACACAAGCAGCTGTCCTTGAGGAACAGATTTGCTCAGCACGCAGCAGCAGCGGCTGCAGCCGCGATGCACCCCTGGCTGTGATTCAAAGGATTAATTAATAAATAACATTAGTTACTGCGGGGGCACTGCCAATATGAACACTACTCAACTTAAAAATGATGAGGCAGACTGGTTTGAGTTGCAGCAGCTGCCAGCGCTGGGTCGCACTTCCTCTCCAGTAAAAGGAGGACTGGTCGTACCGAACAAGCAGAGAGACGATGGAACACAACCCCACCAAGCAGACAAGTGGGGAAAGCTGATCAAACGTAGCAAGGGAGCTGAAACAACTACTTTGAAGATGAATTTTAAGTTGACTACAGTGTCCTCAATCTGTTTCACTGTCGACTGGGTGGAATTCTTTCCCCAGAAGGGTGAAGTGCAGACAGTGGCGAGGAGCTGCAACCCCACCACCGCTTCACACGCTCGCTGCAGGCAGAGGAAGGGTCAGGAGAGAGTCCAAGAGCTTGTTTTTCAATAGTACGTGCTTACCTGTATTTGTGGAAGCACTTCAGAACCTCTGTCAGTGCCTCAAGGCACTGCTCCGAGGTCTGAACGGACTGGGAGTTGGGAATAACTGGGGAACCAGGCAGAGCAGCTCAGCTCCTGCATGCATGGCAGCAGGAGCAGATCAGATCCAGTCACGCTCTGATCCCAGTCACGCTCCGGACCCAAGGTGTGTCGGAGGGAGAGACAAAACATCAGAGAATCTTAGATCTTTCTGATTGCACTGGGTTTCTCTGACCCTAGGCCATATATTTTCTTTCCAGAACACTATTACTTTTAAAATAGTTGGTGCCACTTCCAAACTGTGTTTGCATCACTTCTAAAACTGATAGTTTCTCGAATATAAAAGATAAAATCCATCCTGGATGAATGTTAACATTAATCACAGCCCCAAAAATCATTGACTCTCACGCTGGCAGTAACTACTCCCGACAGCCGTTTCATGTCTACCTGCCAGGTCGAGCCGCCCCTCGGAGCAGCAGCTGTGGGACTGGGACTAAGTGGGCTCCTCACCCCACTGGGCTTCCTCAACACTGGTGTTAATGGACACAAACACCCTCCTGCTTTCAAATATCCCTAAGTGCTTTTCACAGCTGAGTAACTCCAGTCACCATCAGCTGGGCTTGCAGCTATATCAGTAAATAAGACAGAAAAAACAGCCACTTGCCTCCTAAAAGTTATGTGCTTGTCATCCTTTTTAAAAGGACGCTCTGAACTGAGCAGCATATAAAGAGCAGGAATACATAAAAGCAGAGACACGCTTCTTTAAACTCCACTGGAACGCTCGGTGCTGCAGGAAGCTTTCCAGGCAGAAAAGTGGAGAATATGCCATGTGAGGTGCTAAAAGGCAAGGGACAGCCCTGCCGAGGAGCACAGCGCTGCCCGGGAACGTCAGCGGGGCTGGGATGGGCCTTGGCAGCCCAAATGTGTTATCCTTCACCCCTCTCATTAATGCAAGAAATTTCGTTTATGAATACCGTTCCATACAAATACCATGAGATCTGGCCTTAACACACTCAGCTTTATAATTAATACCAACTACAGTGTCTATGAAGGCTAAGAGGCCTCTGGGGTTCTCGAGGAGGGAATAAGTCCACTCAAGGCTTGGCTTTAGGGCGCGTTCCTCTATGTGTCTAGCAGGGTCTTGGGGCTCCAACACTTAGGTTCAAAAGTTCTTTCAGAGGATCTTCTCACCATGCAGAGGGGACACGTGAGCCCCGTCTCAGCGAGGCTGCCGGGGCAGGGACTGGAGCATCCTTTCTGCTGAGCAGGAGGAAGGAGCAGGGATGGAAAATGCCCCGAGGTTATAAGATGGTATTTGGAAACGAAAGCTCCACTGCAGAACTAGGGAACCGGGTGTGGGATTTGCTTTGCTGCCATTCCCACTGGCACTGCTGGGAAATTTCTTCTCTCTAAATAAAACATAGTGTAAAGTAAAATGCCTGCTTCTAGGTTTCTTGTTGCAATCGAGTGAAGAACACTGACCAGAGCTTTGCAGACAATAAAGCTCAACGATCTCTGGGCTGCACTAGCAGCAGGATCTGTGCCCCAGGCACCAGGAACTGTGCAAACGTAGGGAATGAGCCAAGCCCCAGGGCCTCACCGTTCAAACCAGACCACTCAGCCAGCCTGTCACTCAGCTTTTACCATCTGCGACATGGGAATACGCTCTATACCTGCTACCTTGAAGAGCTGTTAGGAGGACTTACACAGGAGTAATCAGAAAGTATTATTTATATGCGTTAGCTGTGTTAGATATTGCTTTTCCAAGAGCGTTTTCCTGTGAGCTGCTGGGAAGCCTGACTCACTCCATGGCCCTTGGCAAGATGCTTATCTTCTCCGGCCTTTCATTTCTCTTTCCAGCCCAGTATCCCACAACAAGCTCCTATCTAATCCGTACCTGCCTCCAGCAGGAGCTAATGGCTGCTGTTTCAAAGGGATGCAATCTTGTTAACAGAGGGAAAATATAGTTCCTGACCCTTGAAGGCAGGCAGGCAGAGCCCTGAAACTTTTGATTTATTCTTCCTGCTGATGCCGGTTGCTTAGCTACAAATATCCTCGATGCTCATAAAAGGTTCTCTCCCGTGCTCCTCCTCACTGCTGTGCTTTAAGTCCAGCCACAGTTTATTTTTCTTGAAACCTAGGTGATGAAATTTCACGGTGATGTTACATCGAGGTGTACAACACCTCACTCCCCCTCCAGCACCCAGGAAAATGCCACCAGCTGTCCCATTCAGAGCCAAGTCACCTTCCAACACCGAAGACGGGCAGCAGCGCCCAGCCCTGCTCTCAGAGCTCACTTACAGAAGAAACACAAAGGGAAAAAAGTCAGAAACAAGTGTGATGGACCAAACTGAACTTGTAGCTGAAGGACAGCTGACTGCGGAGCTTATGGCTTCCAGCTCTGCTGCTCTCTCCTCAGCACAGGGAGGACATGGAGCTGTTGGAGCAAGTCAAGAGGAGGCCACGGAGATGATCTGAGGGCTGGAGCACCTCCTGTACAAACACAGGCTGAGAGAGGGAGGGTAGACTAAGGGAGGGTAGACTTAGACTGGATATAAGGAATGTTTTTCTGTGAGGGTGGTAAGGCCCTGGCCCAGGTTGCCCAGGAAGGTGGTGGATGCTCCATCCCTGGAAACATTCCAGGTCAGGTTGGATGGGGCTCTGAGCAACCTGATCTGGTTAAAGATCTATCTGCTCCTGCAAGGAGTTGGACTGGATGAATTTCATGGTCACTTCCAACCCAAAGCATTCTGTGATTATGTGATTCCTCTGTGGGGATCCTTGTGGGGCTGCTGTACCCTCAGCTCTGGTTGAATGTGAGGGCTGTGGCCACCATCATTGCCCACCCCTGCACTGAGTTTGTGTGACAGAGAGGAAGAGGACATCAACAGGTGACATGAGTCACTAGGAAACCACGGTCTGGTCTCAGTCAAGGATAAATAACATCACTGTAAAAACAATAACCTCATGGAGCTAAAACAAAGCAAGCAGGTCCGGGTGGGAACAGCAGGACAATCCCTCGCACCAGCTGTGGGGACAGGGCAGGCAGGAGAATTCAAAGGTGGTTTTTTTCCTGTCTGATGAAATTAGAGAACAATGAGTAAACCCTCTCTTGGTAGGAAAGGGAAGCAGCTTAGCAGGAACAGGCGGCCCTGGAGCCTGACTGAGGCCCTACCGTGCTCGGGAGCAGCGCAGGGAGGCTGGGGCTGCAGGCTGGGGCTCTCGTGGGACTAGCAGCATCCAGCTCCTCCCAGCCTGAACTGGAAGCAAATCATTGTGCAATCCCACAATTACTGACCAGGACACAACAAAAAAGCGCAGAGAACCATTAGTGCTGTTACATTCTGATGGCTAAAAGCTGCCACAACTCGAACATTGAAAGGCACCTTTTAGGCTGACAGGGCCTCTGGTTCTGAGCAAGGAACAGAGGAGACAGAAGGGCTGGGAGTCAAGGGCCTCTTTATCAAACTTGTTTTCCAACTAACAACCTTGCAACGCTGCCAGAAGAGAACCAGAAAGCTCCCAGTCAGCACCGCACTGCAACCAGTGATTAATTTGTCGCACGACACTTTGCTTGCTGTACATGACAGGGCTCATAAATTCTCATTTTTATTGATGTCCTGGCCGAGGGGGCACGTTGGGAAAGGCCGGTTTGTGCTGCAGCCGTCCTGGGCAACCATCTGGGGACAGCCAGGGAAGAACAAGCAGCCTGGACTGTTGATGCCATCTGACTGGGGATAACCCCTTTAATCAAGGACGTGGGATCAGTATCTGGTATCTGACATTTCTCTCTCGCCATAGTCTGTTTTCACACCCTCGGCTCTTACATGGTGAACGGGCAAAAGAAAGAACTAGTCCTGGGGAGAAGGAGGCCCTCTTGGAAGAAGCCCTCAGCGACTGGCAGCTCAGGCCCAGCATGTAACAACTCCATCAATGCCCAACAAGACTTAAAAATCGGGTCTCAAGCACCTAAAATTAGACCTGAACAATGAGTATCTCTACATTTTTCAGTCCCAAGTGATACAACTCCAAGTTCTTTCAATAGCTCTTCTCAACACAAATGGCAGATTATTAAATCTGTCATCAAATTGCAGGTCTCTGAAAAGGTGAAAGTCAAAGAGAAGCAGAGAAGGGGGTGTTTCTGTACAATACTCAGTGGAGCTGAGGAGCCTTTTGAATAAGACAAGGTGTTATTCCTGTCACTCGCAGCAGAAGGGAACTCACAAAATGACTGAGTGCTTTCTCATCCCACTCACTATCTTCCCAGCTTCCCACAGATGCACTCTAGGGCCAGAAAAGCCCAGCAAGCTGCTCTAATAAAACACCAGACACACACAGGGCTGGACTGGGAGCAAGCGAGCCCCACGCACTGGAATGCACTGGGGAGAATGGTGATGCCTCGTGCGGAACAGAGGCTCCCCTTTCACATCTCCTTCTTCTAATATTGTCACTAACGAGGCCACAGGAGGTGGCTCAGTCGCACAAGAGACTGCTTGTGTTTAACAAGCCCACAGCAGCCCTCTTCGCACTGCACTGCAGGCCTGCCCAGGGACAGTGCCCGCTGCTCGCTGTGGGGTGGCAAGGAGGATGGTGCCAGGAGCAAACACACCACAAGACCATGGGTTCTCCTGCCTGGGTCTCCCCAAAGACCACCCACACCCAACCCTGCCTCATCCGTGCTGCTAAGAGGAAAAGGACAGAAATGCTGGCTGGGAATCAAATGGAAGCAAAGAGAGTCATATCAGTTTACCTCAGAACATTAACATGGCTATTAATTACCATTTGCTACATTGAGCTATGATTTAATGAGAACAAATACAGATGTAGCCTCGACCTTTTCTCCCTCACTCCACGCTCCTGTCCTTACGTCCTTCCCACAACCCACGATCCCCAGCCCCGAGCAGGGCATATGCTCAGCGTGGCTGCTGGAGCCCCTCCTCAGCTGCCTCCAGCCCAAAACTCTGAATGAGGCTTCTCTTAATAAACATATAAGAATTCACTGCTTCAGTCATACTGAGATGTTCTTGATTGTACTTATTATTATAAATATGCTTTATTTTCAATCCGTGATTTCTATTTGCTGCATTTATTGAACAGCAAGCAGCTGATAAGAGATTCTGCTGCCATTTAAGATACTGCAAGCAATGCTGGTCACTCTGCAACTTTTGGGGATGAGGAGATGGGAGGGAGGAAGCGCGGTTGAGGCTTAATGAGAACGCAAATGCTTGCCAGACTTTAATTTGAAATACTTTCTTTCTCTCCAACAATATCCTTTTCCGCTGGGTTCTGAAAAAAGCGGAGCTGGACAATCGTACGGGAAGCTGGGAGAGCCTAACAATAGAGGAGTGGAGAGGGGAGTGAAACCAGCCTATCTCCTTTGGCTCAAAATGAAATGTGAAAAGAAACAAACTGCATAAAGGATGACTAACAAAGACAGCTTTAAAACTCGTTTCAGGGTTCACCTTTTCAGGCTCGCAGCAGGGATAGCAGAAAGGACATTCAGTTCCATGCATTACATAAGTTTGAGTCCATCTCCCTTTAAAGTGAGCTCTGCTGCACTGCTACCACGCATGCAGCCGCCCACACACCCAGGACTGCTTGCAAACATTCCCTACCCCAGTCCTCCGCCAATTCCTTCTTTACAATCACACAGATCTTTCACAATGGCTTTGAAAACCCCATGAATTCCCTGTGCTGCACTGTGGCCACTCCGCACCTCTGCTCCCCATGGACACGAGGGCATCGCTTGCCTGTACAGTGTGCTCTGAAATCTCCAGGTCCCTTTTGCAAGGGCATCAAGGCCCAGTGTAAACGCCTTCCAAGCAAACCGTTATCATTTGATTCCTGCATCTTTCCGAATCTCCCCACAAATGCCCAGAGGAAGCGAGAGCGCTCCTCTCCTTGGCAGATGATTGAATGCAGAGGTTGGCTGAAGGCGCAGCTGCCTCGACCCCCACCGGCTGCTTCCACACTGAACAGCAGAAACATCTGCACTGCTGACCTGGCTGACAGACCTCGGAAGATCTCTGCTCAGAGCAATCCAACATCTGAAAATGCAACACACTGCAAGACGCCGTAGCCGCGGTGGTTCCCACCAGCTGAAACAACGCGCTGTGAACCCCGTTTTCTCCATAGCTGCTCCCTGGCCCTTCTTAAGAAGCAGCATATGAACAGAAAGGACTGTAAAGGTCTAGTTTTCCAAACCTGGATCATCCACTTGGAGCGCGAGCTCATGAAGGTATAGGAAATACTTTGCCACTGCAGTTCCATTGTAATTCATCAAATGCTAGAGAACTGCTGAAAAGACAGGTAAGTGAAGAACTACCGGACACTTACCCAAGCTTCCACAGAAGAGAAAAATAAAATCAGGATAGAAACCGAGTTCAGAGGTGGTCAGGAAAGTCAGCTCCTTGGAGAGCAGTGTTAGTCCATCCCTGCGTGTCCTCCCTTGGCTGCTCGGTTGGGCTGGTATGACTGGGCTGGCTCTTACTCTGCTCGCAGACTCCCAGCCTGCGAGACTTCCTCTGCAGCTGATAGTGGGGTTATTAAAGTAAACTGACTGTTGCCCTTTGTGAAGGGAGGTGGGCGGGAGGGGAAGCTCAGCCCCTTCCCTGCCTTTGTAATTGAAACCCTTCCTGGAGGCTCCCAGCTCTGGAGGAGAGGGCTCCGCTCCAGCCCCTGCCCGGCTGCGGGGAAGCTCACGCAGGTACTGGCTGCGATCCAGGCTGAACAAACTGCACTCCAGGTTTACATGAAAAAGCAGCTCATTCCTAATTAAACTTCATCTAGCATTTTTCTGTCTCATGCATAATTAGTGCGGTACAGCAAACACACCGGTAAGAAGTGAAAGAGTTTACACTAAGGGCAGGCTCCTGCGTCTGCACCTTTGATTACATTTCCGATTTCCTCTGTCTCTGCAGTGACAGACTCCCACCACTTCCCGAATGTCAAAGCATTCCCCATCCCCACTGAGGACTGGACACTGGTGGCACTAGAGGAGCACACGCACCTGAACCCTCTCCGCACACACAGCTCCCGATCCCATCCCTGCAAAGGCAACACGCTTCCATGCTTCCATCAGCACTTGTATCAGGATCGCAGCTTTATTACTTCCTGAAGGCAGTTAATCTTTAAAGCTCAAACTATAAATGCTGTCAGCTCAGCTTGAAGCCTCCCTCTATTGGTATTTCCAATTCACATTTGAAATGACAAAAAAGTCCAGGCACACAAGAATAAACTCCACAACCCAGCATATAGGAATTAAAGGGCATTTTCCTCAAATCCTCTTGAAATCTACCTTTTCATTACTAGCCACAGCCAGTGCAATAATAAACGCCAGCCCCCTGACAGCAACGTATCTATCTCACCTCCACTGTATTCCACTGTCACAACACTCAAGGACCTGGCGAGCAGCCTCAGCACAACAGGTTTTACGGCACCTGGACAATTAGAAATTCTGGCACATCACAGAAATAGAGACAAAACCCCTCACTATTTTGTTTTAGTTCCCACAACTCCCTGAGCCTCCCCTTTCCCCTGAAACACACCCTACTTCAGGCAGTGATCATCTCTGACAGCAAACCTTGAGATTCGCTGCTCTGCTGATGACCATGAGAGGTGGGGACAGGGGACAGGAGATTACCTGTGGCAGCAGCGAGTGCCATTCCCTGAGTGAATGAGAAAGAGCACCTCGAGCATCTGCTCTGCTCCGGGGCTTATCGCCCCTTGGGACAGCAAGGACTTTGTGTTCTTCTGGGTGTTTTCACTGAGAGAAGTGGAAGGGCAGAATTGCAAGGATGGTTTTGATGACATCTCTGTTCAGTGTCCCAGCCTTATGCTACCAGCTCAGCTGTCACTAGTTCCTAATCACACTAAGTACTGAGCTCTCGCTGCGATGCAAACAGACACCTTCCTCACCTCACAGGTGCCAGTGGCACATCCAGTGTAGGTGAGGCCCCTCTCCTTGCAGCAGGGATTATTTTTCACCTGAACCCCACTGTTCTTGCAGCAGGGACCACACTACAACCAAAGCTGAGGGGCAAGAACAAAACTCTGCTTGCAAAACCCACGACGAACCACGCGTTTGGTGTCTGTAGCCCAAATCCTGCTTGCATGGCAGCCCAGCAGTTACGTTCTCACAGGTTCAGCAGGAGCAGGGTTTGCCTACAAAGTAGTTGTGACAGGTAACCGAGCACCTCCTGTTCCCTGGGATCCCTTCCTGGCTCACATGATTCTGTTCTGGGTTCTCTGCTCTCAACGTGGCAGCCAGGTGTGCCAGAACTCACCTCAACTTATAGCCTTAGGGCACTACTTGCAGGGAAATATTAAATGACACAATGAAAACACAAACAGTCTAAGACAAGACTGGTAAAAAAAGAAGAGCTAAGCAAATAAACAACAGAAACCCACCCCAAATATGTGTGTCTGTATGGGTACACAACACAAGGAGTTTGCTTCTCTTCTGTATTACACTAAGTTCAAACCAATCCATCCCATTCTCCTCTATATACACGAGCATATTAAAATGAGGACTGACCCAACATTGAATATTCCCTGTCTTAGCAACTACTCCCAGCTGTTAGTAACACAGAAGGTCCATGAGAGCCTGGGAGAATGTATCCACATGCAGGCTTATCTCTTCATTTCAGACCATTCATCATTCCTTGCCTGGAAGCAACAGTTAATTTACAATAACTCAATGTCAAGATGGCAGTTTAAAGTCCTCCTGAGGATTGCCCTAGGAGAAGATTTTGTCCCGGCTCTCTGCAGCCACTGTGGACTCAGATGAGCCTCTTCTGAAGTCATGTAGTTTCAGAGCACGACAGAAATAAAGAAAGGCAGAAGACCTGTTGGGCTGCAGCCAGGGCAAAGCCAAACCTGATGAAGGGTCATCTCACCCATTTGTTCTTTGGGGATTCAGCAGTCACAGAAATTAAGAGACAGAAAGGAAAAGTATGGCAGGTCAGAAAATGCTGCACACAAT
Source organism: Coccyzus lansbergi (assembly GCA_033558105.1). Classification (NCBI taxonomy): domain Eukaryota; kingdom Metazoa; phylum Chordata; class Aves; order Cuculiformes; family Coccyzidae; genus Coccyzus; species Coccyzus lansbergi. The sequence continues at coordinate 878,372 of JAUMJK010000501.1, read as the reverse complement.
AGAGATTTCCTATGGTTTGCTGTTTTGTCCAGACTAGGTTTAAATAACATATTGCACAGAGTAGGAAGCAGTTCCAACTTCGAGTGGGGAAGAGGGTGCACCTGAGCTAACACCAACAGAGAGAATCTCTCTGAAAAGGCCATGTCACCACTGGACCTGACACTGAACCCCTGGCAAGGGGTGGAACTGGATGGGCTTTGAGGTTCCTTCCAACCCAAACCATTCCATAATTTTATGATCCCATTCCCCTTCTCTTCTCTCTCCCACATTTGCCTGCACTGAGTTTTACCTTTTCCTTTTAAGGACTTTGCTCACCACACTTCACTAGTGCCGCTGGCCCTTGCCTGTTATCAAGGACAATCTGCACCTAGTACTTTGGAAAGCAATTACTTCAAAACCTTTAGGTGGTGCCCCAGACGGTGCCATCTATGTAAATCAGAAGGTGTCTAAAGAGGGTGTTTACAAGCAGAACGCTGCTAAAAGTCTGCCTTGGTTGCAGATAACAAGGCTGAGACAATGACAGATTTCCTTCCCCTCACAGCCAAGAGCAGCTCCCTCTGATTGGCTTTGCTGTGTTTATCCAGGATGCTGGGAGAGAGCAGGCACCAAATATGCAATTAATTGGCAGTTTGCAAGAGCATATTGCCTAAAGATAAACAGAGTGGGTGATCGTGGCGTGTGTAAAACGGCTGAGTGCTGCAGATGTAGTGTTGACCCAGTTTAAAAAAAATAAAGAGGGTTTTTTTTGTTCTCTTGGAAAATAATTGTATTCCAATGAATACTTTCTTGTGCGGTCCCTCTGGCCTTTGAGTATTTTGTGTATGTAAGCCATTCCGGGTCCTTCTAGTCTGGAAGTACTTAGTAAATTAAGAATTTGCTGAAAACTTTTACTGCTGACATCAGGGGAGCTTTTCACCCATGGAAAATGTTTTGCGCGGGAGCAGACAAGTACATTGCGACACGGTGTTAATGGCCTTTACTCTGCACAGCGGGTGTTCCGCAGGCAGGGGAAGACGAGACTGCTGCATCTGAGTCTAACGGGAAATCAAGTGATGGGGAAAGGAACAGAACTCTAGGACAGACAGAGGCGTCTGAAGCAGAACAGGTGGAGAGGAGCAGAGCGGAGGGCCTGGGGCAGGGGATTGACTGGTGCTTGGGAGTGGAGAGGGCTGTGAGGGCAAGGGACAGGCTACAGCTTCAGAGCAGAGGCGCTGCCAGAGAAAAAGGTACAAGGATGGCACAAAACCCAGAGCCAGGTAAGAAAGAAAATGATAAAAGGAGAATCATAGGATGGATTGAATTGGGAGGCAGCTCAAAGCCCATCCAGTCCCACTCTCTGTCATGGGCAGGGACACCTCCCACTGGATCAGGGGCTCCAAGCCCCATCCAACCTGGCCTTGAACCCCTCCAGGGATGGGGCAGCCACGGTTTCTCTAGGCAATCTCTGACAGGGCCTCCTCACTCTCAGGAAAACATTTCTTCCCCAGATCTCCTCTCAATCTCCCCTCTTTCAGCTCAAACCCATTCCCCTCAGCCTATCCCTGCCCTCCCTGCCCAAGAGCCCCTCTCCAGCTCTCCTGGAGCCCCTTTCCATATGGAAGGCTGAATGCTACTTAGGAGCTCAAGACACGTTTTGGAAAAAATACATTGAGGCTGGAAAAGGGAAACGCAACCAGAACGTGATGCCAGTGAGAGCCCTCAGAAAGAGCACTGACGACACGATAAGAGCAGCAGCACAAACTCGTGGATCAAGTGTGAAACACAAATGCTAAACAGGACAGCTCTCAGCTTTAGGGAAAAAAATACATTAGAAGAAAAGTCCTCAACATAGACTTTCAGACTTGGTATTCTACAGAACAAAATCGAGGCCCACACAGCTACCAGGCCTGGCAGTAACAGGCAATGAAAATCAATGACCTCACAGGACATCTGCCTCTCTCATTTTTTATATTTAGTGCTGTAAAATTAAAGACTAAAGCCTGTGACTAATCTCTCCCTTCATTTGATTGAGGCCACATTGACATTACCGGCTCTGCTCAGATCGAGCAGGAAAGCAAGTCGTGACCTGGCAACATCTTTGTAAGGGACAATGCACAGAGATTGTATCTGACCTGACCAGCGTGATGACTTCAGAAATGCCCTTACAGGAATTACTGATCCCATGGAGAGATTTTTACAGCAAGCTTTGACTTGTTTCGCTTGGTGCTTTCGCTTTTGACTCAGTCTCGGCTGTAAATTGAGAGCGGATGGTTGCAAGTGCACTTCGTACTCCACTGGCAATGTCCTTCCCTCTTCCGTGCTACGGTGATTCCAGCCAAACCCTTCATGCAGGCCTCAGTCCAGCTTCCCTTGAATCCCCCTGGATGCCAGGCCTGAGCCCCTAAGCCATGGAGCTCAGCATTCCAGAAGCACAGCAAAAATTCATCAGCGCTCTAAAACATGTTTTCCTTTCAGATCAAAGTTTCTGTATTTGGGTAGATAAAATTAGCCAGCAAAATAAGTGACGTTTTATTCAGAGATGCAGAACTTCCATTGATTTTAATGGATTCAGCATCCCGGAAAAGTAGGGCACTTACTTATGTGCCTCCATAAGCATCCGCATACGAACTTGGAGGAGCCAAGTTTGTAAATGATGACCTTATGTTTTAAAAACTATGAGACAGTTCTGCACGCACGGGTCTGTTATTCCTTTTAGTTCTGTCAGCAAGGCCCATCCCGGAGCTAGATTTAGGCTGTAAACTGTGCCTTTAAAGTCTCTTGCAGTCTCCTCTATTTAGCAAAACACTTGGGCAGCTGCTCCACATCTTCCTGAAGAGCAGCAGTGAGTTCAGGGCTAACGGTTTCTCCTGCCCCTCTGGCTGTGATGGGGATGCATCTGTTTCCCCACAGAGTTTCCAATCATCATGGGAATAGCTCGGCAGCCTCAAACCCCATTTCTGCCTCATCACTTAATGCCAGGAACAGCTCGAACACCTCACAGTGCTCAGTTCTGCAAAGCACAGCAAGAAAAACCTCCTGCACAATCCACAGCGATGGGCACTTCAGAGAGAGAAACACCGAGATGCCAAGCAAGAGGTGTTCTGGGAGGGCAGTCGTAACACAGTGAAGCTCAGGCCTTTCACCAGAGGAACTCCTCACCCTGCTATTTATCTGGCAACTTATCTATTTTAATCTCGTGCGGCTGAGTGCCGATCAGCGTTCTGCCATTTGGCTGCTTAAGGAAATCACTGTATAATTTAGCGCTGATTGTTTAAAACACTTGGCAGGAAACAATAGATAAAAACTGACAGGACTTTCGCAGTTAACAATGCAAACTAATGAAGTGAAATACTGCTCGGAGAAATATTGTGACGGGCACCGCAGATCCAAACGAAGGAGAAGTGGCAGGGTGGATTGTACGCTGCGGTTCCTCAGTCTTGACTTTGAAGGAAAGTCATCAGCTCTCCCTTCTCCCCGCTCTGCCACCTGGTTTGGTTACCAGGCGCTGTCTGCACCTTTGTACAATCACACTCGTTCAGAAAATTCCCCGAGAGGAATCAGGAAACCAGAGGAGCTCAGCTCTGCCACACTTTGACCTTCCCGCAGCACGAGCACCAGCAGGAGTTCAGCTGTGGAACAACACAGACCACTGGAGGGAAGGGGCAGGGGAGGACCCTGAACTCAGAGGAACACACAAACTGAGCTTCCAGCACGAGCCTCTCTGTGTGCTGTGTTCCCAGCCAGGACTCAGCATGTGGCCGGCACAGGTAGCCCCACTCCAGCTGCCCCACTCGCTCCTGAAGGCAACGGCTGGATACTGAGCTGGGGCAGAAACAGAGCTGCCACCGCAGACAGCCACAGGCACGTTTTATTTTTCTTTATCTTAAAAATTGCAGCTCAGGTTCTGAATTATTCAAAGTGGGCTCCGCTGACAGCTTCTGGAAGCAGTGGGGCACACAGAGACACAGATGGCGGCTGCAGTTTTCCCCTGTGCGCGGCATATCCCAATTCCCAAGTGTGTTTAACTGGACAATTAGTACCATTTGTTAAGCAGGCAGAAGGCAGCAGGGTGGAGTACACTGTGCTGTGTGCATGGAGGATGCTGGTACAGAACCCCTCGCATCTTCGTGTCTTCAGAGCTGAGGGTGCAGCCAGCCTGCCCCAGACATGAGTACCGCTTACACGAGAGACTGGTTGAATTATCTGGGGTCTGACCCACTGGCTCAGCTAAAATGACACTGGAGGCCTAAAAGAAACTAATGAGCAAAAGCACTACTGGGGAGGATTTCCCTGTTGTGAATCTTACTGTAGGCAAAGTAAGATTGTCCTGGTGCACTGAGAAGAGGTTCTGTGCACACAAGGAGGATCAATAGCCTCATCCCTACTGTTGACTGTGACACATCCTTGGAAATTCCCAATATCACTGGTTGTTCAGCCACCCTCCACGCTACCTGCCTCCTTTTGGCCTTGACCAGCTCGGAGAGAGACATAAGGGTGCAGCTTTCCCAACAAATCATGTGCAAACAGAGCATCTGGACTTTGGGAGAAGCTGAACAGTGTTAACTCATTTGGTTTCCATGGTGAAGGACTGCGAGGTTATCCTAAGAAGAACAGCAAGTTTTCATTTTCTGGCCCCAGGTAAAAGCCTAAGGAAAATTACAGCTGGTCGGGAGCAGAGACAACTTGTAGAGAAGTAAAGAAAAACTAAGCAGGGAAGTGGTGCAGCTGTACCGAAGCGCTGCTGAGTAAAGCCCAGAGTAATGCACCCCAGCCAAATGGTTGCTATTACCTGCCCAATTTTTTCCTTCAACTCAATAAAGCTCCCCCTGACCTGCGGTGGGGAACGTGCTCCAGCAGCTCCAAGGAAACAAACAGGCAAATCCCTAGAAAGCCCTGAGAATGAGAATCGTGCCTGTGGACCAAGCCAGCACAAGCCCCGCACAGGGCTCAAAGCCCACTTAAACCCAGGCCTGACCCCCTCGTCCCATCCCCTCGCTCCCACGGGGCTGATCCAGCAGATCAGTGCCCACGCACGAGCCCTCTAAATGGAGGAGAGTTTATGTGCTCTGAACAAACCTAGAGAGGGAACAGTTTTTAAAGCATCCGTATCTCCTCCTAGCAATCCCTTCCAGCACCAAGACACCGTGTTCCTCAGCACTGCAAGCTGAAGCTGTTCAAGTGAACAAGAGATGTGCCAGATGCCGTGTTTCTAATGAGATCTGACACTGCCAGCACTGAAAATCACATGGGAAGAAGCCCTCAGACCAGGAGATTGATTAAAAACCATAACTGACACTGGCAGAGAGTTTAAAAGCTTTTAAAAATCAAAAGCTAAATCCATCCTCATCCCAAAAGTAAAACACACTAAAGAAAATTTCTACTTTTATACAAGTCAGAGTTAATTTAAAACAAGTTAACACTCTGAAGGTCACACAGAGCTTGTCCACGGATCCATCTGCCCCAAAGTCAACGCACTGGTTTCAAATTCCACTTGAAAGCTGAAAGTTTACAAATGTTTCTGAGCTCATTAAACCAGAGCAAAACGAGGCAGACTGAAGCAAGAGAAGCAGGTCAAACACTGTTTTCCAAACAGAAAGAGCCTTGGCAGCCACAGGGTGATGCCCTGAACCCTTCCTTTGAATCATCTGCCCCTCTCCCCTGCCCGCACTTCTGCATCTCAGGCATAAAGGGCATTGAGGACGTGAATTCACTGCCTCCAGCTCCAAAGAAACCTCTCACCCTGCCCCAGAGGCAGCTGGGGCTGGGACAGCCTGGCCCCACGGGAGGACCCCACGACTTCAGAATCCGCTGCGTTGTTCCAACGTCCTCCCCAGGGAACAGCCGTGCTATTGTCTTTCAATAAAACTGCTCTCTCCAGGTTAAATATAGCTCGTGTACCACTCAGAGCAGAAAACTATTCTTCGTGTGAGAAAACGCGTAGCAGGTTTTTAGCTCAACAGTGTTGTTACTGTGCCACGGCGGAGGCTACAGAAACAACAATAATAGTAACGAACACTTAAAAATATCTCAATGCATATTTCACTGTGTCAGAGAGATTCAAATGCCGTCAGAGAAATTCAGATGTTTACCTCTAAAACTGGGTGAAAAAACAGCTTGAAAAATTGTTTTTGTTATTTTAATTGAAATTACAGGAGACTTTTTCTGTCTCTGCCTGTTCAGTGACCTCATTTCAAGGCATTTCTTAACTTTTTTTGCCTGAAAAGTGGAAAAATAGAACGAAGGAAAGACATAAAATCATGGCTTTTAGTAATGACAACTCAAAGTATATCAGAGTTCCAATGAATGATTTTATGACAATGAGGGATGTTGTTGGCATCGACACGAATCAGGGTTCAGGAAAGCCAAACAACTGCTACATCAGGTACAGTTGCCTGCTCCATGCCTGCCTGGAGGAACTCCAGCATCCCAGATGTGATTCACAGAACAGAATCACAGAATCATGGAACAGTTTGGGTGCGAAAGCACCTCAAAGCCCATCCAGCCCCACCCCTGCCATGGGCAGGGACCCTCCCACTGGATCAGAGGGGTTCAAACTCCATCCAACCTGGCCTCGAACACCTCCAGGGATAGAACAGCCACAGCTTCTCCAGCAACCTGGGCCAGGGCCTCCCCACCCTCACATTTCTTCCCACAGTCTCATCTAAACCTTCTGCCTATGACCTGCTGCTCATGCGTTTTCTGATTCAGCCCTGGACACAGTCACTTTCTGGGCTGCAAGAGCACTTCGGCAGCTCATGTTGAGCTTCTCACTCCCCAGCACCCCAAGTCCTCCTCCTCAGGGCTGCTCTCAATCCACTCTCCACCCAGTCTGGATTTGTGCTTGATTTTTCGTGTTGCTTCCAGTTTATCCCTGCCAAGGCCTTTTTTGGTTAAAGTTCATGAAAATAAGGAACAAGAAAGACCAAACCCACACAGAGTTAACCTCAGAGCCTGTCTAATGAACATATTATCTTCCTGGTAAGTTAGTCCAAGTGCAGAGTTTTACTGCAGTCATCATAACAGAATCCATCACCATCGTGTCCTCTGGATGTCATTATTAAATAATAAATGAAACCACGCAGAAAGAGGGAGAAAAGGCATCTCAGATATTTTGGAGCACATTTTAGAGGCCAGCAGCGGTGACGGGCAGAAAAGGCAAAGTCTAACAGGACAAGCTCTGAGGAACAGCAGCTCTGCAGTGTCACAGAGACAGGCAGAAAGAACAGAGGAGCCTGCAAGGACAAGCAGCATCCACTGGCTCCCCCCAGGCAGGCAGAGCCGGCAGCTGAGCCAGCAGAGGCACTGGCACCAGTCACCCCGACCTGGCGCAAAGAGAACCACTGTGCTGCAATGGCAGCACCACCACTCGCCAGCAAAGGTCAATATATTTTTGCTGTCAGCTCTTGGGGGGATTCTTCTAACACGGCTTAACTGGGTTTTAGCACCAGTGAAAACCCTGGAGAGACACAGCTTGTGCTTGGTCATAGAAGAGTTATGAGTGCTGACAATGGTAACGTCCCTCAACACAGCCAACGTAGGAACCAATCCTCCCCTCCCTCCCTGCAGTCTGGCCTGGCTACACCCAGCAGGTTATCCTCCCTTTCCTTTCTCTCTGTTCACATCGTTGTCCATCTCAAAGCTCCTCTTCCCCTGCCCTGGGAGCAGTCGATGAGTGGGCAGGTGGTGTCACCAACTGGTGGCACAGGAAAGCCACTGGTCCTGAAGAAACTGCCTGGACCTGCCTGTTCTCCTTCCTCCGTCATGGGCGTTCCCAACCTGGCCTGACCAGGGATGTCTCATTCTCTCTCCCTCTGCCCCTCCACACCTCACACTGATTTAACCAGGAGCACAGGGCTTGGAGGACGAGGTCTGAGCATCCCACTAGCTGCAGTGCTCGTGACTCAGCTTATCCCACCCTGAGACATAGGGAAGCCCTGCAGACTGGGTAACTCCACCAGAACCTTCAGGAGTAAATAAATAGCAGGCACTGAGTCATTTCCACACATTTCTCTTCTAATCCCTGCTCTCTCTCAGCTGCTTTATACTTGACTCGCAATTATCAGAAAGAAAGGATGAAAATAAACAGCAAGAGGAATTCCTATGTTAAAGACAAGTAATGAATTATTCTCAAACCAGCTGCCTGAACAGAACTAGGAAAGAAAAAAACCCCAAACACAGGCCGGTCAAACACACCCTGTTGACTGCAGGAAAACATCTTCATTGTCCTCTACCACGTTAAGGTTCTCCCTGGTGTGCTGAGCAAGCCAGAGCCCAGCAAGTGAAAGGGAGGTGCTTCTCATTTCCTTAATGCTTGAACTATGGAAGAACCAAATCCCTCAGCTCAAACAAGGCTTCAACCACCTCTCTGCCTCTCCTGCCCTGCCTCTCTGAGACCCTGAGGCAGTCAGAGCCATGCTGTGGCCATTTCCCTTGTTTTAGAAAGTATTATTCTTGAGAAATGTGCAGCCCTGCAGGCAGCAGCAAAAGGGTTTTCACCCCACATGTGTCACGGTCAATGAATTTTTTCATTTTACTCTAGTCTGAAAGGGGATTTCAAAACGTGTCAGACCTTTCCAAGATCCTATTCTTGTTCCCACTCCCTACCCCACCCCTTGCTCTTCAGAGTGATCCTTCGGGGAGGCTGGAACTGAAATCTGTTTCCTTGCCAAATAGTTTCCCTTTTCACCACCTACACTTCCACTTGTGCGGGTGCGAGGCCCCTGGAGCACTGCTGCTGGCACTCCCGCTCAGCAAATGTACCTTGCGTGCTTGGGACTGAGGGGGGAGGAAATCTGCTTCTCATCAGCATTCTGTGCTTGCTCTGCGGGAAGGGGATTCTTTCTTGGAGGATGAGTCTGTTTATTAGCTGGGGATATTTCTACTGCAGTTATTTGCTGTTGTTGTGATTCTGGATCAGAGGCATCTCCCTCCTCCTGACAGCTGCTGGCAGCACACTGTAAAAATATCATTAATTAAAGTGTGACCATGAATCCACTCAGCGGCTTAGACGTTTCCTCCTCTAACATTAAACAGAGAAAGGGCCATTTAACAAAGTTCAGATCTTGAAGTGAATTTCAAAGCACTTTGCAGTTGAACTCAGCACAACTAGGAGGTTTTACCTGCAGCATTTAAAAGCTATGAGCCCTTGGAGAGAGGAGGCTTCTACCTCTGGTCCACTCCCAAACACAGAAAGAAAGGAAGAAGAGATAAATAACCAAGCTGTGCCCAAGGAGGAGTCAAGCAGCACAGCGGAACCGCTCTGCTCACCAGAGGGACTCCATCCCAGCCTGTGCGACACTTGAACCTTCTCAGGCAGCTCAGCCACAGAACACGCGCAGCCCTGTTGCACTGAGATTTTAGATTAAAACACCATGTTCTGGCTTGTGCTCAGTCAGAAGGCACTGGAAATCCTGGAAGACCTTCAAAAGTGAGCAATATGGTACTTGAAAAAGAGACACAACTTTACTAAATTGAAAAATCTGAATTTCCTCACATGGACTTAAAAGGTACTCCTGAATCTTTAATGACTGCGATCCAGAGCCAGCTCAATCTGCGCAGGGCTGAAGGTCTGCCTTTGAAGAACTCAAACTTAAAATAAAATAAGAAAAATGTCTGCTGCATTCCAAGGTCATGGAGGGCTTTAATAACACTCTGCATCCCTCCTGACTCTGACTTCCTAAATGATTGTCACTTGTTCATCCAGAGCACCTACGCCAAACCGAGCATAATTAGCTGGGGAAAGGGAAAACATGCCAGACTAAACGAGTGTTTCTGTAACGAGAGGTTGTGAGGAGCACTGTGCTGCAGATACAGATGGAAAATGGGCAATTTATTTATTTCAAGAGCACAGAATTCTTATGCATTAAAGGCTACTTTTAAGCTTGATGCGTTTTAAGCCACTTGGTATTCTACAGCCTTCTGACTGAGGGATAGCTCAGAGGGAGGATCAAGATGGGAAGCAGGGGCTTTATTACTTTGTGCTACCCGCGGGGTCAGTTCCCAGCCCACTTCCCTAAGCTCTCCTACTGTTTATTTCCCATGTCCAGTATCATCTTTCACCCCCACGGGCTGTGCCCCTGCCTGCCTCATGACTTGCATCACCACCCAGATACTGAACAGCTTTCTCTGGAGACCTAGAGAAACCTCTGCCTCAAATGCTCAAAGTAGTAGGAGGTGACCTGCTAGATAAAGTGTCCCATTTTAACGTGCCCAGGCCACGCGGAGTCTCCAGCACACGCAGGGCTCAGAGGCTTTAAAAGCAGCAGCTGAGTTGTGTGAGACAGACGTGTGCTGCTGTAATCAAGGAGAAGCTGCTGCTTGAGCTCCAGAGGCCAGAAACCCACACAGTGCAGGCACTGCCCAAACCCGTGTTCCTGTCAAGCCTACAAGCAAATGTAACAGGAAAGTAAGTGCCACTTGCTTCTTAAAAAATAAATAAATCAGTAATTGTCTGTTGTTAGGCAAGAACACAGCTATCGTAAAGCGCCTGAGCAGATCAGCTGTGAGGCAGAGCTATAAATTTAGATGGAGCAAGCCTAGGAATGTAAATTTGAAAAGAAACAGTTGAAGCTTGGGTGAAGGTAAAAAATACATAAACACTTTGCAAAGAACAGTAATTATTAGAGACTATAAATCCGCATGCCAATTTAGGTGATTTCTGTTGATGTTTTCTTTCCAATTCAGTTTCTATTAATATTATTGCATGCAGATAAATTCTAGATAAGAGCATTGCAATATGCAGAAGGTTTAATCCAGCAGGAACTCCATAATATGCAATTTAAGGATCTCAGGTTCATTAATAACCCTAGGAGCATCCTGTTTAATCTAGACTATTTGCATGAGGCTGAGTACATCCGAGCGAGACGAGGCCCAGCAGACACTGCCCTCCCTGCCGGGACAGAGCTCCCTGCAAGCCTCCAGCCTCCTCCGCTCGGCAGGCAGGGGAAGCCTGGACAGTCCCAGAAGGGTTTGTCTCCCAGAGGCTCCAGCATCACCAGTCCCTCTCTGCAGGCATTTTGATAAAGGGATAAACTTCATACCCAAATGCTCTCCTTCTCATCAATCCATCAATTCAGCTACCGATAGCTTCAAGAATAAATCAGATCGATATGAATTACTGTGCATGAGAATAGACATCAAATCACAACGTGCTACAAGCAAACTAGATGGGTGTTTCCTAGAAAAAGTTGTACTTATTCATATGAAGACGCACACCTGCTCATCCAGACTCCAGCAGAGACGAACACCCTAACGCAGGTCGGATGCTGCAAATATTTCACGAGCTAAATCCTGAAAGGAACTGGTTTTACTCCAGGGAGCAAATACTGTTTCTTTTCCTAGTTCTGTGCTCTCTCCAACTGCATCCTCCCCAACAGATCTCACTGTAACAAAGCTTAAAACTCCCTCAACTCTGGAGCTCTCAATGTATTTGCACAAACCAGTATCTGGTGGCTATGACCCATCTCTGTTCTGTTCCCAACAGACATCTAAGGTTTATACGAGCAAACCCAAAGGGGAAGCCAAAGACCAGAACACCCTGCAAACAGCAAACAAAACACGCACTCAGGCTAGGACTTTCCAACAAGATGCACTCATACATCCCCTCCCTCCACCCCCCAGACCTCCCTTTCTCCCGTAACCCTCCTTGCTCTCAGACCCAGCTCAGGACCCTCAGGAGCTGATGGAAAGCAGAAGAGACCTGTTTGGTGACTGACTCCTCCAGCACATCCTCAAGGGCCGTGTCAGTAACGGGAGCGCTTTCACTGCTCCTCCAGGTGCCCTGCTCCACACTGACACATACGCAGGTAATTTCCTCATGCCTGGGTGTCTGTATCTTCTCACCTTGTCCCACGTTTATTGTCAATCATCCACCCTAAATTCTTTCACCTCCCCACTGCTGACACCCTTTAAATAACTGGTTATGAAATTCAGCCTCTGTTATCTTTCAGCCGACCTAGATAACCGAGCTGGCTGTGTTCCGTGCTCTCTTCAGCTTCTCGAGAACTTATTCAGACAGAGATGTTTCTCAAACTCTGAATTTGATTGTATGGAGGGGCTATATTTAGATCACACATCAGGGCCTCATCAGACGCCGTCCCAGAGAGCATCCATCATAGCTTTATTCTACTTTGGTGCCTCCAAACCAGCTTGTTAACTATTCCCAAAAATGAGTATATTTTAATTACTGTTTTCTGAGAATTGGGATTATTTCCCTTCCAAATGCATTCGTCTGATTATCTCCAGGATGAAATTCATTTGGTTAATTACCATCCTTTTAATTTGTTTAAGACTATGTTTCTGTTTCCGCTGCTGTAACACCTCCCTGCGAGCTCTGCCTGAATTCATTCAGTGTCTGACAGGCTCCCATTTTGGGAAGCAAACAGAAGATTTCCATAAAAACACATCCTGAACAGGGCCTGGCAGTGATCTCACCTGAAAACCAGCATCAGAGAGACATCATTCAACTATTTACATCTACTGCTGGAAGTCTCAATCCCACTCCCATGTGGGTTTCAGCTGCACAGCACCAGGGCAGGGCAGGGACAAGGGGCTTCTTGGCACCTCCAGGCTCGCTGGGACCCACAGCACCCCAGACCCTCCCTCCACCGCTCCCCCTGTGCCTGGGACACACACACAGGTTTCCCATGAGGCTGCCCCAAGAGCACCCCCACCAGTTGGGTCTCCCTGGGCCTCTCCTCTCTGCGGCCCCTGCGCCCCCTCAGCTTCCACTCCCAATCTCCTCCCCTCAGACACAACCTTATACACCACCTCATCCATTTGCCAAACCCCAACTGGTCTGTACCTACTGCCTGGTTTGTTCTCTCATCATCTCATGACTGCCCTGAAATAGAGGCGGACGAATCCCAATTTCATTAGCAGGCTCTGAATTCCCGACAGTGACGCACTTGCTGGAAGAAGCCCAATCTAATTGTATTCATTTCCTAAACTCTCCTAATAATACAAAAATCCTCCCTGGCCGATGCAAACGAGACCAGCGGAGACAGGAGGAGAAACTGCAAACAATCTCAGGCCAATGGGAAACCTCCCAAAGGAAAGGTCGCAGCACCTGATTACATCACATACATCGACTTGAGCTGCAAGAACACAAGAGGCTCCAACAGATGGGAGAAGGTGCAGATCTGCACACGTTTACTCCTACACACATAGTCCCGGCAGTCGGGGTGGTATGGACACGCGCCTTGTTCTCACTGGTACCTTAGCCAGGACAATTCTCCTTTTATTTTGCAGGGAATTTGCTCAGCAGCCCAGGGTGCTCTCCCAGCGCTGCCCTCGAGCCCGTGCCTTGCCCCGTGCCACCCCAGCCATGGCTGTGCCCACGTCTCTCTTCCATGCCAACCTATTTCCATCTCATTCAGAAAGCTGCTTGTCCCTTAATAGGGCACATTTTCCAACTAGCTTTGTTGTTCTGCAAATTATGGGCTATAAAGAATTAATGGCTGAATATAAATCAATTTAGTTCACTGGGAGAGTATGTGTTTTATGTGGTAGAGGTTTTCAAAGGAAAGTAATTAGTTGATTTGGCATTTTAATCTTCAGAAAAATAAAGAAGCTATTTCTCGGCTAAGAGGATGTGTTTGAACACATAAACATATGATGCTGTATTTTCTGAAACTGTATTAAGAAATATTATTTCTTGGCCAGACGTGGCAGAGCTGATGGTTATTCCTATTGTCTCAAGAAGATTCTTTGCAATAAAGATTTCACCACGGAGACTGCATTTAATTTTCCGAAGTGCCTGACAGGAGGCTTAAAAAAAAGCCCCTGAGTCCAGTTGTCTCCCAAGTACCTTCTTCCAGGGGTTGACCATGGCAGGGGTGGGACTGGACGGGCTCTGAGGTCCCTTCCAACCCAAACCATCCCGTGATTCCGTGATCCAGTGCAGCTGACCCACCTCCTGGGACTCTTGCATAAGATGCCATTGCTTTGCAATCTGTTTTCCTCCCTAGCTGCAGTGTGACTATCTGAAGCTGAAAGGCTGTTCTGTGCTGCATGGCAGAATAAGCCTGTCCTGATGGCGAGTCTCATTTACCCCCTCCATGCCCGTGTCATACAGCAAGATTCCACCTTGCTCCATTTCTTGAATTTCCCACATTAACACTTGAGTGTGTTCAGCACTGACAAACCAAAGCTCGCTTGCACTAGAGTTTGCTTCCCCACCTTCACTAACGACTCATTTAGCAGCACCACAGCAATTAGAAAATCAATATTGCACTTAGACTTGAATGGTTCATCTAGAACGTTACTTAAGGAATATGTCTTGCAGCCTCCTCTTTGCCTGGACAAAGGATAAGGCAGGAAGGCCACTGGCCTCAGGAGAGCTGATGGATTTGAGATGTTCCCTCCCAGGGCACAGAAGGTGCTTTGCTCACTGTTCCAGGCAGGGCACAGCCAGCGTGGAGATGACATTCCACTAATAAGCACCTCTGTGCCAGGGAGTGTGTGGATAAATATGGTGGCAGAGAAATGCAAGCCTGCTTCATTGTTTAATATCATACCACCCACCTGAATAAAACAGAGCCTGACACATGTCATAAGGAATTACTCCAGGAACGCAAGGCCCTCAGGCATCGGAGCCCCATTTGTATTCCAGTCGTATTAACCAAAAATAAAATAAATAAGTTACAATCACATTTTCTTTGCTATGAAAGGATTTTCCAGCCATTCAAGCGCTTCCTACATCGCTCCTACAAGCTCCCTTCCTGGAATTGCAAGGGCAGCAGAGGGGAAGAAAAGCACAGACAAAGCAAATGGCAGAAATCACAACGGAGACGTTATTCCGATGTGCTGTGTTCCAGTTTGTGCTTGGAAGGCTCCAGCCCCGGCCCAGCACAGCCCTGTACCCGCCTGGGTCCCGTCGGCTTCCCTGAATACTATAATTAGCACCCATGATTATTCAAGCAGGACTGAAACCACTGCCCATCTGCAGAGCCGGGATGGGAGCAATCTGCTTTATTTTCATGTTAGTTAAAATAAGAGCTGGAATTGCCAAGTGTTGTGGAAAACCACACCCTCGCATGCAGAGGAACCAGGAGGGGAAGGCGCTGAGTGGACTTGGAGACAGCCACCGCCTTTCCGAGTCACTGGAGAGAGTGGCAACAGCAAAAATTCCCAGAGTATAGAGCAAATCAGCCACTTCCCTCCCCACCTTGGCCAGAAAAGTGAAATCAGATGTGTGTGTTACCGTTAAGTGGCAGGAACTCCTTTTGTGGGGAATACTGGTGATGAGAGCTGTACAACATGGGTTTCCCTAATCCACTCGCCATACAAATGCCCTGGTTTGCTCGCGTGCGGATGTGGTGTTGTGTAAGCTCTAATTATGCAATCTCCCCATTTACCAGCGAGCAGACTCTCAGCCTCTTACTGCTTGGTCACAGAGCAGCTCAGCACTGTGATAGAAGAGCTGGATTGTCCTGCACACTCAGTGACATGGAATAACAAGACCTCTCATCCCATGGAAAAGGGCAGCGCAGAGGTGAGCTCCCTGAACAGGGGCAAATATCCCCAGTAAGGCACTTGTCTTCCTTCCCAGTTAACGCAAAGGAAAGCTGACCACGGCAGCAAAATTGGAACCTCAACAACAGGGCTGTGAGGAGGGTGCTGGGAATTGGGTACCTAGGAAATTACTGATGAGTCTTCAAACTCCAGGCAGCAGGGCAGGACTGATGCAATTCAGAGTTACTGTTGGCTTCCCTGAAACCAGCCTGGTGACCCACATCCCATTCTCAGCAGTGGGTCCCTATGGCTCCAAGAGCCCCATCTTGGTTCGCAGGAACCACTGGCGTCCCGGGGCACCCACGGACCAAACAAGCTGCGGGGACAAACCAGACCAGCTGCCATACACAGAGAGCCCCGAGCCAGGGTTTGAAGACAGTCATCTGGGAGGTATAGGAAAAGCTGCCGTCACCCCATGTGCTGTACCCGTCATGAGGGCAGAGAGGAGATCCCCACACTGCCAGTCAGCGTCGTGCTCATACAGAGAGTTTTTTCCATTTCTCAAAGCTTTTATTGGAAAATGCCACTATTCATTGCCAAGAGTGCCTGTGATGCAGGGATGCTCATTACACCTAAGCCCTCTCAGCACAAAATAGCCGCACACTGATAACCTGAATGTATTCACTGCAGCTGCTGTTCCACAGCCTGCGCTCTTGTACAGTCAGGTTATTTTACATGCTTATTAGCCCCATTATTTTATAACTCATTCCTCTGTGTAATGCTGACTCTATATCACTTCTTTTCAACAAAAGGATATGTTCCTCTGAGACAAAAAGGGATGAGGAATCTCAGAGACAGAAAGGGAGGGTGGAGTAAAGGCAGCACATCGGTGTTTGGGTTGAGGGTGCACCCGGCAGCACGGCAGCCGGGAGCCTCCATCCCCAAGGGAGCCTGGAGCCTTAAACCCAGTGGGATCCCTGGAGCCTCCGTCCCTGCTGCTGCTGCTCCTGGCTGGGGGCTGCCAGGGGACACAGGGGAGGCCAAAGCAGGAGGGCTGCTCAGACACAGCACATCATCCATCTGCCAGAGGCATGAGGAGGCCACATCATTTCAACGTGCCTGAAACGCTGCAAAGCTGCACACCCGACACAGGCTCTGACAGCCCCAGCACTAAGGCCCTGCCACTCTTGCTCTCGGCCATCAGCACGGTTCACGCTGACAGCCAGACAACCCCAGAGAGGGAAAAGGTGCTGACAGCTCACAGCCTTTGTGCTGACACGCACTGCTCAAACCAGGTATCCCACTATGGTTCCATGCAGCAGTGCTACCTGCAGGAAAGCCTTCCAGCAGCCGGTGCACCCCTGGTTTCTCCCTCCTCTTCCAACCCCGAATTTCTGTCAAGGTCCCAAAAGTGCAGGACCAGGATGCTACCAAACACCTCCAGGTTTCTCATAGAATCACAGAATGGTTTGGGTTGCAAGGTGCCTCAAAGCCTACCCACTGCCACCCCTGCCATAGGCAGGGTCATCTCCCACTGGATCAGGGGCTCCGAGCCCCATCCAACCTGGCCTGGATCACCTCCAGGGATGGGGCAGCCACTGCTGCTGTGGACAAGCTGGGCCAGTGCCTCCCCACCCTCAGAGGAGAACATTTCTTCCTAAGATCTGACATGCCCTCGTCTTTCTGCTTTCTCACCCTGCTGCCATCAAAATGTCTGCACTGACTGCTGGGTGTGTGGAGGCTCTGCCTGCGTGTGAGGGCTGGGACTCAGGCTAATAGAGAGAGCCTCAACATGAGTGACTTTATCTAAGGAGGGCCAGACACCCTGCCTTGGCTTACAGAGAGAGCTTTAGATATAAACACATCAAGTAAGGCAACTTCTCTCCAGTGCATGTCAGCACAGGTACAAGAGGGCCATGATAATGAAAAAAAGACAAATAATTCTTTGCCCTTTTCTTGCAGGTTTCACTCAAAGAGCTGGAATCGCTTTATGAATGCGTATCACAGGAGCTGCCAGCATCCTTGGGAGGCAGAGATGTTCTACAGAGATCAAGTGCCACGCTGAAGAGATGGGAGGTAAAATAAAACCCAGATGCACAAGTCAGGTGATTATTTCTCCTAAGTTACCTGTTCTGTCAGAACGCGTTAAAGCAGAATCAGAATTATCACGCACTCTGCAGGGCTCAAATGTCTGTGTGAACAAAGCCAGGAGCAACCAGTTAAAGGAAGAACGATTGAGGAGATTAATATTAGCTAGACTTACTTCCCTAGATGGCTCATGGAGCTTGTAACAGAATGGGGGTGCAAGAAGGCAATTAAAAGAACTAACTGGGATAAATCTTGCAGAGCTGAAGGTTTGCCAGCATATACTCTGAATTCTTCTGCGATGGAAGTGGGACTCTTCCTCCTGGGACTCCCTGCCAACTTCTCAGCCATCAGGGTAATTACTGCAGCGCACTCCAGACTGGGGTTACTGGTGTAATCAAGAAACTCCCTGGAGGTTCCAGCACGAGACACAATCTCTCCGGTGTAGCAGACTTTCAGCTGCTGGATAACAGTGCTGTAACACCTGAACTCCAAAGGAGCCTGGGTGAGGCACCCGGTGGGCTAGGGCTTGCGTGCCCACAGCAGCACTGCCCCCAGACAGGCCTGGGGACCCAGCTGGGTCTGCTGCAACCCCAGTGCCCAGAGACCCCCTGGCAAGGAGCACGCTTACAGCACTGGGAGGGGAGAAGACAGATAGTGGATGAGAGACACAACATCTAAATGCTTTTATCCAAAGGGTGGGATATGGATAGAGCAACGTTCCTGCTTTGGCAGTCTGGGCACTGCTCCTTCATTGCAAAATTTTCTAAGCAAACTTGCTCCCCTAACATTTCAGTTCCTCAAATCAACTGAGTATTTTATCTCTTTGGGAAGCTTAAAGTTGGTAGTGGATTTGCTGGTTTCTGGCGCACAGGGAACTTCCACTGCTGGGATATAAACCCTTGCTTGGTTCTAACATGCAATCTCCAATTTAAGCAAACAGGGAGCAAGGAAAGAAATGAAATCCTAATTGCAATCCAAATAGCAATCTTCTATCCACCCCCTGCCAACGCTCCTCCCTGCTCCCTAATCCATAAGGTCTGAGTGATGAGCAGCGAATAATTAATTCCGGAGAGGTTTAGTGCAGAGCTTCTGCAGATGCAACACCCCGTTTAGGGAAGGGGCAGGCAGTGTTTGTGGGGGGTCCCTGGCTGCACCTCTGGGTCCCCAGAAGCCACCAAGGCCACCCCAGGCACACAGTCTGGTGTCACCCCTCTGGTTATGCCTCCTTGGTGAAACCTTAGGTCCTCGTCAGCACAGCCACTGCACAAACAGCACCTATGCTCACTTAGAGCATCAGTAAAAGTGCCATAATACAGGGTAATAACAAACGCTGCACATCGTGATTAGAACTGTGTAAGGTAAAGCATGAACGCAACCATTTCAGCATGGATTGATAGAAATAAAATATGCCACAATGTGGTTTTTAAACCATAGAAACCTGACCTTCTGAAAGCACAAACGCTGAAATAACAGAGAGCTCACGAGCAGCCCAATCTTATCCCTCAGCCTCCTCTATTGATTCAGAACATGAATGTGAGGAGAAATGAAACACTGCAAATGTCGCTTCCCTTTACAACAGTCCTGAGCCAAACCTCTTGATCCAAGTACACCAAATTCGAGCAATTTTCTTACTGTTTTTAGCAACAACCAAGACTAAAATGGTTCACTTGTCACAAGCAGCAAGAAACACTTGTTATTGTGATTGAAAATGCCAAGCACCTCTCCCTCTCTCACACGCAGACACACACTCCAGACTGTTTGTGTTCCAGAGACCGGGATAACTCAGAACGGGCTTCCAAGCATCCAGCACTGGCTGCTCAGGTAGCAAACCAAGAGGTATGTTATCCCAGCAGGGACTGTCGCAGCCCTGCTGCCTGGAGTCACATCCTGCCAGGGCCAGCTGGCAGTACCCAGGAGGATGATGCCCAGGCAGAGGGCAAAGAACAGAATGCAGAGTGAGCTCACAGAGCCCTCGGCCTTTCGTTTCTTTTACAGAAGCATTTTTAAAACATCTTCTCACATGAAAAATCAATACATAAATCCCTTTTTCTTTCTCCCTCTGCACATAAACATACAATGTAATGTGTTACTACATAGCAACCAACGCATCCATAATGGAACAAATCTCCCCATGCAGAAAGGACAGTGAACTATTAATTATTCAAGGTGGGTACAACAGAATAAATCACTCAGTACAGCCTGCAGGACCCCTCTGCGGAGGGAATCCTGTGGGGGAGAGGCTCTGACCGGCTCAGACAAGGCTGTGCGTGACCTCACAGACACCAGTACTGGAGCGTGGGGGCCTTGACGGGGCCAACATAATCCCAGAGACACGTGAGCAAAGGGGTTGGGCGGGTATCATACCTACGGCTGTATAATTACTAATACATTTATATATCAGTTGGTGAATGAACGCCACCCTCCTGCACACTATCAATCACGTACAGTGCTCGCCACATCCTTTTCTCATTTAATCACTTATATAATACACGTGGATTAAAGATAAATTCTTATTTCTGGCTTAAACTCAAATCAGTTAAGTATTTTTAAACAAATTACATTTTAATACCAGCTCAAATGCGCTGGTTTAATTCAATTAATATCAGTTCTTGCTTCTTTTCATCACACCTGACCTGAATTTTGCTGGAGAGAACCAAAGTGAGGTATTTGGTAGTTACACTGAAAATGAAAATTATGAACTCTGCCAAGCAGATAAACAAGATCAGAATATTGGTATCGTAAGAACATACCCATATGTGAACAACCAACATGACATCTCCCTAATAACCATCCAAGAAGAGGCTCCAAATGACAAGATATCATTGCAGAGCGTGGTAAGGAGAGAGGACAGAGGAACATATTTTTCCTCCGTCTGTTTTTCCCTTCGCTCCCAGCTGATGGATGAACTTGACACAGTTATTTTATATTCACAAGTCTCCAACATCATTATCCCCAGTGCTCAGTACAAGGAACTGCCGGCAGTGAGCTCAGCACACAGGCTGCCTCCAGCTACAATCAGCACATTTCTGTGCACGACCACTGCAAGATGAAATTGGATAACAAGATATACATGTCAAACATCTGCGCCTTCCACTCCAACAAAGGCTTGAAAACCTTGCCCACCTCCCTTGTAATAGGTTCACTCACCACTCTCTGTCCCTTGCACAGATCCCCCAATCAAGATTTTGCAGAGTTTCAAGAAAGAACAGAGAGAATCTTGGTTTTAAACCTTTCCTCCACCCAAGAGACAAAGACATCCATTGCTGGCACTAACTGACAATTGAAATGACAGAGGAGAGGGCACAAAAATTCGATCCATCAAGCAACATATCTCTCCTATGAGATGGAAAATTCCATTTTGAGAGATGGAAAGCTGAGGCCGATGCCAGGTGGGAGCCCCTGCCCGGTGCCTGCGCTGCTCTGGGGCAGAAAGAGAGAGAAAGCTCTGACATTCTATCTCATTAAACGCCCTGCTCACCGCCAAGGAAAAGTCCTTCCTCTGCCTTCTCCCATCACTCTGCTGTCACACGAGCTGGTTCAGTGCCCTGACCAAGAAAATCCCCCCCAAAATAATAATTTCCCACTGAATCAACTCGCTGACCTTCCTAAGACTGCATGACGACCGGATCTGCTGCAAGGGGGACACATGGCTGGGTGAACCAAGGCTGCTGAATGGATATGAACAGAACTACCTGCTTGTAACCCTGAGGTGTTCATCAATACCCCAAACGCCACCACATCAGCCAGGAGACGGTTACGCCGTCTCCTGGCTGATGTGGTGGCGTTTGGGGCATTGACACAGTCAATAACGTGCGTTCAGACTGCGAGCGGAGGAAAATGAAAGCAAGCATCCTGCTCTCCATTAATCAACCTGGTCTCCCGCTGCAGAAACGCCTTCCGATTGTCGACGTTTCCCAAGCATCCTTCAAGCTCTAACCATCTGCAGCTGGAAGACAATGCTTTGATTACAAACGTCAGAAAGACAGAGCATAAAATTAACTTCTCTTATTTAGTAGGTTTAGAGAAATGTGGCTTCACGCTACACTAATTCAGTGCCCTCAGTATGAAAACTCCCCATTACCATGTCTCGTCAAATTAAACCCAACGATACGACGATGTCATCTTTATCCTCACACAACACACTATTTTGTAATTAAGCAGGGCAGCCAAACAATGGCCTCGCTTATAGAGAAAAGGTCAGGAATGCAAAACATATTTTTGCAAGCTAATTGTAAGATGCATGAAGCCAATTATCCCGGCAGTGCTGCATATGCCCAAGCAGGAAGGGGTTTAGAATTTTGCTGCGTGACTCCAAGTGGAGCTCAGGCGTGAGGGGTACCCCATGGGGGGCTGCACTGCTCCTCTGCACCAAGAGCAAACCGGGAAGTGGAGACACGTGAAGGTTATTAAAATAATTCCAGCTCTTGGCCCTGTCTGAGACATTTCCCAATGGCTTGAAAATTTCTGTAGTCTTTTACCAAAGGATCTTGGACATGGCTTCCCTGCTCAGTTAGGAAGTCAGTTTAAGTACGTGGGGTGAGGAAGTAGCAGGAACTCTGCTGTCCTTAATCAAGAAGATGAGAAGCCCAGAACGCCGGCCTGGGAAGGGCTCAGGCTATGCTGAGCCTCCACTAGCACTGCTGGAACACTGTGCTCACAGGACTGAAACCATGACCCCACACAAGATTCGAATCACACTCCTGCTCCAACCGCTCCTCATCATCCATCCCCTGCAGCTCGGATTGACTCCAAAGGGGAACGGATGCTACCCTTAACAGTGGAATTCCAAACAGCTTGTACAGGAGTGCTGTATGTTATTTTTACAAAGCAGACCATTGGTCTTTCTTCCATATAAAAACATAATTTTTGTATGTTTCAATGCCTCCCAAAAGAAAACTCTCAAATCTCCTCTTTCCATGAAGAGTGTTATCCTTTTAAAAATACTTGAATACCAGTTTCTAAACTGCCTGATAGCAAGCGAAGGAGATGAGGCACATAACAGTTTCTGGGAGATCCAGTAATTTCCTTCTGCACCTCTCCTTCAAAGCAGCTCTCGCCAATTTCACTCCAGCCTCTTAACACAGCCATTAATTAGAGATCAGTAATTAACTTTCTGGTTCAAGAAATATTTTGCAAAGGAACCCCATTAAAAGGCTGATTTGCATACTCCAAGACAAAGCAGCCTTGATCTAAATGCAGGTGCTACACGAGGGCAGTCTCAGTCGCGGGGCTGTCCTTGAATCCTTCAGCTCCCCGGCTGCAGGGGGTGGAAGCAGATGACCCCCTCTTCTTGGGCATCGTTTCCTGCTGGATGCTCCCCTTCCTGACTTTGCAAGCTGTTTTCACATTCCAGTTATTGTTGACTGTGCCAAATGGTTTCCCTGTACAGATTCAGCAGCGTTTCCTCAAAATATTTCCATTAGCATGGAAACCAGAGGCCCCCGCGCTGCACTTAACACACAGTGAGTGTTCCCCTTCAGCCTGCACCTACTGCTGAAAGTCTCCTACCTAGAGAGTTCCTGGGTTCATGCTGGTTAAGTGAGGTGCCAGAAGAGAGAGCAAGCTCTCCAGTACTCTTCACACAGATCTGAGAGCCCTTTGTGCGTCCTAGGGTCTGCTGGCATCCCAGTTCTGCAGGGTGAGTAATTCCTCCTTCCAAAGGAAACAGTGACTTCTTCATCCTTTGTAATGCCGTGCTCACCATGCTCTCATCACACTTAGCCCATTTCATCATGCCTAAAAATATTCTGTGTATCAAGTTTGTTGGGAATAAACAAATGATGATTAGATCTAAAAAGAACTCACAAACTAAGTTTACTCCGAAGTACAGGCGATCATAAGTTATTGATGCTCTCCCATTCCATCAAAATGAGCTTTATCAAATTAGAAAACCCACACAGACTGCATTAGCACTGGATCAGGAATTAAAGGCACCGCACTCCACGACTCACGCTTTCTCTCCCCTCTGTGGGTTATAAGCAATATTTGATGGGATTAAAAACAAAAGCAGTTTCAGGAGGAGGCAGCAGCAGTGCAAGTGGTGGCTGTTATTAATGCACGGCTGTGCCCCTTCCAAGGCTGAGGCTCATTTAACAATCAACCATATGCTCAGACTTTTGTAGTGCCAAGAAAAGGCTTAAATAGAATGAAATCTTCTAGAATTAGGAAAAGAACTCTGCAAAATAATTACAAATGCTGGTAGAATCATAGAATCATGAAGGTTGGAAAAACCCTCTAAGCTCATCCGGTCCAACCATCAGCCCAACCCCACCGAGTCGACTAAACCACATCCTGATGTGCCACAGCCACACAGTTTTTGATTCCCCTGAGAGATGGAGATTCCACCACTGCCCTGGGTGGTAATTGAGAGTCCCTCAATATTAAATGATTTCTGGGTGCAGGGAAGAAGTGCCCCCAGAAAGGATTACCTTGGGGATTATGTCACAGAGCATCCATCATCCACCAGATCAGGAAACTCCAAAGGTGTCCCTGCCCTCTCGATGCTGGGGTAAAATCAAGGCAGCTTGTGCTGGTTCAAGAGGAGATGGGACCACACTCATGTATTTAGATCTAAAACCCCAGCCTCTGTATAAAATGACTTCCTAAACTCCTTTCTAAGGACCACTGTCCCGAAGTGACAGCGAGGACGGAAAAGGTCACTACAACAGGAGAGCAGCCAGAGATGTGCTAACACCAGCAGGTAACGACTGCAGTGGAATACACTGCTCGCAGTTCTCTGGCTCAGGCCCCCAAGTCCAGAGGCCACAGACTTTGCCCATCACAAATTTTGTAGCAGAAATGTGAGCTCGATTACGAAAAATTCCCCCTGCCAAATGCTTGAGTTGTGGGCTGGTTCCAGAGAGGCTGCTACAGAGAGAACCATCTATGCTCTATGATAAAACCTTTGTTAGCTGCTGTAGTAAATCAGGATACAAGAAGCATTGTGAGCAAAATGCCACTTTATCAGAACCCTTCTGAGCTCCAACAGCAACCTGAGCAGCCAACAAACTGACAGCACTCCTCCCACAACCCTCCTTTACTCTCACATCTATATAGACTGACAGTCCCAGGTGAATGCACCTCACACAGAAGCAGCTCCAGTTGGTCTGAGTTTGCTTCTCCTGTTCCAGTCAATAGCTTTGTTCCTGCCACTGTCCCAGGGCTCCTAAAACAAACCCAGCAAAGGGCTGGCAAAGTTGGGCCAACCACTCCAACGTGAACCCCGAAGGAATTTACTTATTCCACCTCTTTCAGACACAAGGTCTCTTCTCAAGTGATGTAAAACCCAACATGATGAGAAACAACCATGTTTCCTCTAGAATGCTAGCTCTGCTTGGCTTTAACCAACTTATTTTTCTGACAGAATCCTTTGAGTAGTTCTTCATATGTTCATTATAGAGAAAAAATGTGTGGCCAAGGCTTTAGTGAACCACAATTCCCTAAGTTTCCATAGTTGATCCGAATGCACATCCACCCACATCCTCCATGGCAGAAAGCGACGGCAGCCAGGTCGCGGGGATGAGACACTGGCAGATGACGCGTCAACTTGACAAAGAACCCCCTTCCCCCATTTTGGAGCTGTCGGTTACTCCCCAGGACACGGGAGTTGCCTTTCATAGGAGCAGCTCTGCCAGACTCCCCCGCAAACCTGGCTGCTCCTGTTGTGTTGAGGTACAAACCCAGACTCTACTGACCCAGAATGAACCAGGCGATGCTGAACTGATGGCGGGGAGACATCTCGTAACTTTCCCAGTGATTAATGTCATTCCCTTGTTTTGCTGTGCTATAAATCTCACACTGTACACACTGTTCGCTATTGTGGAGGGCAATATTTTTTCCATTTTTAATTGACACCATGGATTGAAACGCTTGCATTAATCAAACAGAGGATAAATAGCACATATTTGTGTGTCTATATCCTCTGCTCTGCTCTCCCCACACGTCCCGTCTGCACATGGATGTGCCCATTCCATGCATCCATGACCATCCGCTGCATACAGCAGGGTAACCAGGGCATGCAAGAAAAGGAAAAATAAGAGAAACTACAAGGCATGACAGTGCCCATTTAGACACACAGAAGCCAAGTAACAGATTCATTTATGATCTGCTACATCTCAATATTTCAACCTGGAGCGCTCTGACTGCATTTATTGCACTATTCATTTTCGCAATGGCATCTCCCACAAAATAATTGTACCAAGCTCCAGAACAGAACACTGTTACAATGGTTCCTGCCATCAGCAAAGGAGCAGATCGTGAACAATCAGCTTGGATACAAGATGGAGTCAAGAATCAAATATTTAAGAGGCAAATATCCAATACCAGATGCTGCTTTGAAACAGTTCTGGGATTTTGAGACAGACAAGGAAGCACAGCAGAAAATACACAAGAGTGAGTTGAAAGACTCGATCCTTTTCACACAGAGAAGCGAGTGCATTGTGCATTTTGGCAGATGTGGATGGGGATGTTCAGGAAGATAAAATTATCTTCCATAACCAAAACCTTGATGCATGCCTGAGAAGCCCAGCTGCTGCTTTTCTTTCACCCCTCTGAGAGAAACAGTACCAAAGGCCAAGATCTCCTGCAGAAGGATCCCTGCTCACCTTATACATTCCGATGAAGGCTGGGGGACTACAACTCACCGCCCACAGCCACCTCGCATCAGGCAGTTCCCCCGGATGAGGGATGTCTCTGCATCACAGATTATGTGTATCCAGAAGTGACACCTGCCTAATAGAAAGCCTTTCATTTTCCATTTCTAAATACTCATGTAAGCAAATCCCTGGGTTTTATACAAGGCTGCCAAATGCCACCTCTCCTCTGACTCACCCTTTAAGATCTACTCTGAAAATACCCCAAATCTCTTTGAAGAGAAGTTGCAGCGAGCCTGGGTCTGCATGAGGCCACTGACCCACAAGCTCCAGCGCTCCTGTGCCGGGAAGGCACGGCGACTGCAAGGCTTAATTCAGGAAAATTACTTTGGCTGCAGGGCCAACGGCAACAGTTAATTCTCATGTTCTGTTTTGCCAATCCACAGAAAGAAACAACTCACCTAGGGGGATAGAAGTCATTGTCTAATCTGCCTGTTCCTTGAGAGAAGCAGCACTGTAGGCAGATCCCCGGCCGCCCGGCCACACTCATTTCTCTTCCATACGGAACACAGTGCCCTACTTTGAGCATCTGTGAAAACTGCAGCACAGGAATCAAATCAGCTCTGAATTCCCAGATAGTAACCCCTGGACTGTCACTGCACTGACTAGCACAACCCTTCTACTCACAGAATCCAGGAGGAAAGTGCTTAGGAGGAGCCATAATAGGTCAGGTAAGGAAAAATCCAGATTGCCAGTTGTCATTTGCAGCCTTCACAAATGTGCAGCCCCTCCAGTGAGTGAGTGCAACTAAACCAGAGTAAAAGTTGTCATTTTAAAAGCGAAGCATTTACTCAATGGATTCTAAAGCACCATCTTGATATTTTAAAATGCCACTGCCACGGCACAGTTCCATCAGTGTCTGTCTGATTGGGTGTATTTTTCAGACACAGACTTTCCTTGGCACTTCAGTACTTCTGTGTCATCCCCAAAATGATTCACGAAAGGTTGAAAGATCTTCCTTTTGGAAGCAAGCCACCAGTTTGTTCCTGTGGCTGGTAACACAGTCTATTGTACCCAACCGTGACCTTGATCTGCATGTGAATTTACACACCATTTACCTAGAACGTGTCCCCGTCTCGTGCCCACACTGACATCAACCCACATGTACACGAATACAGACAAATCCACTACAGAGCTACTTTAGTTTCTAACTCAAATACAGAATAAAACCAAGGTCTCCTTTCGCCTTTATTTCACTTGCAATTTGCCCCAGTACTGACCACCTCATGATATATGCTTCCCTGATCCATCTGCATATTCCCTGCAACACAGCCCTCCTGGCCTGAAGGACCCTGTCATGGCTCAGACAGAAAAAGCTGCTTCGGCCACACGCTGAGAATCCATCTCAGTATAATGACAGCAGTCACCAGCTATGCTGGAGACGTGTGCGTGCAGCAGGGGGACAGAGGGATTTTGGGGAGATTACCACTGTTAATGTTCTATGTTATTGTTTGTACGTGTAACCCAGTAATGTTCCATGTCGTCCAGTGTGTGAGCATCCCTCCCTCCCTCACCCGCATCAGCTGGCGTTGGCTGCTGCATCTCTGTGCTATTTATACGCTGGTGCATCAACTTAGGTTTTATTGGGGAAAGAAAGCAGAGCAGTCGGGCTTCTCAGTCCACGTTATTTAACCTAAAAAGGGAGGGTTTGCACTGTATGCTAGCCAACGAATTAACATTAACCCTCTCGCAATTAAGTCTACTTGTATCGTAGATGTGGCTCTCACTCTGAATAAGATAAGCAAGACATTACCAAGACCTGGAAAAATCACTATCACCCTTATCTCTCTCTCTCTCACCCTCTCCTCGCTGCCCTCCGAGAAGTGTCCCCTTACCTTTCATTGTCCACACTCCTGAAGCCAGGTAAAATGTGCCGGAAGCTGCTGTTCCTATCGAGCTTCGGTTGGCTCTTTGTCCTTTTGATGGAGCCTTTAAGCCGGCGGCTGAGGAACCCCTGTGGGGTGAGACAAGAATACTAAATTACAACAAAAAAGGCAGAAAGAGCGAGCGAGCCGGGAACCTGCTCTCTTGCCCCGAGAGCAGCCAGGCAAATTGTCCTCTCCAGCTGCCTTCACGTGCGGCTGCCGGCAGTGCCGCCGTCCGCCTGGCTCCCCAGCTCGCAGCCAACATCTGCTCCCAGCGCTCGCCGAGGCCAGGGCGCTGCGTCGGCGCGAGACTCCCCGAAGCCTCCGTTACCCTGGCAACCATCAGCTCACATAAAAATACTGTCTGAAAGACAAGACTAGCACATCGCGACTCCCGGGGAGAGGCGAAGCTGTGGTGCGGGGCTGGGACTGGCCCAGTAGGCACAGGTACAAGATCCCTGCTCACCAAGTAACTGGGAGATGGGCCAGAACTTAATTACCTGACCAAGGATCCCCAGAGTTTCAGCCACAGCTGGCAGACCCGGGCTGAGGTGTTTTAGTACACATGAAAATACCCTCTAACGCACGCACCGACACAGCCTGCGGACTGGCAGCTACAGGCTCTACCTTTGCAGAAGGAAGAGATCCTCGCACTGAACACACAGAGCCCTCTTCTCTGCTGCGCCTCCTCCCTCACGTAACATCAGTCACAGCTCCCGTAGTGCTCCGCAGCAAAGCCAGCACTAAATGTTTTAATAGCAAAGTTTCTAATGTCTTATTTGCTTATTGTTAGAAGTTAATGTTCTACATAATCTGAACATTACATTTAATCTCTTGGCTAAATAAGGCAATAAAAATATAACATGACTGTGGTGTCCAGCAGTTACAGCATATGGGAATGTTCTTACTGGATCGAGTCAGTGAGGTAGTAGAGAAGCCAGGATTTAGGGGTGAAGCCTGAAGAAATGTTCATATTACACATTCTCATACCAAAGAAATGACCTGAGGGCTGGAGCACCTCCCATCTGAGGCCAGGCTGAGAGAGTTGGGGTTGTTCAGCCTCAAGAAGAGAAGTCCCAGGGAGATCTTAAAGCAGCTTCCAGCGCTGAAAGGGGCTCCAGGAAAGCTGGGGAGAGGCTCTGGATCAGGGAGGGCAGGGACAGAATGAGTCGGAAGAGTTTTCAGCTGAAAGAGGGGAGATTGAGATGAAATCTGAGGAAGAAATGTTTTCCTGTGAGGGTGGGAAGGCCCTGGCCCAGGTTGCCCAGGGAAGCCCAGGGATGAGTCTCAGCTGTTTCTCTAGTCAACCTTGAGGACAGGTATCAGTCACATAGCCTTTAGCAGCTTCCTTTGATAAATTAATACCCTTTGTATGTCTTGCAGGAAGATAATCACAGTCTAACTTATATCTAGCCTGTCATTTGTTCGTGCTATTTAAACACTCCTTCCCCCCTCAGATATTCACAGGCCACATTAAGTCTTTCTCAGGTTGCAAAATTCCCCAAGGCAGCACTGTGTGGCTCTTGTTATAGGAGTGACTTTCCTGTTTGTGAGTGCATCAAGCATTTGAAACATCCAGATAACCAAAGGTGTTTCACATTTATTAAGTGCCACTCTACTTAAAAACTAAGTACATAACACGCATTCATGTGAGCTGAATACTTCTCTGGGAGCTGTTTGCATGACTGAAATACCATGGTGTGTATGACACAGGCCATCCGGGCACGCGCTCTGCCGTCCTACACAAAGCCAACGCATAAGATGAAGGCCTTAGCAAAAGTTTTTTGTCTGTGAGAAATCCCTTTAGAGAATTGCTATAAAGAAACACAGCTATGAAATAGCAAGCTTAAGGATTTGCATCATCTAGAACATTGCTAAGGTATTTCCCTCAGCCCTTAGCCTGCCTCATACTTGTGATATCAACACGCTATCAGCCTCACACTTATGATATCAACGTGGTATCAGCCTTGTACTTGTGATATCAACAGGATACCACCCTCATACTCATGATATCAACATGATATCAGCCTCTTACTCATGATATCATCTCTTCAGGCTCTTGTTCTTTTGGCCAGATCAGCCCTCTGGCTGCCTGCTATGGAGACGTGTCAATATTTGCTGTGAAAGGAAAAGATCAAACTGGCCAACCGTGCAATACTTAACACCACTGGCGAGCAGATTTTGCCCAGAAGCAAGAGGTTGGACCTCTTTTATCACTCCAGCCTAGCCACAAACATGTCATCATATTACCAAGCCACTTCTTCAAACCCAGTACCAGCTTTGAACCCCAGACAGGGAACTGATAAGGAAAAACCAGACACTTTCAGCAACAAATGATCACAGCTTTCCTTCCCCATACGTTGCATTTCACATCTCGACAACTATTAGGTGATTCTGCAGGATTTGGAAATGAGAATGTGGAGCTCTAGTAAGCCTTTACTTTCCTGTTTTCCATTGTGTTCACATCTATTGCTACTGGGAGATCACACTGTGCCACTCGCAGTTTTCACTGCCAGCCTCCTTGGGAGAACATTATGTCAGAGATTTTAATGCTGATAAATTATGCTGCTATAGCAATACTTTGCACCTCCATAGTGTGTGCCAGAGATCACAAAGTCTCACGTGTGAATAAGTAGCTCCTGAAATGTTTAGATGAGGCAAGGAACAGTGAGAGAAGCTGGTCTTCACAAACACAGAAGAGAGAGAAGCTGACCTAGGGTGTGAGCACCGTGTTTTCCTGGTGAGATCATCAGAACATCATCCATTTCTTCTTCATTTATGACTTTAAACAATATTTGATCCTGATCTCCAGACAAATGAGACTAATCCTACCCTATAAACATGCCTACTCCTCCAGCCTCGCTGCATTCTTGGGAGTTCCAGCAATTAAAGTATTGCCCTTTATATTACATGGTCTTCATACACTTTTAAGTTTATATTGAGAGCTGCCTAGGGTAGAATCCCATCTTCCTATGCGTGGGCAGCACTTACCACCAAAAATACCTTAGAAAAGATTAAACTGCTAGCTTATGAAGGTTTCCTTCAAAAAATTAATAGACTGGTTGAAATGAGAATAAACAGAAATCTGCAGAGCCCTCAGAATTAGCTACAGCAGAGAACAATGAGATGCCCTAACCCATGGTGCTGAGCTGCCTGCACAGGGCGATGTCCTTCCCCTGCAATGCACTGCAAGGTGCAGACACGTCAGCTCAGGCACAATCAGTGCAACATTTGCACAAGTGAGAACAGCACTTCTGCTCCATTTCATACCCATCTGTCTCTGCTTAGCCCAAACAGCTTTTCAAGTTCTGCTGGAATACAATGAAGTAAACCCCAGGCTGATATAAACTGCCTTTGAGGCAGCGGACATAAATAAATCATGAAACGCCCTTTAAAGTATAAGCAGAGGTATGAGCTATATGAATTCATCCCTCTCACAGCCAAACTTTTGAGGAAGAGGAGATATTTCAGGGTCTTTGGAGTGCAGAGAGCCATTCTGGACAAGAACACAGTAGCATGAAACCCATATGGACAGGGGAATTTACCACCCCCAAAGGCCAGAACAGCACAGAGCTCACCCAGCCCAGCTAGGAAAAGACACACTGAGCTCACGCTGTGCAGCAAGTTTGCTTTTTTAAGTGTGAGAGCCTTGCTTTTCTTGTTTTGTTTGTGAAGAGTTGACTCTGACATCCTCACGGCTGGAACACAATCGCTCTAATCAGAAGGGCTGACTGAAGTTATAATAAGACGCAAAGAGCGAAGGCAGAACAAACCAAAACAAATCCTTTTGAGGAATGGCTTAATTACAGCCACTGCTACTCAAGCTAAAACAGGACAGGCACAATCCAAAACAGGACAATTAACTCTGCTCTGATTTGAGCTGGTTTTCCTTAGGTATTTGAACAATCACGAAGTTCGATGCCATCATCTGGCTGCAGCCAGAGGAAGGTGATTAACTCTCATTTTAGTTTTGCCATTTCCAATTACCCTGGAAGTGGAAATAATCTTATATTATATTGTAACATTTGGATATTTTTAATATTATAAGACTTTTACAGCATACGTGCAAGTCCATCAAAACTGTCCACCTTGCAGGGTGCAGGAGCCGTGTACTTCCACACATCCTCCGCCAACAATAAGAAAAGTGGAAAGGAGAGAAAAAGGGAGAAGCACAAAACTTGAGTCAATTATGAAAGACGGCAAACCCTTGAGCTCCTGTTTTATTAAACACAAAGCACCGATGCAAGTCTGGAGCTGACTCCCACACCATTAATGTTCACTCGCAGTGAACCCACATGGTACAGTTTTAAAGGTAAAACGTCAGCACCATGGAAACACGATGTATATGAAATAAAAAATAGACCAATAAATCAAGCTGGATGCATGGCGAGCAGCTTGGGGAGAGCCCTGGCAGCTCCCAGCATTTTCTAACTGCAATGAGCAAGGGAAACAGGGTGAGGGGTTTGAAACATGGTGAGGGTTTGAAGATGAGGACTGGGAGATGCTGGTCACTGACACGGAAGTCCTGGTTTATGCTCTTATCTGAAGTTCACACAGAATAAAGACTATAAAGAAATATCACAGAACTAGTGAACAGATGGGGTTATTTTTAGAGTTCTCCCATATCTTTCTGTTTCAGTTCAAGCAAATCTCAAACTACAGGGGACTTGGGAAGACTTCAGAATTTTTTTCACTACTCATAATAACGAAACTGCCATAAATACTCACCATGAGTATAAATGTGTGATGCAGTGTTTCACAATGGGTGTTCATTTTTATGGGTATACCAGGAATAAGCTTATAGCTATGAAACTGGAAGTAAACCTTTTTTATTAGACCAGTCTTTGTTCTGGGCTTCCTCAGGACACTTCCCATCCATCCAGGGAGAGCCAAAGAGACACACAGAAACGACATAAGGAGCTATTACGTCTAAGCAAGTAACAACCATCAACCACCAACTTGTTCTGACTGATGTTACCTTTAAGCACTATTCTATAGTGGTAAGGAAAGCCCCCCTGGGACACAAGTGTTGCAGAATGAGGAGAAAACCCAAAAGAATGAAAAAATTGCTGCAAAAACATTGTGTGTCCAGTTATAAATGGCAACAAAACCTCAGGTCCTACTGCTCCACACACTGGGATTAGAATGACAGCATGATTTGGGTTGGAAGGAACCACCTGCCCTGGGCAGGGACACCTACCACTGGATCAGGGGCTCCAAGGCCCATCCAACCTGGCCTTGAACCCCTCCAGGGATGGGGCAGCCATGGCTTCTCTGGGCAACCTGGGCCAGGGCTTCCCTACCCTCACAGGAAAATATTTCTTCATAAAATCTCATCTCCATCTCCCTTCTTTCAGCTGAAAACCATTCCCCTCATCCTGTCTCTGCCCTCCCTGACCAAGAGCTCCTCCCCAGCTCTCCTGGAGTCCCTTCCAGCACTGGAAGCTGCTCTAAGGTCTCCCTGGGGCTTCTCTTCTCTAGGCTGAACAACCCTAACTCTCTCAGCCTGGCCTCGGATGGGAGAGTTAGAGAATAAACACAGAGATACAGAGCTTAAGCACACGAGAGGGGCTGTGTGTGAGCCAGGCCATGAAGCAGCCCTGGAATGTGAGCCGGCTCCTGTTGGCGAGCGCTGCTTAGCAACACTGCCCTGCTATGGCAGAAAATTAATCGAATTTGCAGTGTCATTGGAAACACTTAGTTCAGTCCATTTGAAAAATCAGATGGAGATGAACTGAAGTCCCACAGGTCACCAAAGGGACAGCGCGGGCCTCTCCAGGTCATGAAAACTGGAATTACGTCAAATGAGAGGCACTGAGGGTTAATTATGAATATGGCAAACCTAACACATGTAAGTACCAGCAAATCACAGACAGAAGCGATAGCTTCGACAATAACATCTCATCCCTTTTCCACCTCTGGCCAGTAAAGGATTGCTGCTTATGCTCCATTTTTGCAAAACCTTTACCTATCCTGTTGAAAGAGTCTCGGTCACAGGGTCTTCTCCCACTGCCCCAGAGGAAGGATTACACAGCCTGGCAGCTCCCAGTGCCACGTGTGCCGCTTCTCTCAGGACACCTTTCCCCGCTAGTCAGATAAATGTTTCTTTGCAGAATTTCACTCTGTTCCTTTGTGCTCTTTCCTACCAGGGGAAGAGTCTTCTCTCAGCCTCTGACACAGCCACCCTCAGCCAGCACAGGCCCTTAGACCAAGAGAACTACCAAAAACTGCAGGTAAGCCAAGGCCTTGCAGTAAAGAAACAGGGAACTCAAAGAGACCCAGTCTGCACTCTCTGTCATGCGGATGAGTCAAATGGATCGGCACATGGAACAGGCAGGGAGTCAATAAAGTCCCAGGGAAGGAATGCAACTGCCAGGAAGGACCTAGAAAACAATTACCATGCAGGAACCATTGTTATTCCAAGACCACCTGATTCCTTAATTTGGATTCTTTTGTTCTCCTATTAAAACACAACCACACTACTCAGGATTATTTGTTCACAGCTCTGTAATTATCGTACTGTCAACATTTCATACCCGAACAAGACAGATAAATATTCCTTAGGAATGCAGGAGAAGGGTAATTGAGCAATCAGGGATGAATGATGCAGAAAAGCAGACACAGGTAGAATGCAAGTAACCTTGAAGAACACAAACAGTTATTTACTCAGAGAGAAGCGATTAGAAAAAAGTGCCTAGAGGAAGCCAAGCAAGGATGCTACCTGGGAAAGAACTGCAATGGGGTGAAATAGAACTGTTCACATACAGAACTTCTTTGCCCTTTGTGTGAGCAACCCTGACAGCAGCAGAGACCTCTTAGGCAGTGCTGGGCAGTGCAAGCCTCCTAAATGTGAACAGAAGTCAGAGCACTCAACACTTTGCAGAAGCTGCTTTCCAGCTCCTGGAACCATTGCTATGGCCACCCCAGGACTCTGCTGCTCCTTGGAGCACACCGAAAGAAACTCCATGCTTTGCTTTCCTCTGTTCTCTCTCTCTGTAGAGAACTGTGCTCAAATGAGGTTCCTGAGCATCATTAGTGCCCTAGAACAAAGCTGTCACTGCTGGACAGGAGTCAAACCCTAGTGCTGGCAACCGCTGTGCCTGGCTGTGATTGCAGCAGAGGAAAAGCTATGCCCTGACAACTTCAGGACTAAGCAAAGTGCCTTCTGATTGTCCTGGCAGATGCCAGCGGTGTCTAGACAAAAGAAAAGGATTCACACTGTACATGAAGCCTGCTTTCTAATGGAATTACAAAGTAAAGCAAATGTATCACTTTATCCACATTCTTCACCTCGTTACTGCAAAGAGCAAAACTGAGTAGTATAACAAGACAGATGTTTCTCCAAGTGAGGTTTTAATGAATTAATCCAGCCACAGTAAGGATCATCAAGGAAAATCTAAGGGAACATCTCAACAAGTATGGCCTCTAGAAGACTCATTCTCACTATTATTTATGAAATCAGAAAAGTGAGATCTTTAACTGCAATGGTTAACGCAAGGCAGTTCTTCAAAGAACCATCCTCATGGGAATAGATTGATGAGAACTGAAGTGTCTTTAAACAAAAACTCCAAATCCAGGAGCTACACAACTCAACCAGTACTCAGTGCTTCAAATATATATCCTACGAGTTCCAAGACTTCACTTGTTTATGATACAGTTCTAAGTATTTGACTTTCAATAAATGCAGCAAGTTTCACAGTTACAGACTCCCATGCACCACGCACCCAGGAGATTTATCTGACAGCAGAGAGCAACAGATTCCAATCAGACAAATATTGTTGAAAGCTCGGATATGGAGAGAACGAGTGCCTTTTAAAAGGGATAATCCCCAACTGACAGAAAATTATTCACACTCCTATAAATTTAAACTTTCACAATACTTTTTGTAGCATAATAATGACTTAAACGCTCAGTACCGGCTATGAATCATTGCATTCATCCTGCTTTTAAAGTGTAGTTGTGATTTAACTGAAGATAAAATAAAGAATTTATAGGACACAGTAGCAATGTATATTTGGGTGCTTGGTGATGCCATTCAGGTATGGAAAACAACGAAACTCTTGCAGAGATTGATGGTTTCTTTCACTTAGATTTTTTTTATAGAAAGCATCCAAACACCTGCAGATTCTTAGGGTTTCGAGCCTGTGCTCAGGGTAAAACTGGATGAAGAGTCCTGTTCGCTGTGAGTGTCACTCAGTGCCAGGCCCATGGCCACAGGCACCGCCGCCCTTCGGTGCTTGTGCTGGGGTCTAAGAAGCACAGGAGCTTCCAAGAGCTGCCCTTTGGAACTGTTCCTGTAGGGCAGAACTTCAGCTCCAGTAAATGATCCTTGGACTCAGCACCAGGTACATAACCTGCACATGAATAGTTGGGATAAAGCAATCTGACTTTCAATATCAGGAAAAAGTCTCTCTTAGTATACAGCAGATTAATTCCTTTCTTTTCCAGTATCAGAAATGCAAATATGCCTTTTAAAAGCCAGTCCGCAGAGGAGCCGTGCTTCAGCAAGTCTGAGAGGGGGGAAAAGAGGGAGCACAGGTGGGGGTAGGATAGCAGGGAGGAAATGCTGTCATAACAGATTCTTTGGACAGGTCACAAAGGAAATGAGTTTGAAGGCTACGATGTGTAAGGGCAACACTGACTGTACAGCCCCAAAGCCAGGATCGCTGCTCGAGAACGCTCCTGTCCTATGCCAGCAGCGTAACCACTCAAATACACTGTTTGATGTCAAAACAGGTATCAAAACTCTCCACAATGAGCAATGAATGCACCAGAGAGATGAGAAAACCATCCCCATAGATCTGTTTATGTTAATGTTCACTTTTCAAGTCCAGTTTTGCTACATGATACAGAGTAAATCACTTCATGAGTGTTTTGTGATTGCTTTCCCCACTTTGATTTATGGCCTGGGAGCAGCACATGGATGTCATGTTATATCTAGGCAGCTTCCTACTTGCTTCCACCTGAAACCCTCCGAGCAGAGCAAGTACTGGGAGAGAGAACCCCATTTTCCATGGTATTGATGGCCAGCCACGAGCCTGCAGGACAGCATCAACATCAAGTCACTGCATTTTCACTGACAAATCTGCTGTGCTTTAATAACACATCTGCTACAAAACCAGCTGCTGGGCCAATAAATTTTTAAAAAGCAGTTGGTAGATGATATGTTTAGAATAAAAAATTATTATTATCCCTTGAATGGAGGGATTCATTGTGTAATTTTGCAGTAAAAGTTACTCATCCAAATATGAAACTCATGTTTCAGGCAGATGCTCCTGGCTCCGAAGATTTTCACCACATTTCTGCAGCTTAAATTGGAACATTTGTATTCCACAATAATTACAGCTGCAATCAAACAAAAATGTTAACTTTTGTAAAAGTACGATGAATACCTGCAACATTTATGAAAAGAACTATTTCAGTTCAAGTTACCTGCATGGAGCTGTGAAAAATAACCAAGTAAAATAAGAAGGAAGGGTTAACCAGAACACATCTGTGACACTGACAGGAGCTTCTCTGTCCCTCATGGCACACAGACCAGACAATCTTTTGATTAAGCAAGCTGGAACAGGCAGCAATCCTCAGGAGAGGGCAGGAGGAATCCTTCTACTTGAAATTATATCAAGGACTTCAGGTGGTTTTATAAATCTGTAAAATAGTTCTCAAAATCGCAAAGTCCTCCTCTAATTGAAATAGAAACCGGAGGCTAGGAATACAGAGAATTCCACCTGGAGACTAGAAGTGCGGTCTCTGCCTGTCCCTTCCACGCAAAGTAAAAGTGAAGAGGACCCAGCAGTTTTCCCTTTTCAGATGAAATCTCAAGCATTCAATTATCAATTTAAATTTGCAGAATTACAGAATACCATGTTGGAAAGGACCTCAGGGATCAACTGGTCCAACCTTTAAGGTGATGTATAGTTGAAATGAGATGGCCCAGCCCTCTGTCAAGCTGAGCCTTAAAAGTGTCCAGTGTAGACAGATCTACAGTTTCCCTGGGGAGATGATTCCAACATTTAACTGTTCTCATGGTGAAACATTTTCTTTTGGAATGCAATCAGAATCTCCCTGGGAGCAACTTCTACCCACTGCCCCTGTCTTTTCCATGTGGCTCCTCTTGGTGGACACCCTTTATGCACTGGTACAGCCTGTGCTAAGCCTTCTCTTCTCAAGGCTGAACAAACCCAAACACAAGACTACTCCCTGCTGTTTTTCTCCACCTTCACTCCTTTCCTTTTACTCCTAAGCTTCTGTCTTGTGCCTGATCTCTAGGTTAAGGTAGCAAAGAATGTGATGTGAGATAGCAATAAACCACACAGTTCACAATTATGTTTCCTAGGACACTCGAATTGAACCTGTGCCAGAGATATAAACTCAAAAGAATATCCTTCTAGAACTGGAGGCAAAATGAAGTTCCTTGCTGTTCTACCCCTCTGTAAAATCATAAGACAGACATTGTAAGTGGCAGATCCTATTTTTGGGTCTTAGCAGTGATTACTTCTTGACTAATTATTAGCAGTGGATTTACTATCTTTAAAGCAGAATTTTGTCACCCAGCAGGAGATTTCAATTCAATCAGGCAGATTTAAGCCTCATTCATTTATTCCTTAACTGTTTGTGACTCGCTAATTGCCAAGGAAGGCTCGCTCAGAGCAGGGCTGAAGGCAGGAGGCAGCCACAGCCTGCACGCTGTCCCTCCGGCACAGCCTGATTCCATATCAGTGAATAGTCTAGGTTGGAAGGGACCTCAAAGCCCAGCCAGTCGCACCCCTGGCATGGGCACAGACACCTCCCACTGGATCCAGTTGCCCAAAGCCCCATCCAACCTGGTCTTGTAGGTAAGATTTGTATCAAAAGATAAACTATTCCTGGATGCTACCCATTCTTGCAACACCTGAATAAACACATGGACATGGATCTCGGCTCCACTTTTCCTTACGCTACCTGGAACAGTGGCTGCATAGTGACTGCGCAGCTCCAGCAGAACCTTCCTGGGGGTGG
Organism: Coccyzus lansbergi; assembly: GCA_033558105.1. Taxonomy (NCBI): domain Eukaryota; kingdom Metazoa; phylum Chordata; class Aves; order Cuculiformes; family Coccyzidae; genus Coccyzus; species Coccyzus lansbergi. The sequence continues at coordinate 839,338 of JAUMJK010000501.1, read as the reverse complement.
CAAGGAGGTAGAATCGTGGTGCAGGCCCTCGGGACTCCCAGCTGCTCTCTGGACACAAAACAAATGAAGACTGCTCTGTATGTCATAGCCTGGAACTCGAACCTGGGAAAATCTCCCAAGGCGGTACGGAAATCAGTTCCTATAATCAGGGCAGATTGTCATGTCATGGGAAACATGTGGATATGATCTTGCACGTGGCAGGAACATAGGGAGGAGGGCAGGTGGAGGCAGGTCCTGCTGAGCTGTGCGAGCCCCACTCTGCGGAACGGTGCCCATGACTACACAGCACGATTTAGGAAATAAAGACATGATTAGTTCTGGAGCTCATTGCCTTGGTGCTTTGAAGAACATTGCAGGTAAGATATGATCCACGGTAATTACGGAGGAAGATAAAGACAGGGAAGTTGCTGGCAGTGCGCCAGGCCCAGCAATACCTGAACATCTCCAAAAAGGCACAACAGCTTGTGCCATCGCTTGCTCAAATTATCCTTGATGCCCAAGCCATGACTATTGTTGCCCACTCAGAGAAGAGCTCGGGGAGGACAAACAGAGTCTCTTGCTTAGAGAGTGTAGTGCTGAAAAAAAAGTGACAGGATGGAGGAGAAAGGTAATCTTGTTTCTATGGCAACTAAAGTTTGAAAAAGGTATATAGAAATCAATGTCACCTTAACGTGTGTGTTTACCTACAGACCCACAGTAATAAAAAGTTATTCACCTGCAAATATCATGAGGCCACACAATCAGCAGACCACCCACATCAGACCTGCTGGGTCTGGAACAGTGTCACCACCCGGAGAAACCTTTGAACCTTAGGCAGCACCACTCTGAGGTTTGGATGGGAAGAAGAAACCTCCAAAACAACTTCCAAATGATCAAACGTAGAGGCCCTAAGTAGAAAGTGCCACAAGCTCTTCCATGCCTGTTAAAGTTCAAAGTAAGATGCTTCCAAAGAGAGGATAACACAGACAGGATCACTTCAAGCTGGGACTGGAGCATCTCCTACATGGTTTCTTGCCACAGCATTCTAAATCCTCGCCAAAGCACACAGATGGCATATGAACCACCTACCACAATGAAGTGCAAGAGATTATGGCTTAAAATATAGCATTGTTAGGAGTATTAAAGAGAAATGTTTTGTCTAAGTGAGAAAAAAGGTCTCAGAAATTAGGCTAAAACTTGGAAGAAATGTATTGATAACCATCCAGTGTTAACTGTGGCAACAGCACACATTTCTATTAATTCCATTGCAATCGATTTAATATCTAAGTAAATATCTAATACCCATGAGCTAAAGCAAATTCCCAAACGGAAAATGTTCAGAGCTGAAGGTCCTAATTGAATGACCACTCATGTTCTACCAGAGCTCTCTAAGAGATTCAAATAATACCCTACACTCTGACTTGTTTTCTGGAAGCACAATATCCGCACGATTGAAAGCAGAGGAACGGAATGTGTTTATTATCCTACCTTTTATATCTGCGGTACAATTCTTTATTTGTGACCCAGAAACAAATTAAAGGGACACTGTCAAGTTGTATATTTTAATGGTTGTCTTTTCTCTGTGCTACCAGCAATCTGAGGGGTTTTCAGTGCCCAGAGGCTTAAACAAATGAAAGCTTTTGTTTGTTTGCTTTTTGCCTTTCATTCATTTCACAGAAATGAAACCAGGCAGATGCATTTGTCTCCCTCCAGCCTACTAATTAGTACAGGGTGTTTGCATTTGGACTTCTAGGGCAGTGTCTGAAATCTTACCAGAAGTAGGAGTTTTGAAATGAGCACGAGGTGGCCACTTCTTTTCAAACCACCCTTTGAAAACAGAGACTCTAAAGGACAAAGATAATCAGAACATTGCTGAGAAATCTTATGAGGGCTTGAGATTGCTCGTCTGTCTTTGTGGGAGGAATTGAAACAATCGCAACAGATAAAACAAGAGCACCTGGGCAGGTATTCAATTGCTAAACTGCCACAAGAAACACCAAACATGTTTCAGAGAGTCAAGGTTGGTCACCTGGAAAGTTTTTATCATTTTCAGCATTTGAGATGATGCCTTGAGCTGGTTTTGTTCCCTAGATGATGTCCAGCGGAACTCCAATGCAGCCCTCCCCAACACGGATTGTGAAAGCTGGGGCAGGACACATCATCTCCCATGCCTTGGTTTCCCCATTTGCTTTAACACATGGAGGAAACCCCAGCCCCACGCTGTCTGCGAGTTTGAGTTCCGATTGGCAGAGCTGTGACAGCCCCAGATGAAAGGTGCTACAGAAGTGCCAAGCACTATCACTGTAATTATCGTCCAATATATGCTGATCAAAAGAATGAAATGGGAATTAGCATTTCCTATTAGCCCTGCTTACAGCCCACGTTTTAAACATCCCTCCCATGGGCTCTCTCTACACAGACATCTAGGAACCGCTGGTATTTCTGATACAGCTACAATGCTGCTTCTACAGGAGCAAAGGGGTCTACAGAGGAGAGTAGTAAACTCATGAGACGAGAGGTTTCTCCCATAAAAGGCCTTCTGGGAAGAGGGAGCCTGGAGCTGCTTTCTCCCTCATGCTCCTTTCCCTGGCTCCAGTCTGTTTCCTGGCACAAGGATGTGATCTCTTGCAGCTCCAAGGGATTTCTGCCGCTGGCCTCCTCTGGATCCTGGACAACATTTCCCTGAAAGCTGCTGGGTTCCCTGTACCCCAGGGGAGTGGCTCCGGCTGCCCTCCAGGGATGAGGGAATGCAAACATTTGGAGCAGCTAACTGAAATCAATGGGAGTTGTGCTCATTGATACCCACTGCAGAGCCAGACAACTCACCAAAATGTTGGTTCTCCCTTTTCTCACCTGGGAACTACTCAGTATTTGACTTTTATTTTCCCTAGAAACATAAGCTCCCTTATTAATCCACTGCCCAGGCCTTACGCAAGAAGCAAAAATGAGAGTTTCTCCCCTAGCACTGAATGTTCCCATGGTGGTTGGGGCAGAGCTCTTCAAGTGATTTGTGGCCATTTCCCCCTTGGTGGAAGCTGCCATCACTACAGATTAAAGAAGAGGCTCTGACTGCACTGTGGGGATCCGTACTCTTTAGGAGCTGATCAAGCTCTATTAATTCTCCTTACACAAAGCATCTAACAGATGCTAACAACGCCAGAGCAGCTTCCATCCTCTCCCCAGAGCCAGCCCTGCTGCTGTCCACACAGACCCTGTGGAACAGAGAGCTCTGCTGTCCAGCCACATCAGTCTGACAGCAATCAAAAGCAGCACAAAGGCACGCTCCACCCCACCAAAACTAAACCAGGATTACTGAAGAAGAGTGGCCTCAGCGTGTGGACTGAGCTGTTGATGAGCCCTTATGACTCTTCTTTCTGTAAAACTTCTTTAGACAGCTGCAGGCTCTAAAAAGAGACCTCCCTGGGATTATTCAGTTCAAAAAGGTAAAAGATCCATAGCCTGCCTTACAAAGTCCTTTTCAGTGCAGCAGGTCATAGCACCATCTCTCTTTCTTGTCACTCCTTTCCCCTGCTTGATACGCATCATAAATCCTCGGTGGTTTGAACTGCAGCTCTGCACTGCAATCTGGCTATCCTGGCGTTATTAACCACCCAGCATTCCAGCGCTCCCTCGACCGCAAACTCCAAGGGGACTTGGGAAATTTTCAGTATACATGAGACTCAAATAATTAAACATATTGTATTTACAATTGGTTTCATCTTTCAATTCCTGCCCAGAGTATGAAAAAAGATCCCCTTTTTTTGAAACAAAACCTTTCATGCCTCAGCTAGAGTCTGTCCCATGTCTCAAAGTACAAGCAAAAACACTCCAAGATTTATGTTAACAGCTGACTTAGAAGAATAAGACAGAGGATTCTAATTTTAATACCAAGCAATTGGAAGCCTGACCAGATGGGGTGCTGGAGCAGAAAGTGTAAAAGCCAGGCCTGTCTGACCTGGGAGACTGGGAAGCCACTTACTCATTTTCACATGCCAGCACCAATTCTGAGCAGAAAATCTAACTCTCCTGAAACCAAAGGAGGATCTTGGAGCAGTATTTTGGAAGAGCTTAGCTAGTAGTTAGCACCACAACTGGGAAATAGAAATTAAGAAATTCAGCTGGGGACACATTTCCAGGCTTTGCTCCCTGATCACCTTTAAGTCCAGCAACTCTTCCCTACTTCAGGTTTCCCTGTAAAAGGAGGCAGCTGGTAACTTGCCACCTTTGTGCAAAGCCTGGAAATTCAGCAGCAAACGTCAATTCAAGAGTACAAAGTCTGCCTGCTGACAAAAAAAAAAAAATATAAATCCAATGCTCGGTTTGGCACTCCTTGTTTTTGCAAAACAATACCAGCAAGACTAGAAATAACTGTAGCTGCTCAGGATGCCCTTGTTTTAATTCCACTCCCTGAAATGCTCAGAAACCAAAAGCTTCCAAGCCTGTCCTGTTCCACGAGCGAGGACTGAAGTACAGATGCATTCACAAAGTGAGACACGTATTTCTTGCTGCCACTAACACTGGTTATCCAAAGTCAGCTGCAGTTGACAGTTTAATGATAATAGCTTTCTGTTTATATATCATCCGTGGTAATGTTCCTATTCTCCTGAAATTCAGCCCTCGTCAAAGGGGTGCTCTAATGTATGCAGCCACACACCAAAATGATAGTAATTTTCCCTTCTCGTTGGAATGGTTTAGTAAACAATTACATTTCAATTAAAGATGGGGGGGATCATGCTGAGGGAAGCACCATCCAGCTCTTCACAGAATACAGGAAGATAAATTCTCCAATGTCAAACTATTACAATATAATTTACGTGATTGCTTTGGGAAAAAACAATAAAACAAAATGGAAAATAGCATATATCACACTCAGGGAAAAACTCAGGGAAAGAATCCTTCAGTATCATGCCCACAGCAGCTTGAACTAGGATCCCATTATTGAGGATTATGTGCAGTGGAGAGGAATGGTAGAAGGGTTACTCACTTTCATCTCTCCAGGCGTTTCCATTTACTGGGACACCATGAGCATTTAATACTTTATTTATTGAGGATTAAAACCAGGGTAGATGGAGGAATGCCATGAGAGTAGCTTATAATGTATCACTGCAAATTCAGCTGTGTACCCAACCCAAACGGGCAGGAAAACTGCTGGAAAACAGCCTAGTGTTACAAGCTGAGAAGAACTAAAACCTAGAATGATTTCATCTTTCTTTGTGACTAAATGCTTCATCACTCGGAAGGCTGAGAAATGACCAATGAACCACAAAGGAGAACTGCACCAAGACGTCACACTCAAAGTGCAGACCAAGAGACAATAAGTGCACAAGTTCTTTGGCAATTTGGACTTCACTTTGCCCGAGATACTTGCAGAGAGCTACATGAAGCAAGCTCTCACTAAAGCCACCAATAGATGGCAGTGCTCTAATGATGGGAGAGAAGGCAGCACGTAGCTGGTCTCCACAACCCCACCCGTGCTCACGATTTCCCTGCAGAATGGGCAGAGCAGGAAGATCTAATATCCAGCAGTTTCCCACCTTCTGGTGTTTGATAAAGTTCACTACCATTGTCAGGTTTAACCCATCTCACATCTTAACCTATTTGGATTCAATGCAGAGAGGCTAGAAGCTCCTCCTGTATTCTCCTGAGAGGTAAATGTCAGTCACCAGCAAGGCTTTTCTCAGCTGGCCTTGGGCAGGGAGAAGGTCCCAGCACTCACTCTTGGTTACGCTGGTGTGTAGAGAGCGTTACCAGCGGCTGCCAGTTACCCACTCTCAATGGAGACAACTCTTGGTGACAAGCAGGCAATGTTTTCACTGCTATCTCATGCTAAGGCAAGCTTTTCCCTTTCTACCCTTCACACTGACCTTCCTTGAAGCACTTATCAATTAGATCTTCTCATTCACGAGGCAGAATCATGACAAACATGAAGGATTCCAACAAGCCCATTTAACTCTAAAGATTTTTCTGCAAACTTGTGTGAGGACAGTCTTTTCCATGAGTGAGTCCGGTGCCATAAATACATTAGGACCCACAATTCCTTGCTTACATTTAAGTTTTACACTGAAATGCACCATGTCTACTACTCCCAGGCACTGATGCAGCAGTCAGAAAGGTTTCCTGTACAAAGTGCTGTTTAGCTGCTGAAGTGAAACATATTCCTGTTTTTCCAATCAGACACAGACTGAAAACTCAATATTGAAATCAGTGCTCAGAGCAGATTCAGAACCAGGGACCTCAGACGAGAGGGCACTTGGACAAGAGGCTTGAATTAATTTGACTGCATCAGATCACAGAGAGCTCTGACAGCACAGAAATCAAGGGAGGTGGAGTTACATGGAAGATAATCTACAACAGAGGACAACAAGGACTAGGCAAGATTTTTTCATGTTTAAGAAGCTCTATTAAAAACTTCCCTTGGTAGAAGTAGGAACACCTAGGGTAAGTGTTAAGATGCAGATATCTTAAGACTTGATTTTCATGGTTATTTTTTATAACGCAAGGAACTCACATGAGTTACTGCTCCCAAAGTCGCCATAAACCCAATAATGCCTGATTAACTGCACCATGCCTAGCAAACTTCTGTATGGGGAGGGAGCCCTTCCACCTCAGTTTGCTTTAGATTCCAGATGGAAGAAAGCAACTGGGAGTGCAGCAGGGGAGAACAGCTGAATCCAATGGCTCCTAAGCTCACGAGTCCCCTGGAAACTCCACAGCAGGAGGATGGAGATGTCAGGGAAGAACAATCAGCTGTAAAATATGAAAAGCTTACAACATCAAAACCTACAGCAGCAGGCTCAAAAGTAATAATCCCATTACCACTAAACTAAAGCACTAATTACTATTCCCAGTGGCTGGAGTGGACTGACTGCTAATGTTCCTTTGGTTAATGAAGGAAGGTGAGGGAGAATGTATTTCTTAAGTCAGACATCTGCTGAAATCTGGGCAGCCATAAAAACTACATGGAATGAAGCCATTCATATTAATGGCAATAACATTCAGCAAGAGCAGAGACAACAGTGGATTGTAGCTCAGAGAAGACAAATGCTGAGTATTAGCGATGCGATAAGGTGATGACTGCCCTTATTTAATCCGTACTGAATAACAGAGCCAGTCAAAGCAAGCAACCACATCACACATGAGCTGTTTCACTCACAAGAGCCAAACTGCTCAGAGACGGGAATAACTTCTCTAAAAACATACAGCAGGATATTTGCTATTGGAAAAGGAATGAAGAGTGTTTGACTACAAACACACTAAGAAAAACTCTCTCAAATTCTCTTTCTTGTGAAGAATCCAGATTTTCCCATCAATCTTTGCCTTTTCACCAACAAGCAGAACACTGTTTCAGGTTCAAAGACACTCATTACTGACACAGATAAATTCCGATAAATGAAAGGCACAAAGCTAAAGCGTGCCTGCTCAGTCAGCTTCACCAGGTTTGTCTGCCACACTCAGAGCTTCAGATCATTTGTAAGCGATAATCAATTCCCATAGATGGCTCATGGCTGGTGGAACAATGGGGCTAGAGAAAAAAAAATTAGTTTCCCCCTTGGCATCAAAACAAGATGCACCTTGTGCACCAAAATGGTGATATCACAAGAGGAATTAGACCCAAAAATGCTCCCTCTATGTTTTGACCTGTTAGAACAGGGAGCTTTCAGATTAACTTCCATCAGCTCAAGAAAACTGAATGTGGCCGTACAGCAAACACTTAAAGACATTGCACATTTCATTGGTTTTCTGTTTGCCTTCACTGTTCACCCCATACCACACACAATCCTTCCAAACACAGCTCTGCTCCTGCCGTTCAGGCGCTGCTTTCATCACTTCTTCCCAGTTCATTTGGCAGAGGACAGGACCAAAGCCCCCACTCTCACATATTCACACGTGTTTGCATGTAATGGCTACAGAGCACAACTCCACAGAGAATGGCTACTCATTCCCAAACTTAGAGTTTATAGAACTAAAATAAACTACTTAGACAAGCTGCTGTTTATGACTCATTCCTAGGCGCAAATGTTCTCAGGTGAACTGGGTGTGTTCCAGTTTGGTTTACATTGCACCACTGCCTCTCCTTTGAAATTCTGGTTCTGCCCACCCAGGTTTGTTAGGGAGCAAACTCTGTGAAGTAGGTGTGGCCTGCAGAGAAAACCTATAAATGTGTACTGAGAAAACAACCTCCAAGACCATTTACCTCTTCTCTCATTAAATTTACTCGTGTGCAAACCTACCCACATTCAGCAGACGTTTTCCTCTTGAAAGATCCTCTTCGGATTGCCCTGGCTGTCACCTGGACTTGATATCAAACTCCAGCTGTGTACACTTTGTACTTGTAATTATTTCTTAATATCTCTAAACCTGTCTTAGTATTACTGGAGCTTTCCCCAAATGTGACCCAAAAGACCTTGGTAGTCTCAGTTGATGACAAAGCCCCAGGCTCTGTTGTGTTCACTACAAAGAATGCATGAGGAAAACCCCTGCTCCTCCCAGCTGTGTTTATTGCCCACTTTCAAAAATATGTTGATTTTGACACCACCATTCTACTTCTGTTTGAGAGCTGAGTGTACTCCTAGGTTGAATAACTACTTGGCTTTGACATTATCTGTTAGATAAAACAATCCTTGTGAAAAAAACTACTGTGGTGCACTCTAGAAGTCTCTTTGGTACCGACAGGATGTTAGGGGGGTGACTTACCTCAGTTAGAGGCAGCACTAAACACCACTGTGCACATCCTAAATGAAGAGGAGACAAAAGACCTTTACCTCGCTCAGAACTTATCTCCAAGGTGTGACAGAGCCTGCTTTCTAAAGCTCTGACCCAGCCCAAACATCTGATCCTGTGGGAGCGCTGGGAGGGTAGGAAGAGGGAAGGCCTGTGGTTGGACTCCTGGCAACCACTCTAGCATCTGCAGCACCACAGCACCCGGGCTCAGTGCTGACCAACCCCTCCGGTACCCATGAGCTCCGAGTTCTCTGGGTCTTTGCCTCCCTTCCGTGGAATGGACCCAGCAGTGTCCTTCCCCATGGAACAAAAAGACCTTGTTTGTCATGTTTGATTCTGGTATCACTGTTATTCTCATTAGTGGTGCTGCTCTGTTCCACTCCTGCATGTTTTTCCACTTGTTACACACTGCTCACACCAAAACAGCAATACTAGCAGAGCAGCTCAGAGCAAAAGGGCAGAAGAAATGGAGAACAGGAATGGCTCCCTGAGTCTCCTGCTGGGAGAGAACATCAGGCTCTGGGGAACCACCAGCTTGGCAGGTTTTCTGTTAGTCAAGGCGAGGTTCTTCTGCACAAGATCTTCTCTCCGTAGGAGTGTGAGGACAAGGTGTGTAGCTGCAGGCCAGTAAAGACCTCTCTGAACACACTGCCCTGCCCTAGGGTTCACAAAGTAAACCTCACCAGCAATGTCTTCCAAGAGAAACAACTTACCTAAACCTGCTCCAGATTCAAATATTTCATAGTCACTTGTTGCTGACAGTATCCAACGACAGCACGCTGACTGAAAAATAAGTAATCAACTAGTTTCACATACAACCTCTCTTCTCATAGGACGAACAACTCCCTCTCCCTTCTGGCAAAAGCCCATAATAATCACTTAGATGCCATAATGATCATTAAGACAGGAAGAGACACTTACCGTGACCCGGAAGGGCGTGGTGGCAGCAGGCTCCATGGTGGGGTTCTTCTCGGGGACCCCGCTGGGCATGCTGCGTCTCTGCCCACACCTCTCCGGGGGGGATTCTGGGGACAGCACAGAAAACAAAAGGACAATTACCAATACATAAGCCCAGGAACAGCCCAGGAATGCCAGCAGGCCATGCAAAATGAGGCTTCTTCCTTTGAGATGCCCTTGCAAATGAGCCAACACAACCACATCGCTGTATCCTCGTGTTCCCCCCAGCCGCCTGGAACAGCGTTCGATCAGCAAGACTTTCACCTTCAACAATTAGCATTTTTGATACAACTATAAGCTTCAGATAATGCCTGGCAGGTTGGCATTATCTTTATTTCCAGTTTGCAGATGGGTAAACAGAAAATGTAGAGTGAGAATTATATGCAAAGTACAGATCTGTGCACTTGCAGACTCGATACTCCTAGGGGAAATTGCTAATGGGGTTACAGGCAGAGGATGCTTACATTCCCTCTAATTCCTCCAGCAATTTACTCTGGAACTAAGGAAAGATTATTAAAGCCTGCATATGCTAAAGTATACTGGGGACAGGAACACTACCTCCTTCCCTGCTGCTGGGGGAAGGAAGGGGCTGAAAAGGTTAAATTAACAAATATACTATCACTGAGAAGATTTAGAAAGACATTAGGCAGGGGCAGCAGTAGCATTATGGAATGGTGCTGCCTTGGTTCAACAAAGCTCTCTGAAAGCACCATGGACCTCATGAAAATGGACGTGTTTCCGAGCTGCCAATCAGTGCTGCTCACACCTCGTAATAAGCTTCCCTTCTCCAGCCAGCTGAGAGCTCTCCTTAGCCAAGCATTTCCCTTGCCCAAAGGTCAGGCTGTGTCATCCCCATTCTGCTAGGCACAAAGCCGAGAAAATGGGCAGGGCTTGTGGTCAGGATCACACGGGCATTTAGTGATAATCACAAGGAAAAACCTCAGGTGTTGTGGCTACAGCGTTCCAGGAGCGGGCACACAGTGGAAAGGCAGTAGAACACTCCTCCTTGAGCTGTGCTAAGGGACATGGTTTAGAGTTTGATAGGAATGGATGGACTCAATGATCTGGTGGGTCTCTTCCAACATGGTTATTCTATGATTCTCCCAGAGGGAGGCCCCCAGCTCCAGGACGTGCAGCCCCCAGCAGCAATCTCTGTGGGTCAGACCTGGCTTTGCAGGTGAAAATGTCTTTATATACGTCTCTACAGCAAGGCAAGGAGGTCAGAAGTAACAACTCAATTGTGCTTAGGAGCAGGGTTAAGCCTATATAAAGTGTCAGGAGTACAATGAAAAAAGCCTGAGCAATCTCCTAGCAGCACACCTTCATTTCCAGACACCAGTTATTTGGCTGCTCCTTTCACAGAAAGCACAGGAGGTTTGAGCTGAACGCCCCTTTTCTGCTTGTCCCTGTGCTGCGGTGGCACTGACCATATCCTACAGCAGGAACTCCACAGTTTCCACTCATAGTCAGATTTCTGGAGACATGAAGAGCTTTTACATTCAAAACCAGCTCCAAACTGATTAAGCATTCTGAAAATGGGTATAAAAATTAAACACGCATCAAGTGGTGCCTAAACACATCGGTGAGGTGTAACCTCCACTGCAAGAGGGAGGCTTCTACAAATTAGCGTGCAAAGGAATCTCAATATAGAGCAGCCCATACCTCCAGGATGTCTCAGACAATGATGGTCTCACAATCAGTGTAACCTAGAGGTGATTTGTTTGCCAATTCTCAGCCTCTGCAATCTGCAATTTGCTGCCACCAGGTCTTGGCAAGGAGGGTTGTCCCTCCTTGACTGCCAAAGACTGACATCACCTGGGATCTGTAAGAAACAAACAATACCTGTGGTTCCACTCGACAATTCCTGAGCTCTAGCTTCATGGACTGGGTGAAGTGCCTGTTCAGTGGCATCTCCCTTGGTTGCGAATCCCACCTACAACTCCTCATCAGCGGACACGTAACCTGTGTGGGAGCCAGACAGCCAAAACCAGCCAGTCCGTTGCTTTCACAACTTCCAGACAAGCCTTCTAATGCCTTGGCCTCTTTCTTTCAAGAATGCTGCACTTTGAATTTCAAGGAGACAACCAAGTTCTTTGGTGTCATCTCTGTTCACACTAAAGCTTCCATCCCATTTCTTTGAACTGTGCCCTTCTTGGGGTTTTTTTGACCATCAGAAAGAGACTACTGGTTTGCAGGATTTTCAAAGTGAGTTCACAGATGACAGGACAGCCAAAGAAGCTGCTCTGCATTTTATTAATGACCACAAAAATAAAGGTTGTTTAAAGCATTTCTCATATACGTGGCTGGAAAACAGGAACAATGGGATTATGTGAAAAGCAGCTGCAAGAAATCACCATCACCAGAGGCCTGGAGCACCAGCCCAGAGCTGCTTGCCAGCCCAGCACACCTCGCCCTCAGCACAGAGGGGAAAGTACTCTCTGTTCCAGGTACATGTTACAGCCCCGTGCAGTTGCACCACAGTGGTTTGTCAGACCGAGCTGCACAATTGTCTTGCTTTTGGTAATCTGTGGATCTGCTTCCTCATTCAACCACCCAGGTCAGACCTCCTCGGAGAAAGCGAGAGTGTGTTATGACCCAGGGCTGATGAATATCTGGGTCTGATTGCACTGAAGTCACAAACTGTGCTCTTAAATTCTTCCTTCCTCATTAAAATGCACGCAAAGCAGAGCCAGTGAACACACCACTTTGAACCAGACCAAAACACAGAGATGAGTTAGGACCTAAAGCTCCCTGTTAAGTTTATGGCTCATAAATATTTGGAGCCAAATCTCCATGTTATTTTATGCAGTGTGGGTTCACTGGAGAGGGGAGGCTTTGCAGGAGAGCGACGTTACAAAACTCTTTAGAAGAGACCAGAAATAACTGGAAGATGGGCTGGGTGTGGGTGTTTGGGGCGAGGCGGGAGAGTCGTTTGTTTTAAAGGGAAGTAAAAATAGATACAGGTAAATTAGTAACTCCTAACAACCAGGAATGTACAGTAGAACATTTTTACATAGTGAATGCTATGAATACACCAGGGTTTGAAATGCCCTTTGCTTCAGTGGGAAGGGAGATGTCTCAGACCAGGTTACTGGCCCAGCAAGTCCACAGGACAACGCAGCAACCAGCCACCACATCCAAGGTCGCTGTACAGCAATAATGAAAGATCTCTCACAGGCACCAGAGGCTGAAAAAGAGACGTCTTAATTGACAGCAGAAGATATTTAAGTTTACCATGGGAAAAGTCTTCTCTTGACACAGACAGTCACACACTGGATGATCGTCTAGGGAGAGAAACATATGGTCATGCTATCTGAGAGTGGCAGAGATGTCCCTGCCGGGCAAGGTTCAGGGACAATGACGCCTGTCCTTGCCCTCTTCTGGGGCAGATGGATTCCAGCTGATCTCCTGAAACCCCTTCCAGCCTCATTTTCTGTGACTTCTGACATGCAAGTTCCAAAAAATCAGATTGAGAACCCGATTTCAGCCTTTCCTTTACAACCTCTAACCCATCCTCCTCCTCTGCTTATCCCACTCCGTTTGTGGCTGGACAAACTCTGCTGGCAGTGCCATCTCCCCTCCACAGCTCAGGTCCCATGCTGACCTCTGCCACAGACTCACAGTGTGACCCCAGGAATTTTTAATACTTTTTATCAGATTCACAATTTATAAAAACCTTGACAACCCCACGGGGACACTGCAAGGCTTCATTAATGAATGTCTACTACCCATTTTGTATCCCAAGATAAAGGACTCCAGAAGGAGGAAGAGAGTTGCTGCAGGCAGATAACCACAGACTGACATTTCCAGAAGCACTTAGCATGATCAGATAACATCCTCACCAGACTGTGAATGTCTCTGGTAGCTGAATACTGTCCTGCAGCTCATAGAAATTCCAGGATTATACCTTCATTTGTCCATGTATTTGCTTTAGCTCAGATTTGATCCAAGTACTTACACAGTTTCTCAGGACACTATTTGCTGCCCCAAAGCCCTCAACTCGCTATGAACTGAAAACCTCCCAATCTTTATTTCATGACACAGAGGCCTGGAAATCACTGAGGTAACAATCTATTAAATGAGGATTATAGCACAGGCATGCTGGATCTGGAAACAAATTCCCTGGTACAGTGAGAATAGGTACACTACCCAGCAGGGGAGAGGCCAGCCTGCAGACACGGACGCCCGCAGACAGGGACACGTCCTAGTCCTCCCAGTAAGCTTTATGGTTCCATGTCTGCCAAGGCTGGTGCTGTGCTGGGGCTCAAACACCTCCTTGAAAGAAAAACACAAGTGCTTCCTGCTTTCCCAAATATTTACAGAAGGCTGCGAAGCTTTGGGTTTCCCCCAAAGATCTTCAGAGAGAAACTTTCTTGAAACCAGCACTCCCCTAAATCCTCTCCCAGGTTATCCCACATGGCTGGGACCAAGATGCTATTGGAGTGTGTTGTGCCTGGATCTGGTTTAAGCTGCTGGGGCTGCCAGCGTCCCTCTGAGCTCACTGCCAGCAGGAAGGCACTGACCCAGCTCTGTAAACAATGCAGGTTCATTTAGGACCTCGAGCTTATGAATACTTCTCGAAATGTTTCTTTACAGTAGTAAACATATTTGATTTGTTAACTCATACAAGGCATTTGAACCGAGTAATTCATCCTTACTACACTTTTCCATGCCTGTTCTTCATGCTGCAGGACAGTTCCAGAGCAGTATCACCCATCCAATCCCCCTGTAAGGCTTCCAAGCCATGGAGAACAGACCAGACTGTGATTTTCTCCTGGTGCCCGGGCTCTCTGTTAACCCACGCAGTGTCACTGCCACCGGAGCACTTCTGCGACTGCTACAGAGCAGGTCACTCCGTGTTACACACACAAATGCTAACACTGTTTTCTTTTCACTTACATTTGCATTACCTGCTCTTGTGAATCACAGCTAGTCCAGGAGATCATCAGGATTACACTAACAAGATTAGTGGGAGCGAAATACATTAACTCCTTCTGCCTTCTCATCTCTCTTCCTGCTCTTCCCCTCTTCTGCTCTCCTCTCACACACAATTCCAGGATCAGCCAGTGGAAGAGACAGCATGAGCAAAAGCAAAAAGAACCAGCTGGAAAGAATAACTAACAAGCAGGCACTTCCCAGCAATCTGATTTTCTGATATGAAACTGTTCCAACTCCAAACAAGAAAGGGAGGTACACGTCTGAGTGAGCGTCAGAGAAGGTATCAACAAGAAAAGGTCTCCCTCAACTCACCAAAAGGAAGCCTTGCTTGTCAGCACCGCACATGCCATGGCACTCCGAACAAGCCAGCAATATGAGAGGTAGAGATGATGACTTCATCAGAGGCAGCGAGAAAGAGAAGTATGACTGGAATGCCAGACAAGCCAGCAGCACTGGGGAGCCGCAGCAGGAGGTCAAGTTCCTGCACTGAACCCCGCTGACACGCGTTAAGGAGACTTTGGAGGACAACAGAGCTTCACCAGATCGGCTGGATGTAACGCAGAAAACTAAGAGTTCATCAGAACCAAAAGCTGGTGGAGAAGATCCTGCACACAGTGCTGGGAGAGGTCAAGCCAGCTCCCAGCCATGGGCAGTGATCCAGCTGGGAAGCTGTGCTCCTCCCTATCCTGCCCCATCGGTTTGGTTCAGCGCTCAACATCTCCAGGGCACCCCAGAGTGCTCACCAGGGTGGAGTTTCTACGAAACCAGAGGGAACAGGAATTACCGGTCTCAGGCTCGTGCAATTACACTTTGTGAATTAATTTTATTGCTTAATGAATTCAGGTGTTATTTCTCCAATTTCTGCATTATCTAATAACTCCTTCCTACAAACCCAACAGAGGAGGGGAGGAGGCAGAGAGTGACAGGAGTGATTTATTTAACATGGCTTGCAGTAGCATTTATGAATTAAAAACAGTCCCTAGAGAGCTGATATTTGTAGTGTCTGTGGGATTTCAAATACTCAAGAGAGGCTGCAGAAAAACAGCTTTAGGTGGCCACATGAGTCCAGGAGGAACGGGTCTTTAATCTGCATGCAAAGGGCTGCTATTAGAATAGAGGCACTCCTTAGAAGTGGAACACTACTCTGGGAATAAACAAAGGCAGAAAATAATAAATACTGAGTAGAGTCAACTTTCCCCTTCAGGAGGTATGAATAGCTGTGAATGGGAAGCAGAGATGCAAGAACGTCTAATTTCCAGCAGATAAAGGTCAGCTGAGAATCACTGAGAGGTTATGAATGTCCCTGCTAACACTCTCTTCCTCCTGTCAACTGGACTGGAAATATGGCTGCAGGGCGCTGGGTTGAACCATTACCTGGGGAACTATTTATTGGAACACATCGTCCAATGCCCTCTTAGTCCCTCAGCGAGTCCCAGGTGATTCCTTACAGCAATGTTTTAACTGCTACACCACACAAAATTAATTAAAAGTCAAACCTTTACTACACAATAAAATTGGCTTTCAAATAAAAATGGTTGAGAAGTAAAAGTTTAGGGCAGGTAATGGTGCCCTCTGAAAACCAGACTCATCTAAAAGCAAAGTTAACGAATGCTCCGGGGCGTACTCTCTACGCTAATGAAAGTTTGCAGCACCACCACTTTTCATATCAGAATAAAACGATTTCTTTTTGCATTCTAGAGTCTCTACCTTAACTACACCTCTCTAAAGATAGCAATCCCCCTGGCTGCACCCACAACTCCTCTACACGAAAATCAGTGGCTGACTCCCTGCTCACTCAGTGCTCTAAGCAGGGACAGTTCCCATATCCTCTTGCTCTCACTACCCTTTCTGACACTTAAGGATACTGTTCACAAAACTACAGATTGTAAAAAAACCCACTTGCTTATCCAACCATTTACATAGAAAACAACAAAATAAACTGGCATCATTACTTGCCTTGGGCGCTGTACTCTGCAACAAACTATTTAGAATTAACTAGAAGCTGGTTGCGTACCTACAGCTAACACCATCCACAGCGACTACACCAGCTTCTCACCACCTTCGTTTCCCTCAGAGGTGACTGAAGCATTACAGACTCCCTGTGTTCAGCTGAACAGGGGCAACGCTGCCTCTGCCCCAGCCTGAAAGCACAACTAGGCACCCAGAGCCCCACGTGGCACCTCGCATCCCCCTGCGCTATGAGAACAGTGTCTGGGACCACTGATCCGAGACCCTTCCTAGAATAGGCTGGGAAACAATTCAGTTCACAGAAAACATCAGATCATGCTGCTCCCCCTATTTGCTGGAAATGATGGGCAGCTTTTCTCAAAGTGGGACTAAGATCTTCTCGAAGAAAAGCTTTTGCTTTTTCTTTGTTAACCGATGATGTGAAGTGACGCTGACCCTTGGCACAGCACACTGTGCTTTAATGGATCTCCTGTCATCTCCGTGTCAGCTTCCTGGATATTGTGTCCTGTGGAGTATTTAGTATTCCTCATCCTGCTCCCGAGCAAGTGCTATTAATGGCTCTTGAATCTAGCACTGAAAAAGCTGTGTGATTTTCCTTTGTACTCGATATGTACTGCTGCCTCTATTTTCTCTAATACTACCCAGTAAGAGGATTCGTTTCCCAGCTGCATCCTGAGGTGCTTTTTGATGCATTCAAGCACATAGGGTGCTTGGTGCCCTTCTGTGGGCTTTGACTGACCAGTTTCACACCCTCTTCTCCCCTAGGAAGCTCAGTTCAGCCTCCCAAGGGGAGAATCGGAGGAAGCTCTGCCTGTTCCCCCAGCCTCACTAGAGGGAGCTGGAGCCCCTCGGCTGGGCAGCCTCATCCCATCCCACCACCCAGCCGAGGGCGAGGGATCCCCACTGCCTGGAGGAAAATCTGTTGCTGAGAGCCCTCAAGCTGCGGGATTTCCCTCTGGGCGGGCTCTTTCTGTATCTGAGTGCCTCTGGCTACCTCGCATCTCCACCAACTGCTCGCTTAGCGACACATCCTGCGCCAATTCCATCCTCCTAGAACCTGGTGGGGAACCTGTTCTTTACCTGAGGAGCCAGACAAGATGTATTTGTCAAGCAAGAAGTACTCCCAGAGGGCAAAAAGGAGAGAAGAAAAGAGCACAAATGGGACAGAAAAGCTTAGGCACTTCTCAACATGAGCTGGAAGGGACACACTTTAACTTCTCTGCACCTCAAGACTGAAGAAACAGATCCACATCTTAAAGAGCCACAGGTCCCCAGGACTAGGGGTGACAGGGCATCCAGAAAAATCAACCTACTCTCTGAAAACAAACCTCCAATCATGCTGATGGAGCAGGCTCTATTACAAACTCTGTATCTATTGCCCTGGATTTCTTTAATTAGATATATATACTGGGTATTTTTTATTCTTTATGTATCAGTCTCTAAAATAAAATATGTATGATATTTATCTTTCTTTGCTATGATGTCTAGAGAACAAATTCGTCTTTTGCTAACGGCATATCATTAGGAACCTTTTCTCCAAGGTAAAATTGAAATGAAGTACAGACTTAAAAACACATCACAAACCGATGGAATTCTAGCCTAGTTGGGAACCAGACTGCAAAGATACTTAATGTGCTAATACCCTGGTTTAACCAGAAAGGATGATAAAGTGAAGTGGAACATCAGCTTCCTCCTATGTGATGATAAAGACAAGCAACATGGAGCCTGGAGAACAAGAAGTCAGCTCTGGGGAGATTTAAACGAGGTTCATCCATCATGCTTAGCACTTCTGCAAAGATTCAGAATTGTTACCATGCTGCTGTCTTGCAGCTTCTTCATCAGCTTGGTTGCCGTTCAGTGGAGAAATTTTAATACTCTCTGTAATCTGTGTTCCTGTGGATGTAAACGCTGCCACCAGCACTCCCCATCCAGGACAAGCAGGGAGGATGCAATCCTCTTCCACCAGAGACAGTCTGGAGCCCTGGGCTGAGCACGGGCCCACATGAGGCCAGGTGGTTTGGCAATGCCTCTGGCCAATCTTGCAGCATCCTGACAGCAGAGCTGCTTGGTCTGGCCCTTCTGCAGCCCTGTCTCTCTTGGTACAGGCCCCACCAGGCCTCCTGTTTCATTAAAACTCCTGGGATGGCAGAAGGGAGCTGGAAATCTCTCAAGAACAGACTGCGTTACAGCGTGTTGGCCCACTCTGCTCCCAGTTTCAGAGAAAACCAGAAAGCCCAATGGCACATTGTGCCACCACAGCAGCCCTGCTGGGATGGGATATGCTCTTGCAGATGGGAGATGCGCAGACATGTTTTCCTCTCCCATCAACAGGGTTTGGTTCCTTGCAAGGGGTCCTCAAGTTTGTGTTGGGACTCTTCTAAGAGCAGATTTGGAGAGGTAAACTATGAACTGGTTCAGTGCAGTCCACTTTGCACAAGGAGTAGCAGCACAGTCTAAATAAAAGTTTTGTGCAGTTTAATTACCAGGCCATTTTTCCCATCGTGCTCGGTGGCTGCTACAACAGGTCTGTACTGGCACAATGCAAATTAAATAAATAAATACTTAATTTATAAGCATGATTCATCAGAGGTTTCATCTTCTACAGCAAAGAAACAGATGTTCCATTGATGGCACTTCATTAGAGAGATAAATGGGGTCACATACGTATCCCTATTCACATCCATCTGCATAACAGACCAAACATGAAGACTGGAAATTCACATGGTACATGCAGCTCTTACATCAGCCTGGAAGAGTTTAATACCCAAGGCAATTAATCCAAGTTAGACTGCCTGAACACTGAAGGAACTGTAATACTGTTCAAGGTTGAGATTTAGCACAGGCTTTTTAGAATACAGTTTCATCAGAAACACTTAAAGAACCGAGTAAGGGATTTTAACTGAACAGATACCAGTAATTTTTGGTAGCTACTGGACAATACAGTACCCTTCCCGATGAAGATGCTGAGAGTTGGCACTAAAAAGCAGCAGTGACAGGGAAGTCCGACAACAGAGTCCTTCCTGCCAGATTAGGGCTGGCGTTGGGGACAGCCAAAAGCCTTTCTGTTTTACCAGGTGCTTATGCAGGAGGCCTTAGAGTTCCCTCACCAAACAGAAACAAGTCCCCTTCATTTTATTATGGATTCAATAGAACATAACGCTTATAAATAGCATCACCTTCTTCACCAGCCTCATCACTTAAAGGCGAGTGCTGACACAAACACTCTGCATTCCCCTATGTGTGGGTGTGGGAGTGCACGCACACACGTGTGTCAAGATTCAGTGCCTCTGGAATGCACTGGCTACCTCCCAACGTGCCCGCATGTTGCTGAAAACCCTCCTGTCCTGGCTGCTGTTACTCAGACATCTTCAACCTATTCAGATGTTCCTGAGCAGCTAGTTTACATTTCACAGTTTCTAATTGTGGAACATACATCCTAATTTATTGTGACTGATACTTCTATTTCCTTTGGGGGTGGATGGGTGGGTATTTCTGCTTCTCTTACACATACGTGCTCTGAAAGCATCCCTGCAGGTGTTGTCTTCACAGGCTCACGTTTGCGTTTTCAAGCAAACATTGCCAGCACCAATGAGAGAAACAGGAAAGGAAACATTAAAGAGCAGCCACATTTTCTTATTTCATATAAGTAATTGTGTGCCACAGAAGGGGACACAGAAACCACCGTTCAAACTGCTCTAGTTCTTTATGTGGCTGCCTAGAGCAGCTGGGTAGCTTTGTGATGGTGCTGCAGTGCCTCTTTGAGTGACACCCACTGTCTACCCACAAACCAAAATGTGCACTAGATTACAGAAAGCGATCTCACTGGGCGATATTCGCTTGTACTCTGCCCATCCTACTTTAGAAGTGGGAGGGAGCAGGAGGATGTTCTTACCTACACTAACACGGATAGTTGCATTTTCCATCCTCAAAAATATGCAGGGTCTCTGCAGAGATCCTTCTTCTGCAACACAGCTGCAGCCACTGTGAGGAGCTGTTCAGGAACACGCTGCAAAGCTGAAGAACAGTCCAGCCCAGGTGGTGAACCACACTCTCTCTTCCTGGGGAGACAGATGCACTTCACCCCACTCTCAGAGATTTTATCTTGGTGTGCACCCCATATCCAGCTGATCCTAGCAGTAAAGTTATGTAAATGAACACCAAACATTCCCACTTTACATGCACCAGCCACATCAAGATTTGTTCCCATCTGAGGGCATAAAGGTAATTACTGTTAACCTTTGACTGCTAAAAATGTAAAGGGAAAATATCTTTCATTTAAAAGTTGCTCGTTTGGTTACCATGGACACTGCTTAATCATGAAGGATGACTATTACTTGTTACTATAGTAACCAAGAAGCTTAAGAGGCATCCTGTAATTTAACTCTGGATGCCAAATTTTACAGCAGTCCACCTATTCCCACATTTGGATACTTCAAAACGAGCCCAGACTTGATCTCTGACTCCTCAAGAAATTCACTGATGCAGAAGTGCTGTAAGAAATCAAAAATGTAAGCACATAATGTACAAAGGAAACTTGCACTTTAGCTAAATTGGTTTCTTCAAAAAGAAACATTAAGTGCTCAGCATCTGAGGAGCCCTCTCTCAGTGTAAATGTTAATGACGCAGAACTCTGTCCGCCTCTATTCTTGTCGATGTTTCTCAAAGTCTGTACAATTGCAGGGCGTGTTTTTCCCCTAAAGTGAATGCTTCACCGCTCAACACAAAATGAACTTCAGAAGCAGTGCTGCAAAGCCAGCATTAACGTTCAAACCTCCTGGAGCAGACCTGGGTGCCTGGCTTTCAAGAGCATCCCTCGTGCAAGCAAGCAGGCAGCTATGGATAGGACAAACTTCCCAAATTCAGGCAGTCACCATGTCTGGACAGCCTTTTGCACCATTTCTGCTTAGTTACAAACAGCACAGCCCTGGCCCAGTGACACCCATCACTGTAAAGCTCTGCTGGAAGCAGCACCAAAGAAATGTCAGTCAGAAGCTTTGTCTCCTGTAGGGCTGGGGAGAGGAGGCTGCCAGAAATCACCTGTGGCTGACACCAGTTCTTGACACTCTCCAGTTCTACACTGGGGATGAATTCACAGTTCTCAAAAAGCCATCAATTTTCACATTTACTGATTTCCACAGGGGCCTGAGGAAACTCAGTCTAAAGCCTGACCTTATGGCTGCATAAAACAGTGCCAGGGATAAGGAAACCCCAGGATTTGTGTGCCTTTTCTAATACATATCTACACAAACAGAGGAGCAATCAATAGCTACATTTAGGATATTCTCAGCAGTGCTTAAAAGGGAAGCAAACTGCTTTCAGCCAGTGTCCAAGCAGGAAAAAAGCAAAGCTGATCATGCCCAGAGATGGGAAGCAATCCAGCTCATTCCTTGTCCCTATAGAGGGCAGAGTAAATTAAAGGATTATGGAGTGCCTTCAGTGCAATAACTTAAGGGATTAGTGGCACACTAGAAAATGTTGAAGGGAAATACAGGTTTAAAAGCTTTAAAAGGCAGCTCTGTGTCCAAACTGTTTGGACTGCCCAGCTGTAAGGAGACAAACTTACTCCAATACATTAAAGATCACAAAAAGTCTGCTGAACCCCCTTAAGCATGCTTTTAGATCAATTATTTTCTGGACTCAGAGTAGAGCGTTTAATCTCTTTCCCATTTATTACTTACGGCTTTTAGATAAAAACTCACTCTGCATTGCTTGGAAGCAACTCTGCTGCAGGTTTTCCAGTACTCAGGCCTTTGCTGCAGCTAGAACAAGTCAAGTTAACCCTTAGCTGGAGTAAGCACAGACACAGAGGAAGACACGCATGTGCTTTGAACAACCTGGAAGGCACCCAGCTAACTGTAATTCAAAGCAAAGTTAGCTGTGGGTCATGAAAAGCACAAGTATTGTTTAAACATTTAATGTGAGTTATTTACTAACAGAACCCTGAAACTTACTTAACAATATTGTGGGGATTTTCAATAACAGCAAAATTTCTAGTCAGAACAAGAGAGACACCCCTTCTCCCCACAACATCTACCCAGTCATACCCAGGGCATTGCCCAGGGCTGCAGGGGAAGCTCCTGCAAGTGGTGGAAAGGGGAAAGTTCCACACAGCACAGAAACACAGAATCATAGAATGACTAAGGGTGGCAAAGACCTCTAAGCTCATCCAGTCCAATTGTCAGCCCAACCCCACTGTGTCTGCGGAACCACATCCCGCAGTGCCACCTCCCCACATTTTTTGAGCCCCTCCAGGGATGGAGAAGCCAGCACTGCCCAGGGCAGCCTCTTCCAGTGCCTCACACTGTCAGTAAAGAAATTCCTTGTCAAACACCACTTTTTTTGTTAATATGCTGTAAAATAGATTTTCAGCTAGGAAAGATCAGAGAACAGTGTGCAAAATCTGAGTTAGCTTTCAATACAACAAACCCTCCTTTGGTGTTACAGCACTGTTAGATGCTAGGACAGTTTTCAGGTCTCCGCTTTCCTTGTCCCAAGCGAGTCCCTTAACCCCTAAGGGGTTGGCTATTGGAGTATAAGTTGATCTCTCATTTATCACTTAAAAGATTTTGATTTCATCAAACAGAGAGAGAAAGACTAAACTCCAGTCATTTTCAGGAGAGGTGTATCTGAACAGCCTGCGCTGAGAAAAAGCAGCCTGACCTTCGCCTCCAAGCGCTCAGGGTTTGGTGTACTAAAATCCTGGGCTTTGCTGGAGATCAGTCAGTTCTCTCTTCCCAGCAGCCATCAAAGGAGAAGAAGAATAAAGCATGTTTAATAAAAATCCTTTTTGCAGAACACCTTGAAAAGCATTTGTGATAAACAGAACTTGGAGCGAGGCATTTATGTCCAAGGAGCTATCAGAGGCAGGAGTATCAGGAACATGAAACCTTCAAGATCAGGAACTCAAAATGTTCTCAATCCTTAGAGCTTTGATGAGAACTGATTGCCTACAGACCTTTACAAGAAAGACCTGAAGCCAAAGCTGCTTTTGGCTCAGATACGAGACAGTGAATGGAGCTCCCAGGAGTAGTTTCTATGAACAAACTGAATTTTTGGGGCACTTACCACTGACCCTTGTTCCTTCGTTATATCCATAATGAAGGAGAAGCAGAGACACCATGAAGAAAGTCACAAACCAAAGTGCTGCAGGCAGAAGCAGGTGTTGCTTTTATTGCTAATTTTCCTTCTACCCTCTCTGCCTCCCAAGTACCTTCCACTACATTAGATGGATCACCTGGTAGTAATCATAATTACTGCCACGATTCCTCATGCAGTCACGCAGCTCTGAGCAAAACAGATGGGCCAAAGAAGAGCATGGGGCTCTGCAGTTAATGTTTTTAACTAATGTATACCTGCAGCAAGTCCCGAATCCCTGGGGAAAGCAGCACCAGGAGAGTTCAGACATTATCATCATTCTAACAAAGATTAACAGCAGGCTGAAACCTGCCTTGTTTATCCACTATTGAACAGCACTGACTTAAACCCGCTGGAGGCACGGCCACAAGAGCCTCCCAACAGCTCCCCTCATGTCTGCTCTGACTCACCCTCCCCTTCGATTTTGCTGTTCTTCAGCAATTCTAGCCCTGGCCCCCTCAAAGGGACAGGAGGGCACACATATCAAAATATGGGGATGAACTTATAAGAATACTCTAGAACAGAGGATACCATTACAGGAGCAGCAAATTAGCTGGCTGTCATTGTGAGCAGCTCTAAGTCCCAAACACTTCTCTGCATGCTACTTTAGACTGCCTCCATCTGGAGTCCCAACAGAACACAATCCCTGACTTTCCTTAGACACTTGCAGAGCAAATGCAAATTCTGTTCCCTTTGCCTATCTCAAAAGCACTGCTTTTCCTGAGGGAGTGTTTATCTCTTCCTTTTGTACCTCAGGAAGCCAGATTAAATTCCCAAACTAGGTCTCAGCTCTAACAGCCACCGTCTGCGGCTGTGATGCCATTACTGTGCTCCATCATTCCCGAGGGCCAGGAGGCAGCCTTCCCACAGCAATGCCCACTGGAAGGGTCTGCAAGGATGAGTGGTGTTAGCCCCTCAGGTGGGAAGCAGCAGTATATAAGATTATGCTTTAAACACAGCCTCTTCATTATTCAAGAAGACCTGGTATAAAGTGGCATGGGCTGTAAGAGACTCTCTGCCCCCCAGCCAACAGCCACGCTGGCAGCAGATGGCAGCACCTGCAGCCCACGGGTGCTCCAGTGCCAGCTCCAGCATCAGGGATTTATCACCCAGGATTGATGCAGTACAATTAGTGAATGATTACAGATGGGGAGCGGACTCTGAGCCAGCAGAGATCTCCTCCAGGCAGGAGAGGAGACTGTCCAAACTTCCGTGAGTTTCCTGTCCAAAAGGATGTTCCTAACCTGCCAAAGTGACACAGTTTGGAAAAGCTCAGCTTCCAGGTATGGCTGCTCCTCCAGCTAGGGGGTGCACAGGCTTCCCTGGGCTGTGGGGACCTTTGCAAAGGCTCTCGAGACTGCGGAGAGCAAAAGGTTGCCAAGAGGATGTCCGGGAAACACACACGTGGCAAACCAGACCAGTGCCAGCCCGTGTGATGTCACTTCCATACGCCTGAATTTATGGCAACCTCCCACTAAGGTTGTGTCATCTTGGAGCATCTGAGCCACAGACAGCAAACTCCACTGCAGAGCCAGCGTTTGAGGGGATGCTCAGCTCCTTCCTTCATCCAGACTTGTAGGTCTGGACATTAACATTACATCCCACCCTAAAATCTAGAACTTGATTGCGATTCCTGTGCTCTCCATAGCTCCCACACCCCTACAGTCTCCTCCTGTTCAGTAACCTTCCAGTGGGACTGCATAGCTCACTTTCCACATCCCTTACAAAACCATGTGAAAAATACAGAGAAAATTCCCATTCGGATTTGCAAATCCCTTTCAGATCCACAGATAAGCTCAACCAGTGCCTCCTCCCAGCAGGCAAGAATCCTAGACACAGTGCGACAAACACAAAATACTCAGGGAGAGACCAACAGCAATAAGATTTCAGTTGGCTCAAATCCAGTTTCTTACAAACATTTGAGTTGATTTTCATTTCCATCAAATCTGCCTGAACGTTCCTTGAGCTCATAACAAACTACGCCATTAAGTTCGCACTGGGTTACCTAAACGAAGCTTAACACATTTAGATTGTCACAGGAACTGAAATGACAGTAAAATATTTTTGGGTTGGACAGATAATGGGAGAAAGGGAACTGTGAGATGCTCGTGAGTTTACAAACACTCCTCCCTGACAGGCAGAACAACTAAAAATCATGGAAAGAAAAACACTTCCTGCTTAAAAGAACAGCTGAAGCTCAGGGACTGATTCAGCTTCCCATTGTTTTCTCAGCAATGATTTAAAATCCTTAAAAAAGTTCTGTATGCCAGGAAAAGAAAGCAGACATTGCAGTAAGAGGAATCTTGGAGTGCTGCGGTCTCCTTTACAATCTGCTTCCTAAATCAGAATTAACTCCCGTGAGATGAGTACAGCCTGGATTTGCACAAACACCCGATGTGGTGCTGCAGGGTTGTTTTTCATTATGGCTTTTTGTTCACACAATAGCAAAAAAAAAAATGGGTTTAATTAATGGGCTTTGATTAAGCTCTAGCCATTAAAATGACTGGATTGTCACAACCCTCTCCACTCCTTCCCCAAAAGGCAGCTCAACAGCAAACTGACTCCAAACTCCTGCTTCTTCAGCTGCTCTAAGGATAGGCAGAAGCATCAATAAACACTTATTTCACAGTAGAAGGGAAAACCAGAATAACTTCTTTTAAATACACAACTGGGTCAGTAGCTGCCTCCAGCAGAATAAATGGGCTGCACGAGTCAGTGTGCCCTAAAGAAACATTTCCCAGCTCCTGCTGATGAGGACAAATAGGCCCTTTTAGAACAGGGTTTTTAAAAGCGCAAAGTGATTTGGGAATACAAGTCCCACAGGTTTCCACAACGCCTCAGGAGCATAATCTTCAGGCTCTGTTGAAAATCCTACCCCTAAACCATACTCGGCTCTGTAATTGCAACCCCCCTGGTGATACTCAACTCAAAAGAACCAGAAGTTCTGGCAATACATCTTTGCATATAGATAACATCTCGTAAGGAGGGAGGTTCAGATCTCTGTAATCAGCAATTAGGCCTCCAAACATCTCAGTTAGCTTAAAAAGCAGTGACCTCAATTATACAAATATAAAAGCTGAAGGATGGATAACTGGAAAGATCCAGTTAGTTACAGCTACACAAGGTGTCACAGCCCCAGTATGAAGCAGCACCCATGCCCGGTTCCCCGGCTTGGCTCCAAAATTAAAGAATTCCCCCTCCCCACACAAGACACCGACCCTCTGCAAAGCTCGACACGCGCCTCAGGGGAGTAGGTACACTTACAAATGTTCCCACTGGCCATTCTTAGCGACAGTAGCGAAGTTAAGCAACAGCCAGCACACCTTTGCGCTGCCAAGGAAAGAGAACTGCGGTTGGAATTACCCCTACTAAGCGGCCTGCTCCGGCTCCTCGATCTGCTTCGCTGTCTCTGAAGTCGTGACCTCCGGAGCAGTCGATAGTAGTAAGACGGTCTCCCAGAACTTTTCCTGCTGTTCATTGACATTTTTGGATCTATTTTACACACGCACACATGCAGGCACAGGTTCACTCTCCCCTCTGGCAAAGCAGCAACAGTTCCAGCGTGTAATTAACTGGAGGTTGGTTCTTTGGAGGGGAAGGGGAGGGGGGGGAAGAGGAACTCTTCACTTTACACATTTAAAAACAAAAACAACAACATAAAAAAGAAAGAGAGAGAAAAAAAAGGACGCGGCACCAGAATACATCTCTCAGCTGAGGGAGGACTCCAGCCAGCAAGATAAACTGTACTAACAACTCCTGCCCCCAAAAAGATAAGCCTGTTGGAGTTGGAATAGGAAGCCAGACTTGGCCTGGGCTCTTGAAACATGAAGAATAGGCTGGAAGAAATCCTGGACTGGATCCTCTCCGCCGGACAGAAACATCTGATCATGCTGTACTGGAAAACATCATCGTATCGCTGCGTGGAAATGGCCGGGAAGCCTCAGGGTGCCAGTCCGCTTCAACCTGCCCCGGCCATGGGATCTTGGGGAGACGGAGTTTGAGGTGCCGGGTCTGCAGCAGGAGGTATCTGGGAAAGGCTGGGCTGGGGAAGGGTATAATGATTTCCTGGCCATGGGACACATGTTAATAATCATCATGGAGCAAAAGCCCCGGAAAATAAAGTGAAACTTGAGAGGGGAAAACTTTAATTAGAAGTTGAACGAATAGAGCTCCAGACTCCCCTGGAGGCCCATTTCCTTTCAACATTCAAACTGAGTTATAGCACATCCCACAAATTAGAGAAAGAGCCTATTTACCATTTGGGTTTTGATGGCAGAAAAGATTCCGCCTCCGGCTCATATTACTCAATAAAATTATATTTCAATGGGCAGAATTAACACTTTAAGACATGGAGGGAAAGAAAGTAAGAGAAAAAAAAAAAAACCACGGTCCACATCTCTAGTTTAGAAAGCTCAGAAGTGAATTGCCCAGAATACTTTCCTCAAGCTCCTTTCCCTTCCCAGCACAAAACACACTCTGAAGGCTGAGCGCTAGACAGTATCTCAGAAAGCCAGAACCATGGCCAAGAACTGAATGCGCTGCCACTTTTTCTCACACACTGATAGATAACAAAATCCTCACTGGAGTAGGACAAACAGTAAAATGACATTCACCCAATCATTCTCTGTGCTGTGTCCCAATCTGCCATTTTTCCCCAGCGTTCGTGCATATTTATCTTTGTGGGGCCCTGTGAAGTCACAGAACCAGGCAGGCTGGGCTGGGGGCAAGCTCTGCTCCCCAGCTGCCAGAGCTTCCTCAGAAGTATGAAAGTTCCCCCAGATTATAATGTTGTACCTTCACTAATGAGAGGCACAAGTTCTCAGACTCCATCCCTTCGCTAACACCAACATCCACCTTCATTTTAGGATTTCTTAAGTTTCTGTAGTCATGGAAGACATCAGGAATTGCAAAATCTGTATTTTCTTCTTTCCATGAGTTGTCAACCCATGATGTTCATCAGCTGAGAAAGACCCTTCCAGAATGAAAAAACAAATCTTGATTTTCAGTTAAGTCCATGCCTGGTTTTGAGGCCAGACGTGAGGAATTCGGCGCCAGCTTTCAGGCAGTGCAGGAATGGGCGAAGGAGGAGGGCAATGACAAGTTCAGGTCAAGGAGGCAGATCCCAGCTGGACAGCAGAGGCTCCCACTGCCTGGAGGGGGACCATCCGCAGGGGCACTGCTCTGCCACTCACACCCCACACACCAGCACCATATCCCACATCATATGCCAGCAAAGAGGAAAAGGCTTCTGTCACTACACATCTGCCCTCCTCTCGTTATCCAGAATAGCTTTTTGCATAGATTAAAAAACAAACACACAAACACAAGAACCACCGGAACTGTTTCCCAGCTGACCAAAGACTCACCCGCTAGATTCAATCCTCAAACAGAGCTGGGACTATCCAGAAGTCGGCGATGGGAAGTCTGCAAATGTTGAGGTTTAGTTAAAGATTTGCTATAGACAAGAGGCCAAATCTTCAGGTGGCTCTCTGCATTTCTGTCTTAATAACTGACAGCTCCTAAGAGAATCTTTTACACTACTTTTACCACTAAAAACGTCTTTAAAAGAGCTTATCCAATTTATTTGTCCTTTTGTCATTCCCAAGAGCAAAAAAAAAAAAAAAATCACTGATGAAAATGAAAGTCTAAAGAAAAGTGTTTTAAAAGCTCCCAAATTCAGGCAGTCTAAAAGGGTAAGGTTCATGTGTGTTGGTTTTGCTTAACTGGGGTCAGGTGACTCATCCTCAAATCACCTGGGATGAGAGAGAGGTGGTGCTGATGTCCCTGACCCCCATGAGCAGGTGGGAATGATCAGGAGATAGGGAGGATGGGCCTGGTCGCTGTGCATTCCACTCACATGTACTTAAGCATCTGTTCCAGGTTTAGGGGTTTGTTTGATTTTTAACCAGCCCAGTACCTTCAGCAACGGTTATACAGGTAACAGTAAACCAGGAGAAGTTAATGAGGGGCTATAAACTCTCCTGACAAGAGAAAGCAGCCTCGCTATGCATGCAAAAATGGCTGGGGGTTGTGTTCAGGTTTAGCCAGCTCTCCTCTGTCTCCCTCACTTCAGCAGCACTTCTAAAGGCTTTAAGTCGAGATGCATAGCAGCAGGCAACAAAATGAAAGATCCCCTGGAGGGAGTGTGACTGGTTTGGACCTTTCTAGTTAATCCAGCACTGCTCTTTTTTTTTCCACTTTCTTTCCTTTTTTTCTTTTTGAAAGCCCAATCCTGGCACAAGAGCTCATTTGTGTAGAGCACAACCTATCACGTGTTAACATGAGATATATTAACTGTGCTGGGGGAAAGCTGACAATATTAAACTCTCTATCTCTAAAATAACACATCCCAGCCTGGGTGCTCCCTCCCAAAGCAGAGGGATGGGTTCAGTCACAGGCTCTGTGAATGTCTCCATGAGAGGAGCAGAGGCAACAGAGCAGTGATTTTTGGGGGTGGTACATCCTTCTCCCCAACACCAGACACAAACCCAACCTGTGAAATTAAATACCTACCAAGTGTAACATCTCAGTACAATACACAGTTTGACACTGCTGAAGACCACCAGAGACAATCAGAGCCCCCGCAGCTGACCTGCTGTCCATCACCCACCTCTGCCATCCTGCTGCTAAGCCTTCTCTAAACAGCATTTATATCCCTCCTTTACCAAACCTCACAGCACGTGAATAAAGTTTAAAGCAGCACCAAAATAAGTTGTGAGAGGGAGAGCTGCACAAACGTTTCTTGTTTGCTTTCCCATCAAAAGGAGAAGGCGCTGCCTGGGGCTCTGTGCAGCGACGCCGGGACTGGGGTTTGGGGGCCCCAGCAGCTCACACCTCCCTGCTTCACTGTTTGTTTATTGCTTTGTGCAGGGAAAATCATCGCTGTACTTCACGTGGGCTGTTCCCAAGGCAGCTCCTACCATTAAACCTCTTGCTTTCCCAAAGGGCTTCTGAGGGAAACAATCATTCCTCTTAACTCCCTCTCATTTTATGGCAAGGTACTTGAATTCCTTATTTTGAAAGTGAAAGTTTCCATGCTCCAGCGCCCCATCTGCACAGGCACAAGGATAAATGGATTTGTACATACACATAATCAGTGGCCCTGGAATTCTGACTGCCTTCTGGAATATGGCAGCTTTAGTCCTTTCATTTCTGTTTTCGCTATTTTTTTCCCAAAGAACTGAACTGAGGCTTTGAAAAGTGAAAAGAAGGAGGAAAACCTTTTGCTTTGTCCAGTAAAGAGTAGAGAAGGGGATATCGGCTTCATTCCTAACTTGCACTGGGTCAACGAATTGGAGACAGATCATCAGGAAACTGGGAAAACTCAGACTTGCCCATCACATCTAACTCCACTGCCTCTGAGAGTGGTTTTATTCCTTCCACAGTCGGAGGCTAAAAGGAATAAGTGCATAATCTCCACAAAACAACTGCCTTTTAAAACTTAAGAGAAATATAACAGCATTTTTGTCACTGCTCCTAGATACTCTCAAGATGTGCCTGCTTCAATTTGCTCGCACGTCCGTTACAGGTTTCAGTGCAGCGTGCTATGAAACTGGAAGATTTCCAGGCTTATTGCCTCAAGGCTACCAGGGATCCATCAGCTCCGAGACGAAGGGAATTTCCACTGTGTAAGGACAACTCAACTTTCAATTCAGCTGTACTCATAACAACATCTGCAGTGACATATTTGAAGACCTAAAAATAAAAGTTTCATACACACAATTAAAAGTAAACTACTTCTTTTTACTATTTTAATGAAAAACTGATTATTTTAAGACTACGCATAGGCAAATTAATTTCCTTACCCCCTTAGGTGGGATGCAGCAGCTGTTTCATAGCCTTGCAACAAAGTGAAAGACAGATTTGAGATGAAAATGAGAAACAGAATCATAGAATCACAGAGTCATGAAATGGTTTGGGTTGGAAGGGACCTCAAAGCCCATCCAGTTCCATCCCTGCCAAGGGCAGGGACACCTCCCACTGGATCAGGGGCTCCAAGCCCCATCCAACCTGGCCTTGAACCCCTCCAGGGATGGGGCAGCCACAGCTTCTCTGAGCAATCTGGGTCAGGGCCTCTCCACCCTCACAGGAAAACATTTCTTCCAAAAAATCTCATCTTAATCTCCCCTCTTTCAGCTGAGAAATGCTCCCCCTTGCCCTATCCCTGCACTCCAGGATCAAGAGTATTTATATGTAAATTCAAATGTTTACGTTGAATTTAAGCACAGAATTCACTGCCTTCCACCTACTGACTGGCGTCACAGCTACCAAACCTGACAGATCTCTTGCTGCATTTGTATGGTGATGAAGTCCAACTGCATATTAAAAATATTCCTTTTACATGATACAGATATTTAATGCTATTGTTGAGTAGAAAAAGTAGTGACGTATAAAATAAGGCAAGAGGAATAAGGTGCATCGGAATAACTGAATATTAAATAAATGTTCAGGAGGTCTGATAGAAGTTCAGTCAGGACATGAATTCTTTCAGCATTAGTGTTCCCTACATACAGACACTCACTACTGTTTACTGTTACTATTTTTATTTTACATTTACTATGGAGGTGTCCAGAGACACAAAAAAAGATCCGTGTCACGTTGTTTGGGGATGTGCACACAGCACCAATTAAAAGATGACTCCTTGTCCACAGTGCTCAGATCTAACAACACAGAGAGCCCACAGCACACACCACAAGTGTTACAATTACCATGCCTATTCGGTGAATGGAGACGTGGATCTCAGAGTGATTTACACAAGGCCACGTGGGAAGGCGTGAGTGAGACATGTGCCCTGGAATACACCTTAGTCCTTGCCCACAGAATTAATGGAGCTAATCCCTCATGATGAATAACTATTAAGTATAACCATATCGGTTTTTCCTACAGTGGTTCTCATCCAGCAGAGCAGAGACACTTTAGCAAATACAGCTTTTTCATGTACTTAAAACACACAAACTGCCTGTTCCACACTCACATTAAAAAATATTTCAAAGGAAGGTGCCCAGTGTTAAGCAGGAAAGTCAGCTTTCTGTCTTCCAGTAAATAATGTCTTGATTTTAGGAGTGTATCATCATATATTTGAGTAATGAGAACAAAGAGAGTTTGTCAAATATCACACACTAAAAAGGAAACGAGAAATAAAAATCGAGCCTGGGAATTCTACCTCTAATTCCCAACAAGTCTGCCAACAAGCTGGGTTTGGGACCACGTGTGATTTCTGCATACAGGCAACTTCTCGCCAGCAGGAATTCCATACGACAGCCTAGCTCCAAATCAGCAGAACAGAGGTAAATGTGAGGCCAGCAAACCTGTTCTCCATTTTGCCAGGAGGCCAGGCAGAGCTCTGCGAAAGCCCCTAGTGATTCACAGGGGGGAGAGCTGCTCGCTCCCCACAGGCTGCAGTAACGCCACAGAGAGCCAGTGCGTCTGAGAACCCAGCGGAGCTGTTTCCTGCCGTGAACTCTGTGCTACGAGGGAACAAGGAAGAAACACATAGGCTGACCTCAAGGCAGAGCACGTTTCCTGACTCCTTCCCAGCAGAACAATAGAGCTAAAGAACATCAACTTTTTCAAATCAGCTTTCAACAAGATGGGGAGACCAAACTTATAAATCAGTTAACTTATTCTAAGTTCACTGACCTGCTTTCCTAAGGATAAGGAACACTCTACTCGGGTAATTTGGTTTGTAACCTGACTGGTAGTGATGCTAATAAACTTTAGAAAGTCAAAATCTACCTTAAGATTTGTGCTTTGATTCCCACAGACCTGATGAAGTGATTAAACACATGGAGTCCAGTACAAACCAGAGAAGAAACTTTCATCAGGACCAGACATCCTGTGCTTCAGCACAGCCTGTTGCTTTCCACAGCCCAGGAGGGAAAAAACAGGACTGTGAAGCATTGTACAGCAAAAATTCTCATATCCAAAAGAAAAGTCTTGCACAAACACCACATCAAACAAAGCTCCTAGTGGACAAATGGGACTGCACAACACTTCCGAGCACCAAGCGCCTTCCAGGGGCGGAAATATTTATTTAGGCCTGAGTATTCTTACAAAAACCCTTATTGCTGAAATAAAATGTTAACAATGATTCATTGAGTGATTCATGAAGTAATTTCAGTGCTGGGTTTCCAAAGAGCCGCCATTGCCCTCTCCACTCTCTGCCGTGCCCTCTGCATGCTGACCCGTGGGGGCTCTCCAAGAATTCAAATCCCAGCCAACCTCAATGCATCCATTGAGATGTGCTCACTCCTGGGAACTCACACTGTGATTTACGGGGGTCACCCAACCAGCTGGACTAAAACAAACACATTTCCCTTCAGCAGAAAGATCCTGCCATAAGGAATCCCCTCAGACAGTTGACATGGTGCAAGCTCCCACTCAGCGCAGGAAATAAAAGCCTATTACCATCAGTCCCAGCCACTTTGCTAGTAGAGTGAAAGTGGGAAAATTGGTGTATTTATTGTGAAAATAATAAACTGGAAGATACTCAAGATCAAGCAATTCTCACGTTGAAAATTTGAGGGGAAAAATGAAACACCGCAAAAACATAACAGCACTGGTAAGCTTTATTTTATATAAGATATGAAAAGTACTTATCTTGGTTTTTTAAGCACTTTTAAGCAGCTGCGAGCTGCTGTGTCTCAGATTCTTCACAGTTGTGCGTGTGTGTGCACAAATGGAGAATCATGGAATCATTAAGGTCAGGAAAGCTCAGTAAGCTCCTCCAGTCCAACCATCAGCCCAGCCCCACCATGCCAACTAAACCACGTCCCGAAGTGCCATGGCCACATGGTCTCTGAACCCCATCTCTGCTCTGAGCAGCCCCTGCCACCACTTCACCACTCTGTCAATAAAGAAAAAGGCATTCTGTGAGTGATGAGGACTCACCACACGCCCAACAGGCAAGATTAAAACCAAGGATTTCCCGTGTGGTGGGCTAAAAGGTCAGAAAAAACGATCAACCTCACTGAAAGCTGCTGCCAGGCATCCCTGTCACTGCCGGCATGCAAGTCCAGTCTGAGCTCAAGGCGAGGACAAGAAAAGGGGGTTACAGCTGTGAGAGTGACCTATAACTCACTTTCTGCATGACCAATATTCACCTAATCCGAGGGATCCAGTTTGCTCCATGGGAAGCAGACACTGTTATGCTCAGTTCAGGATGCACATCTGGTTCCAAAGTGCAATGTGAGGACACACAAGATTTACCCAGCGGAATGAATCAACACTTGGGGTACTTAATCTCATGATAACATCACACTGAAAGCAGCATCTATGTTGACGAGTGAAATGAAAGATTAACTTGATTACACGTGTTATGTAAAACTTACTTCCTGATTAATTAATAGATTAGACACTTCCAAATCATGTTTAACTGCCTGATAATGATCTTATGCGCCTTTAACAAACCACTGATGTATGTACACACGATCCAAATTTCATTTTTCATGTGACCGATTATTTTTTTCCGTGCCTTGCCACATAATTTGCAAACTGCTCTACAAATAAAGTTGCTAGTTTACTTGCTTTTTCATTTCAGATGACTATCCCAAGAATATCTTGGCAAGTACATTCTTTAGCCGTCCTCCTTATCAGGATTACATGACAGTGTAGCACAGAAAAGCCATTTATTTTAAAACAACACTCTGTTAACATGCTAAGAACAGAAAATGCAGCTATTGTTTTTAAAGACCGGTTTACAGCACTCAGCTGGAAATCCTGCAGCAAATTTTTCAATATCATTGTAAGTCTGGTTTACTTTAATTCACCTCCTTCCTTCTGGCACAGCAGCACAGTGCTGGTCTGAGAGAGGCTATTGTCCAAGTTCAGCTGAGTGCAAAAAGTGAAGACCCTCTTTGAAATAACAGAAATATGAAAAACCATGTAGAAGCAACACCAGGGAGAGGATGTTTTTAAGTGTGGAACCTCAGTGAAAACAGCTGACACCTTCAGTGCCCAAGCTCCACTGAGTCACAATCCGCCCCTGTGTATCATCGCAGCGCAACGTGTTCCCCTCCATGACCTCAGAAACCCCGGATAAATAACACTCTGGATAAAAATGTTAGCAAACATCTAGCGAGGCACACAGTCCTTCTGCCAAATGATGATGTAACCCTCTCCTATTGCAGCACCACTCCAAACAGGATTCTTTCTGCTTATCTTCCTACTACTCAAGCAGATCTCCCAGTAACTGTCTAGTCTATAAATACCCATTCTACTAATATGCCCATTACATTTGCAGAGTGTAAAAGCTACAGCAGAAACTCTTCCTACTGAATTTATATCCTTTATTCTTCCAAAATGTGCTCTTTTAGTGGGTTAATGAGTCTAACTCTTTCCTTCAAGCACCTGCAAAGGGCTGTGCAGTGATGGCTTTTCTTCATGGTCCTGGTACACCCATGTGGCAGCAAGCTTGGCTGATCTGGTTTGCAGGGTCTGTAGGATTCATAAGTCAAAATGATGCACTAATGCAAAGATGGCAACATTTCCCGATGTCTCTTTGGCATTTTATTTAAAATAGTTAGGTGTCCTCAAGACCCTCTCCCTAGCAGATACAAATAGCTCCTCACTGAGAGAGCACAGGCTTGCTCATCAACAGCAATGCAGAAAGCATCATGCTGTTTCACAGAGTCTCATTAAGGTTGGAAGAGCCCTCTAAGCTCAACCAGTCCAACCCCACTGTGCTCACTAAACCATATCCTGAAGTCCTGTGGCCACACAGTTTTGAACATCTCCAGGAATGGAGACTCCACCACTGCCCTGGGCAGCCTCTACCAGTTCTTCACCACCCTTTAAGTAAAGAGTTTTACAAATATCCAATTTAAACCTCTCCTGGTGAAACTTGAGGCTATTCCCTCTTGTCCCACCATTATTTACTTGGGAGAAGAGACCAGCAACCCCCTGCTGCTACGACCTCCTTTCAGGGAGCTGCAGAGAGTGATGAGGTTTCCTTATCCTTTACCCTAAAAAATAACTTTGTTCTTAACCTCTGTGCTGAACCTCACTACAGGCACTTCTGAAGTAAACACCCAACTCTTTAAAAAGAGAGCTAACGCCCAGACAGAGTGAAGAATGGATCCATCCTTGTGATTATTCATTAGGACTCCTTTACAGAGAAGAAAAGGCAAACACCTGCCACGACTCAAAATACAATATTTCAAAGCAAACTCTACAAAGAATTAAAAGTTCAGTGTGATTTTGGGAAAAATCACAACTGGGTCTGAGGTGCCCAAGCAATTAATATCTGTATATAAATATATATACCTCACAGCATCAAGAGACCTGTCAGACTGCCCACACAGCCCAGCTCCCACTCAGCCCCTCCAAGCTGCTGCTCCACAGCTAAAACCACGCAATTGGTCTTTGCTAATCTCAGCCTAACTCAAAGCTCTACTTATCTTTTTCTTTCTAAACCATCCCCAAGACAAGACCAGAATCTCTTTTGAAATGTAAAGGCTCTATAATAAAATTTAGAATCAACATATGGTACAAATATCAAGCACGAACATCTCTTCCCATCTCGTCCGTTTCAAAGCCTGTGCAAACAGCACTTTTCCCTCGTTTTGATCCCGCAGCCAAAATGAGTCATCTGTGAACAATTACGGCTCTGGCAGGGGCCTGACTGTTTGAGAATGAA
Source organism: Coccyzus lansbergi (assembly GCA_033558105.1). NCBI lineage: Eukaryota > Metazoa > Chordata > Aves > Cuculiformes > Coccyzidae > Coccyzus > Coccyzus lansbergi. The sequence continues at coordinate 802,005 of JAUMJK010000501.1, read as the reverse complement.
AGGAAACACTTTATTATTGAAATGAACAGTATGTCAAGCCAACAGGCGACTGCAGAGAAATGTTAGGAGCTCTTTGTCCTCTTTCAGACGGCAAAATGGAAAGCAGGGGATGCAGTGCTCTCAGGCGCCTGCTAACACCTGACTCCAGGATGGGCAACGCATGAGGAAGCAGGAATTGCCGAGATGAGTGAGTACATATACAGCAGGGAAGGCAATAGCCTCAAAGCAGTATGCCTAGCTTAAGAAACGTTGGTTATTCCTGGCTCAGCTCTCCCAGAAGAGCTATGAACATCTTAAAGGAACATACAGGCAGAGGCCATAGAACTGGAGTCTGAAACTACTGCAGGACTACAGAAGCGGTGACTGCCCCAGCCCTGGAGGTGTTCAGGATCAAGTTGGATGGTGATTGGAGCAATCGGATCTGGTGGGATGTGTCCTTGCCTATGGCAGGGATGGGACTGATGGACTTTGAGGTCCCTTCCAACCCAAACCATTCCATGATTCTACATTTCTATGATTTGCAAGGCAAAGGAATGGTCTAGGTGAGGCAGTGACAGCACAGATCAGCAGGAAAGCTGGGGCACATTTAAATACACGTAGGCCTTGCTGTGACTGTTGTTAATGATAAACTGAGACAGGCGTGTTCCTAACACGTGGCACTATATCTGAGGTGAGGCTGTCCAAACTTTGCCTACAAACAGGTAAAGCTGAGTTTTTGGCTTGCCCTTTATTCTCCATTTTTTTCATTAAAAAGGACAAATTAGAGAAGATGCTGAGCAACTTGAGGTCAAATTAGCAAACTTCAGCCCTGTCCTAGATTTCAAGACTAGAACTACACGAAATCTAACCAGACAGGCTCATTAATTTAATCTATAACAGCACACAGGCCTAGGTATGATCAAAATCTTTCACCCGAATCAGTTCCTGGCCATAACAAAGGTTGCATCACTGTCCATTGACTTTCCCAGCTTTTCAAACCTGTTTTTTCCCAAGGCATGTTAAAAAGCATATGTGCACTTAATAATTGCTAAGCTAGTGACTGTATTACCTCACTGCATACAACTTCCTTAAACAAGCCAACAACTAACAATCCCGGAGTCCTCAGCTGAATGTCTGAGCTGACCTGTGGGCCTAGCTTTGCTCTCTGAACGCACAGAGCTCTTCCAGAACGTGGCAGGGATGACTAAGAAAATCTCCCCTGGTTAGCAGGAGAAAAGGTGGTGGTGGTGGTAGCTACTGGCTCCCCGCCAAGGTTCTCCACTCCAGCTTTTCATTTTTAGTTTCTGCTCTTTGCTGGAAAGTTTCTACTTATGCTCTGGTTTCCATGGCAACTGCATTTCTTGCCTTTCTTCTCTAGCATTAAATTTTTCATTTCTTTTCCCTTCTTCCCAGGACATGACTTTCTTCTCCTTTTGAAAAAGAGAATTAAGTGTTGCCTTCTCTTTGGCTGCTGATATTTTTAAAGGAGGTGAGACTCCACTCTCAATACAATGGAGAATCTGTCCCTAACAGTGACATGGAGGGAATCTTCCAAGTGAAAAAGTTGGGGATCTCCTTGCAGCAGACCCATTTACCTAACTTGATAAATGTTGTTTTTTTGAGATCAAACCTGGTCATTTCTTCTTAGCATTCTACTTTTTTAAGTCACTACTTGTGATTCCTGAGCAGCCTAAGGAGAACACAGAGTAGTTTAATAACTGTAGCTGCACTAGGAACGGGGCCTTCAGTTCCAAAATGTAAAAGTATTCAAGGGCTTTCCCTGAGCTCCTCCACCCTTGGCTGGCAGTGGCAAGAAGGCGAGTTGCAGGGACCCTTCAAAGCAGGGGTGGCTGCCCCGTCCCTGGAGGGGTTCAAGGCCAGATTGGATGGGGCTTGGAGCCCCTGATCCAGTCGGAAGTGTCCCTGGCCTGGGCAGAGCTGGAACAGGATGGACTTCGAGGTCCCTTCCATCCCAAACCATTCTATGATTCTATGATTCCATGCCAGCAGTAACTGGCTGAAGGCAGCACCCTGCATATCCTCATGCAAAGTGCACACAGGCAAACCCCCTCAGATTTCATGGAGCTTAAGCTAATTGATTTGTCTTGCCTTTACCATGTTGGGATCAAATTATTCTGACAACTTGAATTAATTTGAGAATGAAAAAATTCATCAGAACAGTAAATCTGGATTAGATTGAGTCATTTGGGGTTTTCAAGCTTTACGTTCATCATAAACAGAAATAGTTTACATGCTGCAAAGCACTAAAATAATACAGGTTTTCATCCCATTTCACTATGAAAGATTCTCTCCCCATCTGAATTCTCCAGCACATTCAGGCCATAAACTGACCCTCCTGGGCAGCTGTAGATTACAAGGTTTGCAGTCTTATCTCTGCCTAGTGGGATTTCACAGTAAATTCTTTCAGGACTGAATAATTAAAAGAAGCAAAACCACAGCATTTGGCTCACATGGCAACACAAACAAATCTGTCTATGAGTGCTATCTTGTTTGCAGCACATGTGCACAGATTTACATGTAGCATTGAAGCTTAGTGCTCTGTTTGTTTAGATTTTTCATTATTCAGTACCGCAAGCATAAAGCAAATTATATAGAGACTGAAATTGGAACAGTTTTAAAAGTGAGCTGACCTTATGATCATCCTAAATCATTTTATTAACCCCATTACTACTCAGAAGAAATAAATGAGTAAGAAATGAGGAGTCCTGGTTTCCACACTTGGTTCATGCTTCCCTCCTTTTCTTTACTTCCCTCCTCCAATGAATATCTAGGTCAGAAATTCACAGGATCTTATAAGACTCTGGCAACGTTCAGTGTGTTTGGCAGCCAAGCTATTTTAATTGTTAGATATTAAATCTATCTGCCAAGATCTGCACAGTGAAATCCCATTACAACATACGCTGTGCGTAGCGTCTCCACCAAGAGGTGGAACTGCCATCAATCCCTCAGCTCAGGCAAGAGTCAGGAAAAAGTTCAGCATGGCTAAGTATGGCCTCTCTGTCTTTTCCCCTTTGAACTGATAGGTTAGGGATTCGAGGAACTGCTTTAAGTGTAGCCCCCTAAACTGCAGCTGTAGCGTGCTTTTATGTGCTACAGACAGGATTCACGTCTTTGCTGCTGGAATTCCCAGAACGGAGACTGATTTTGACAGACAGCAGCTTTCTCAGCTGTGCCACAGTGAGAACATCCAGGGAGCCCCTCTCTCGTCTTCGCTTGATTTAATGATTTTCTGGCCAGACTACAGAGAACGTCTCAGCAATTCATACACCAGCATGGCGTGATTTGTCGGGTGCTGTTCCTCATCTGTAACTGTGATGAGAAATGCTCATCAATCATCACATCTTTCTAATGTAACACTTGGAGACAGAGCCATAGAGAGGCTTCAGCCTGGCATTATCTTTTTGAAAGCACTCTAATCCGGCAGATAAAGATCTGCTGTCCGAGTGACGAGGCTGAGAACCACGTGCTGCATGTGCTTGCCAGCCCTAAGGTGCACAATTGGTCCCTCAAGGAAATGAACAAGTTTACTTCCACCTAGTGCAAGGGCAAGGAGAGGCAGACAACAAAATTTGCTCATCTTCCTTGCTGTACTTGTTAACACCAAACTCTCATGTCATGGAATCAAAATATTTTTGTTGATATTGCTGGCCTCATTAATTTGTCAGTATCAGAGGACGCTCTGTTCATGTGACCGCACTTGTTCATTAAATAAAATATCTCCCTACAAACTCTTCTGTATTATCTTCCAACAGGCCAAGAGAGTCGGGGTTGTTCTGCCTGGAGAAGAAAAGGCTCCAGGGAGATCTTAGAGCAGCTTCCATGACTCTATGATGCTATAATTAACTTTAGTCTTTTCTCTATACGTACACAGACACAGACACACAGGTACCAATGTGTGTACACACAACTTCATCTGTGAGCTAGGATGGCCTTTCAGCAGTAGAAAGTCACATTATAAACCAGAGCACCCTTTGCACAGTACACAATCATACTCTTTTATTACTTTTCTTAATAGATTACAGTATACATCATAACCAGCCAAGAAGCTTTCTCAGGATTACAGTGCTGACTTCAGTGACTGTAATTCCTGTTTTTATCTTAAATGATCCAGAACTGTAGTTTGACAAGAAAATGTCCTTTTCCCAATCTGTGTACCTGAACTATTGGATCATCTTTACAAATGCTTCCAACACCTTTGTGAAGTGCAGCCTGAAAATCATCATCAGTGCTCAGTGGGACAACAGAATCTCTGTAGGTAAAAAGCAAGACCGACAGGTTTCCTGGGTCACTGCACTCTGTATTGTCACATCCTCACTGCCCTTGTCCTTGCCTCAGCCAAATTCTGAAACTGTTTTCTCACTGTGCTGTTAGCATCACACCTCCCCAATAAAGTCCATATGTGAACTGTTTTCATTACCTTCCTGTAGTCTAATAGAACGCAATCTTAACACAAGTTATTGAGACGATGAAAATTCAGAAAACAAGCTTCTCCATGCTCCATAAAGCACAGTAAATTTATTTGCTGCAGTCAGTAAAACTCTGCTGCCTAAACCTGTGCAGTAACTCAGCAGAGCTGGAACAGGAGCTGCAGGACCCTTTGAGCTGCACATTTCAGAGAAACAATTAGAGCTGTGCTGGAACACACTTCTTCACAAATCTGGTCCTTATAGAATACAGAAGTTGCTGGACACACGACAGCTGTGTACGTTTCATCTTGGAAGTTCTCCAGATATTTATTTCCAGACATGAAATCACACCAAGTTTCCAGGGAATTCTAGACCATGTAACATTTTTGCTCCTCCTCTGGCAAGCTGAGGCAGGGCTCTGACAACAGGCTACTTGCCTTCTCCTCCTCTTTTGAAATAACCATGTCACAAGCAGGACTAGGAATGAGGAATAAAACATCTGTAAAGAAGGACAAACCCAACTGACAAGGTTTCCATCAAGTCACAACCAGAGTGTTTCACACCTCCTGGGCAAACACCCAGCCCTTCTGGCAGCACTGCATTCATGTAGAAAGAAAATATGAGAGAGAGAGAGAGGAAAATCCAGCTGGCATCAGAACCATTCCCCAGCCAACCGGCTGCACACCAATACCAGGATTTCCTCAGCAGGATTCCTTTCCTAGCCTGGCCCCCAGCAGACTGTGCAGCCCTGGACTTCACATTCACAAGCCTGGGAGCCTTGAGACCTTGCCTGTTCCCCTTTGACAAATAACCTGCATGGCCATGGGTAACTCCATCGATCTTGCTGACCTTTAGCTACCACTTTGTCTGCCAGGAAAATAACTCCTTTTCAATTTCTGGAGTGCCTTGCCAGCTGTGGATGAAAACAATTACACAGAGAGGAGGGTTTGGATGTTTTTCTAATTGTCTGAGGCGGCCTGGAAGGTGCTTTATCTACTTACTACTGTTTTCCTGCAGTATGAACATATTTGGCCTGCTGAGCTACTGTCAAGTCGGCTTTCCAGTTCTCTGAGGCTAAGTATGACAGGTAATGAAGGCAGGATTGAGAGTGGGGGCTGAACAATCTCGTGTGGGAAGAGTCTGGTTGCAGAGGTAAAGTATTTGCTAAATTTGATAATCACGCTGTTAACTTTCCGGCTAAGAAAAGCAAAGGCAAGCCAAGGATTGGCTCCAAAGATTACAGCATGTGTGGGCTTTGCGTTTGACGAGTTCTGCACAGCACTCGCTCATATTACACAAATTACTTTAACAAAGTTAGATTCAGAATAATATTTATAAAGCTGAGATCCACAGACCTTTTTGCAATCACCTGGCTACAATCACCTCATTCACAAGAACTAGCCATAAGTAATGGTAATCAGTAAAACATTCTGCACATGAAGAGGGGTTTATTGAGTCATTTGAAATGCATCCCTACAAAACAAAACAAACCTGGGGACATATAAAATTAGAGTTTCAATGACCATTTCTTTTAGAAACTTATCTTTTGTTGTGTGTCAGTGATATAAAGGTGATCAGGAAATCTAAACTAAATCATTTTTATTGTGACATGTCTTTCACCTCTCTACAAAGACTAAATATAACACAGAAAATTTCTGCTGTTCACAGATGGAAGCACCAATCCTGACTGCTCAAACGAAGCCTAAACGAAGTGGCTGTAGTTGTGCTGTCAAGATGACAGCCCTATGTCTAAACCAGTCCACCTTTTACATGTTATTATTCTCTGTTTTAAAAATAAACCTTCATTTTGCTGTTTTTATAAAATAAAAAGGTAAACTCCACAATGAGATACGAGGGGGGGTTATGTCCTTAGCGGGTAATTTTCAAGAGCATTTAGCTTTAGTCTTACCTCTACGGTACGTTCCAGTTGGTGGCCAATTCCTGTGCATTACTGATGTAAGGGGAGCACAAGAAAATCAGTATTCCACATGTTTTAAACCAGTCAGAGGATTTGATCTGAAGTACAGCAAATCCCGCATTTGATGTGTCACGTGGCAACTTTTATTTACAGACGGATGGTGGGAGGAAGGAGGACTAAACACCTTCTCTCGAGCCACAGAACAAAACACCGTACAGACAGAATTGGGCTGTAGGACATAGCCTACCCTGTTACCTACGTGACTGCTTCTCCCCATCTGTCTTTGCACAGCCTTGCCTAGTTTAGAATCAAAGCAGACTACAGGCTCATATAAACATTGACCAACTGTTTTACAGAGTAGTGCTGCTCCACCTGCTTTGCCCAGGTTTCCCTTTAATCAGGATTCTTTCACCATCCTTACAGTTCAGAAAGTACTCTCTGTGCTTTCTCTACTGTCCTTGGCACTTCACCAGGTGACACAGAATGCACAGAATGAAGAACTACTGGGAGGCTCTTCACTTGACTTCTTTGTTGAGATGATGTCAAGTTCAGATTCTATAAAATTAAAATCAAGTTCAGACTAAAATCTTCTGAACAGAAGTTTTACCACCAAGTGTCCAGACTTATGTTTCAAACATTTTGCAGCCCACCTGCAATATGGCCCTAAGGGCTTTAAACCATTAAGGAATCTACTTGTGTGTTGATTCTTTCCGCTTTCCATGAGATTATTTGCACAGCCATTACCCTGTGGTGACACTTGGGACACAAAACTCCATTAAGAGGAGTGATGTGCTGTCTAAAATTAACTACGTATTTGTTTTCTCTCCAGTTTCTATAGAGCATGAGGAGTGATGCAGATGGTTGACAGCAGTGAGATTATAGCAATAGCTATAAAATTTGATGACTGTTATCAAACGCATCGTATGGCTTATGATAGTGAGTAGCAATTAAAAAAGGAAAAAAAAAGCTTCCAAGCTTCTCCTGGACAGGACAGTTTGCAGAACAATTTTGTCCTCACACTTCAGAGATTACCATTAGCACAAGCAGGTTTCAAGCCAAACTTGATTTTAATATGAAGCACCGATGTCTGCTTACTAAGAGAAATAAGTATTTTAAAGGCATATATCTTAGGGCACTCCCCATGCACTGGGGAGCAGTAAAAGCAAGGGTTTTAAAGGCAGTTTCATGCCGAAGGGTTTAATAAAATAAGCAGCTCACTACTTCATACCTTAACAGATAGTGGTTATCTGAAGCAATTACAGGAATAAATCTGTGAATTAAATAAATGTGACATGTGCCACCCTGGATCAATGACAAAGGGCAATTTAAATCTGGGAGTGGGAATTTCACTGCTCAGGAACACAAGGTAGTGATCAACCACATATATTAGATCTGAGACACATGGTAAAGAACTGGCTCCTGCGTCTCCGGACAGACTGACTGTGGAGATATCACTGTTTCTCCAGGGCTAGAAAAAAAAAAAAAACCCTATACTGCATGTTTTTGTATGGAGGGAGACATTTGACAAAGTATGCTGAATCCACTAACTCTCCTCCACTTTCATACTGAAACTTCATTTCCACCTCTAGAGATGAAATGTTAATCTGACTTGTAAAAGAACAATACTCACAACCTTCTCCTATCACAGACCTCTCCGTTCAAACACTTCTTTGAGAATTAACTTTGCACTTTGCCAAATTGCCAAAGCTCTCGTATTCCTGTTTCCCCCTCCCTCTTCTGAACTGCCATGACTGGAACTCCAGACCTTCCAGATTTATTCATTGCAAGCCAAAGCTGTAATGAATGCACCAAGAGATTCACAGTATGAGATAAAACCTCCCAAGAAAAATTTCAAGCAGTAAAAAGAAACAACTAGCAAAGAGCTGACAGTTTTCAATGCTTCCCAAAACATGAGAAAACCAGTATCTTTTACGTTACAGCATGTCTGTCCATTTACTAGATGAAAATTAGAGATTCGTTCTTTCGAATTTGGGACAGACGCAAGCATTGCTCCTTGGCCTCTGGAGAACACATCCAAAATGTCAGTAAGAGACGTTTAACCCTTCAACATTATAGAATTTTAAAACCATCCATATGTTACATCTACTGGGATACAAGTTTTTTTACAGCAAGAGGAAGTTACTTATAATCCAACAGGGAACATGTTTCTCTGTGTTGGTTTTTGATTTATATTTAATCTCTATCCTACACCAAAATATGTACATATATAATTAGCTTAAAATATTTAACAACATTTCTTCATGTGGGACTATTTGCAGGGAACATGATACAGAGCACAGAGACTGAACCAATTTACTGACAAAGCATCAATAGTTTCAAACGTTTTCATGCTGTAGAGAGCATAGAATTTGATCATTTACAAATTTCTATAACAGTGGTAAGTTTACAGCACGTAAGGCCTTCACCTTGAATTATGCAGAGTAAAATCACGTGCTGCACTTCCTCAAACAGGACCAGACTTCGTACATAAACTCTTTCTCTTTGAAGAAATCAGAGTATGTCATTAGCTGGGATAAATTCTTGGTTTAGTTAAACAGCCCTGTAATGTAAAACACTAGAGAAATTGCAAGCATACATTTCTGGCTCACCAAGGAACTTACTGTCTCTCAATACAGACGTCATAGAGGACAGGACAATTCAGCTTCCCCTTGTTAATGGCCCCTCTCATGGTCATCCTGGGTTGTAAATAAAGCGATTCAGCCTCCTTTCTTGTAATTCTACATGAAATGGTGACCCCTTTCCAGAGAGCTGATGGGACATGGGTTGCCTTCATCAGAGAAAGAATGTTCTGGGTTTTAAAATAACACAGATCAGTGCTGCGTAAAACCCAAACTAACCACAGACTTGATAGCCCTTGGCACAAATTTTGTTTTTTGAGACAATGTAGTGGTTTGCAGTTTAATCAGTCTTAGGGCTCAGTCAGTGCAGTAATCTATTCCCATTAAGATCATGACTTCCGTTGTCTAAAAGGAGAGGAATGAAATGCACACAAAGCAGGGATCTCCGCACCAGGACCTACAGTGGGCACACACATGAAGGGGAAGGGTTTAGGTGCAAGCAGTAAGATTGAAGTCAAATGTAAAGCAAAAGTAAATCTACTGAAATTAACAGGCTTATTTCCCAAAAATACAGGAGATACAGATGAGAATTTAATCACTTAAATCCTACAACTTTACAACTTCTCCTAAACCAGGCCATTTACAGGGCTCCCCTAAACAGCACACAGAGAGCCTTGTTAAAGCACTCTGCGGGTCAATGCTTTATAGGACAGTTAAGCTCAAGACTGATCACCAGCTTGGACCCTACACTTTTTACACGGTAAGGAAAAAGCTGCTGCCACAAAGCCCAAGACTTTAACAGGTTTGTGGAGATATTTCCTAAGGAAACCGCTTCAGTCCGGAACACTGGTAGCTCTTTCAAGGCCAGGTCATTACTGAGCCTTGCAGCTTGAGAACCTGATTGGCTTTGCTCTTAACACTGCAGAGCCTCAACTTTTTCAGTACAACATCGTGCCAAACAGGCCAACAAGCTGTTAACCTCTTCTTTCTGTCTCAATCTTTTCATCCCACCTATAGAAGTCTTTCATTGCCCTGCAAATCTGGCTGTTGGAACATGCTCTTATTCCACATTTTCCACAGCTACAGCGCTATTCAGCACTCTCAGGAGGAAAGTCTGTGCCATCTCCTGATATTGGCAGTTCTGCTGAGCAGGGATAGGGGTGGGGACTTTGCTTTTGGAGATAAAGCTGCATGGATAAAATTATAAGAATACTGAGGAAACTATAAGTCCTAAGATATGAATCTTTCTGTAAGAATTTCTTTTATTTTTCAGAATAGACTTGTTCTCTCTTTCTCGCCCCCCTCGCACCGAGTTCACCCACACAAATTGTATTAAAAGCACAAGCTTGCACATACTGTAAGTATTCTCTATTCCTTTTTTAAGCCTATTAATAATTATCATTTCTCCAATTAATACTATCAGGAAATGCCTCTGTGAGAATCTCTGAACTATAAACAGACTCAGCAGCCATTTCATACCCTGCGGTTTGAAAACCACACTGCCCTCATCTAAACCACATCCTCTTTTTCAGTGAAAGGTATCACATGCATTTAAAATATCACAGTCTTCAAACACTTCCCAAGACACTTATTTTGAAACCTCAACTTTATTCCAGAATTTCAGTTCTTCTGCACTGTCTGTAAATCATTTAAGCTCAAGTCTGCTAGATGCGTCACTGCAGAATGAAGTTAAGCACCAGACTCATTTCAACTGACAATATCCTTTGCCTTCGGTTCTGTGCTACTTAATTAAAAATGACAATCTTAAAACAAGTGAGGTTCTAGTCCTGCCTGGAAGCTGCTGAGGCCAGGATCAACAAGACAGAAAATGTTCTGGAAATACATAGATTAGACAAGATCATAGTTAGAAATGTTTTCCTGTGAGGGTGGGGAGGGCCTGGCCCAGGTTGCCCAGAGAAGCTGTGGCTGCCCCCTCCCTGGAGGGGTTCAAGGTCAATGTTGGATGGGGTTTGGAGCCCCTGATCCAGTGGGAGGTGTCCCTGCACAGGGAAGGGCTGGAACAGGATAGACTTTAGGGTCCTTTCCAGCTCAAACCATCCCATGATTCTGTAATTCTTTAAATTTCTAATATTATGGTAGGCTGCCTTTTCACATTCCTTATTATTTAATAATAGATTTAGTATAGTGCATATTATACACATAATATCTAAAAATATTTATTATCTGAAATATGAAGGAATCTCATCCTTAAACAAGCCCTTTAAAATGTAACAGTATTATATTCTACGAGGCACTTGAGGTTTAACCTACAGCCTTTATTAAGCACCCATGTCCTTCCTGCTGAAGGCAAAGGATGCAAAGCTATCCCAGCAGTTTGCCAAGTGAGTCCCCAGTAATGAGAATCCCAGAAAGAAGGGCCCTGATCCCTGTAATGGAGGCGTAAATCTTCAGTTCATGGTTGAGAGGATCACTAGTGTAGTTCTGTGGTTATTCTCTATAGTTACTCTTGGCACAACCTCCACACTGTTTAGAGTTTAGACAGCAGTCTCCCATTTCTCCCAGTGCCAACCACAGCAGCAGCAGCCAGGTAGGTCCAGTGGCCAAAGGTAGCACAGGACAGGTTGGGAATTAATGTTCAGCCCACAGCCTGATGCAATGAGCACTCTGCAAATGATTAAGGAAAACGTACAAACCCACTCAAGTTTTGACCAGGTTTGATTTAAATGTGACAGTTAACTATTTCAAAGCATTAATTCTAAAGAATTAAATGCTAAACTAATGAACTCAAATTAATATCACCATTGTTTGAAGTTCTGTTAGCAGTACAAAACCAGGTTTAATTTTTATTGTCGGTTGCAGGAATAGCATTGTGTTAGACACTACAAAAGGCAGAGACTAAAACTCTGGAACTTTGTAAAGAAATACTGGAGAAGAGAAAGGCAGAAAGATTAAATTAGCTGAAATTTCTTTAGAAAATAATTTATGCTCTAGAAAATTGGATTTTGATAATTCAAAGGCCTTTCACGTAATCGTCATACAGTTCTGGCTCCATTTTTTCCAAGACTGAATTCTAAAGACCAAAGAAAGACAAGCAGTTAATTTTCAGGCCCTGTTCCAGTCCCTACATGCTGTTCACAGCAGAAGGTGTCAGGGACGCTGGGTCAGGGGAACTAAAGACCCCAGAGTAAAGTCGGTAGCACAGTGCTCTCTGAGAAAAGAGCAGGTGCAGGCTTAAATACCTTGAGAGACTGAAGGACATTCCAAATTCCCATGAGGAAATTCAAAATCAAACCTACTTCTGCCAATTTTCACTTCCACAGCTGCTCTGCAAAATGGTTTTGCAGAGCTTGAAACAGAAACCAGGAATTCTCTGGTGTGCTCTGCTTGCCACTAGGCTGCCCCAGTTTCTCTGAAGTCCTTCCCTCTCCATTAATACTTCTGTTTAAAACAGTAGCTTCTATGCTTCATCTGATCAAAATGGAGGCAAGATAACCACTTTTCATCTTTATTTTTGTTATATTACCTTGATTTTATCTTGACTTTTAAAATTTTGATAGTCTACTGGCAAGCATCACAAGCGATGACTTCATTGCAGGAGGCGGCATCTATTCAGAGGAGCTCAGAGCCAGCAAAAATACTCCCAAGAACACCAAAATAGTTGCTATTACATTTTACTCTTTGGCAAAGGAATATGGATTATATAAAAGGCAATAGAAATAGCTACCACAGATCCATGAAAAGTACTTTAATACCGATGGCAGAACATCACCACTCTGGTTCATGGCTGTAAACTGAAAACCTATATTCTAGGTAGGTCAGGTTTGTCTCACACCAAAGTTCACTAAAAACATCCTGATTTAGACTCCAGGCACCCAGTATGGCAGAGGGAGTGAATTCTTTGTGAGACTGAACTGCCAGAGAAGTCTGGCAACTCAGACAGGCAAGGGATTTGTGGTGAAGGAGAAAAGTGACCTGTGTGGATTCCTGAGGAAATGTTCTCCTGTGAGGGTGGGGAGGCCCTGGCCTAGGTTGCCCAGAGCAGTGGTGGTTGCCCCATCCCTGGAAGTGTCTAAGGTAAAGGTTGGATGGGGCTTGAAGCCCTAATCCAGTGGGAGGTGTCTCTGCCCATGACAGGGGTGGCACTGGATGGGTTTTGATGTGCCTTCCAACACAAACCATTCTATGATTTCCTGTAGTGAAAAAGATGGTGCTTCATCTTCCAGGAAACAAATACCCTGGTCTGCTATAAAAAACAGCACTGAGATTTTCCAGATCCATATAGACACGCCATGGCGATATTTACACAGCAAAATGACAAGTATCCTCCAGTTTTTTCAAGGATATTAACTAGTACTAAGTTGTGGAGAGCTCTGTTGAGGCATCTAGCAGCAACTGCATACAGAATGGCTGCATGTCAAATGTCTAAACTCTACCCACGCAAAACTACAGAATCACAGTACGGATTATGTTGAAAAAGACCTTTGAGTCCAACTATCAGCCCAACACTGCCAACTCCACCACTACACCACATCCCTAAGCACCACATCTCCATATCTTTTAAACACTTCTACATATGATGCCTCAACCACTTCCCTGGGCAGCCTCTTACAATGCTTTATAAGCATTTTGGTTAAGTAATATTTCCTAATATACAATCCAAACCTCTCTTGGCACAACCTGAGACCATTTTGTCTCATCCTATCCCTTGTTAATTAGGAGAAGAGACCAGTACCCACTTTGCTACCACCTCTATTCTGGGAACTGCAGAGAGCAATGAGGTCTCCCCTCAGCCTCCTCTTCTCCAGGCTAAACAAAACCATGACTCTCAGCCACTCCCAGAACCCCTGGGCTCCAGACCCTTCCCCAGCTCTGTTCCTCTCCTCTGGACATGCTCCATGCTCTCAATGTTCCTCTGCTAGTGAGGGGCTCAGTACTGAACCCAGAATTTGAGGTGAGGCCTCTCCAGTGATGAGTGCAGGGGGACAATCCCGTCCGTCCCTGCTCCTGCTGGCCGCATCATGGTTGATCCAAGCCAGGATGCTGTTGGCTTTCTTGGCTACCTGGGCTACTGCAGAATCACATTCAGCTGCTGTCAACCAGCACCCCTGGGTCTTTTTCCACCAGCAGCTTTCCAATCACTTTTCCCCAAGCCTGGAGTTGTTGTGGCTCAAGTGCAGGACTCGGCACTGAGCCTTGTTGAACCCCAGACACTACTGGTTATGGCCAAGAGTCACTGCTGCCACTGGCTAAAAAACCCTCTGGTGTTCTGGAATGAAGGTGATCTTCCCCTCTGGACCTCAAAGGTCAGAATTTTACTCCTTGTACTACTTCATTATAACCATGAAGTCCGGTCCAGGGACAGATTAAAAAAGGGCACCTGGGAAATCTACAACTGAGAATATAACTTCCCAAAAAAAGACCTAAGTGAGCATTTATCATTATTATCAGCAGCAATGAACAAGAAATAGGTTTTATATCCCCAGAAATGTGATGATTACTGGAAACCCCCATTTGTACTGGCACACACATGGCCTTTTAAGGCTTTTTAACGTATATAAAATGAGAGGTCCACACTTGGCTGGCAACTGTCACAGCAAGACCTTAATCCATATCCGATATCCTAAGAAGGTAGGTGCCTGCCAGGCAATGGGCAGTAATGGTGCTGCACCTCTCTGTCAGCCAGGCTGCCCTTCTTGGGTTGTAACCATTTTCCTCACTCAGGCTTCAGCAAAGTAAGGGTTTTTTCTCATTAAAAAAGGCACTTTTGATGACTTGGCATTTTTCCACAAAAGTGACTAAGTGAAAAGACATCTAATTCTTAATTTTTTTTTTTTTTTTTTTTTTTAGTGGAACTGCAGACAGCAACAGCTCTCTCCTGTATTGCCAGAACATTAGCTCACAAGGCCTGAATGTCAGAAAGCATCCTAGATGCAAGACAGCTGATATATTTAAAATTGATTCAATATGAAAAGTTTAGGTTAGATCAAGTATGAGTTCCATAAATCCACTGCTCCCTTATTTACAGGTACAAAACATTTCTCTTTGAATACCTGTAAGTACAAGCGACTTACACGCTCACTACAGCTACTATGAACACACTATTAACACAAAAGACAGTACTAAATCCCAGGTATTTGTCAGAAGTAAATTACAATGAAATCTTCAGCAAACAAAGTCTTAAAAATTTGCTCTGCTGATTTCTGCGTGGAACAGACAATAGTAAATGGAATAATCTGACACGCTGGAAGGAAGACTAAGATTCTCTAAAACATCAATATTTCATGGCCTCCCTCAGCTAACTTTGCCTTGTGTTATAGAAATATCTGAGTGACATGTAACCTTCAGAAAAATAAGGATATAACTATGTTTCAACAGACTAACATCAGAAAGTTTAGTCTGTGCTAACAGTAATAGGAGAGAGCAGTGGCCATCAATCGTGCTGGTGTCAGGCCTGTTGTTCTGAGGTTAAAGGGAAAGCCACAGTTTTCTCTCTAGTGACTGGTCTACACAAGCAGGTCATTAGTGAGCAGGATTTAGCGAGCTCACAATCTACAGCTTGGCTTCTCGAAGTGGAATGAACCATTTGACTGCAAAGCTGGATTGCTGAAAGACAGTTGTGTTTGGTCAGAGATAACAGTCTGGAAAACAGATTCCATCATCAGGAAAACAAGAGTTGAGAGAGTTCTCTGCATAAAAATGCAAACTGAAAACTAGCTGCTGTCTTGAATTCCAATTACACACACTGCAAAAAGTTAGTATTAAGACCCATTGCACAACAATTCTGATACAAAAGAGAAAAGACAATCACTGTCACAACTCTGGTCATTAAAGAAATCCTGAGACAAAACACAGTCTTTGATCTCAGGCATTGCTACAAGGCTGCTGCAGGTTTCAAATGAGACATATTCGTTCCTAACGAACAAAACCTCTATGTGAGCACAAAGTCAGTCCCTGATATCCAGGAGTCCCTAAACACTTACCTTGTTAGAAGCAGTTCAGATTTTGGGAAGCAGTTTCTCACAGCAGCTCAGACATTCCATGATAACTGTTGTGCTGCAGTAAACAGCTGCAAAACCGGCTGATTTATTCCCCCGTTTTGTGTCCATGCTGAACCTCACAAGAAATCCCACGCAGAGGGGAAAAAAAACCCCAAAACAAACCAGAAAAACAGCCCTAAAAACCCAGAGAGGCACCTAGTTCCTGAGCAAAGGACAGAAAAGTTTAACAGGGAAACAGAAAGGAAATCCAGTGACAACTAAAAGTTTGGATCAGAAACAAGCAAGCTTTTGCCCGTGGTCCTGGCTAAAGGTGCCTCTCCAAGCAAAATTCACTGAGCCTCCCAGCTCCTCGGAGCAGATGGTATTCACACATTATTCCCCAACAGTAGCATTCCCCAGCCCAATCAGGAGGCAGCACTCAAAAGCCAAGCGCTTCCCAGACTCCGTTACAGTTTTCAATAGCTATAGCACAAGATGAATGACTCAGAAAATGAATAAGCAGGGAAAATAAAACCCGCCTCTCCGCTAGCCAGAGGCACAGGCAAGCAGCTCAGCAGCCCTGAGTGCACCCGGCACTGGTTTCAAGGTGAACCCACCTGCTTTTTCTCCCTAAATCCTAGATGCTGATTATATCTTCCATAGCTTTCATCTGTTTGCTCAACTTCACCTTGGGTTAGAAGTCACAATAAGAATTGAATCTTTGCCTTTTATTCTTCAGCCTTAAACCAAATAAACATTCCTCAGAGTCAAAGAAGGATTGATTGGTCTTCCAGACAAAATACTCCCAGAGAACTCTGTGAAACTCCCTGTGCCATCTCTTGCTTGATGCATACATAAATGTTTCTAAGATTAAGGCCAGACTATACAGATCCCATTGCAGATGATATAAAAAGAAAAAAGTTTATTTCAAAACTGTCTCTCCTAAACAGCTTAATGTGTCCCCTGGCTTTGTCTAAAGTTTACCAAGAAACTTTAAATAATTAACGACTCCCAGTGCTCAGGTGAAGCACAGCCATTACCCAAAATCTAGCCAGAGAGAACCAGTACCCTGTTCCCCTCTGCTCTGCTTTGCTCACAAACCTTGCTGCCACTTCATCCAGACAACACTTAGAAATCCAGCTCCTCAGCTCGATGCTGGGCTGTTGCTGACAGCCGCCACTGAGCAGTAACGGGTGATCTGCTCAACAAAGCCATTTACTCATGAAAGCAGAGTTGCGCAGCACCAGCAGATCTCTCCCTGGAATACAGGAGTGCACTCCTGAGCTTTCCTAAACACTGCAATTCTCTGTAGTTCTCTGACAGAAGAGACTGCCAGGAGGTCACACTGGGTTTCATGTTCCTGTATCAGTTCTCCCTGCAGCCTCCACACAATGTTTTAATCCTGCCACTCAGAAATTAACTCTGCGTTAGCAGTCAGAGAGGTGGAATCACTTAAATCAGTACAAGTTTTCGGGGTGAGCAGCATTCTCCTCACTCCCCCTGGACACTCTCAGACCTCTGTCAGGCGCTGTAAATTGATCCTTTACATTCCTGCCTGACACACGAACTGTTAAAAACTCTTCAGGGATATTCCCTCTGCCGTGAGCCATGCTCTAACAGTGTTTCTGCAAAACAGACGACCAGTTGCAGAGACAATAAATTACTGTGGATTCTGGTGTAAATCTTATTATTTTAAGTCAATTTTTATTTTCTCCATTCTGGAATAAATAAAGAGAATTCCTTTAGCTTCTTACTTTCAAAACACTTAACATCTGGGTTTTTCCAGCTTGGATTAAGGGCAGAGCTGGCATCCAGAGGCAACAATTTCTGCATGAGGCACACCATGCCACGTCATGGTTAAGCAAAACAGCCCCACACACAACTACAGGAGAAAGCACAACGGCTTGTGCTACCACAGCTGCCTCCCAACGTCACAACTACATCCAGGGAGGTATTCACAGGTGTAAAACAAACCCAGAGGAGTATCTAGACCTGGTAGGAAAACAAATATTTCTCGAAACTTCATTTTGGCACTTTTTCTGATCACTGCGCTAAGCTCTACAGCAACCAAAATCATTGACTACTGACTCACTTAGCACGGCATCTGGGAGGCCTCCAAGTCCATATCAGCAGCAGCAACACTTTGCAATTAAATCTTTCACGTGTGCTGGTTCCTTGGAGATGCTCAGAGGAGACACACAACTAAATGTAAACATGACTATCACAATGCTCTAACTGACACGATAACCAGCAGTGTGCACTGACAAACTTCCTATCAGACATGAAGAACATCACAGTGAGGTGGCTAAAGGAAAGCAGCTATTTATATCCCTCAAGCACTGTACATTTGTTAGAGATGGATGTAGAGAATCACAGCTGTTGATCTTTCTGGGCATCACCAGGAGAGGAAGCTGCTATCTGACACCTTCATAGTTACCTGTGTGCGATCACAACAACCCTTGATTAAAGGTCTCAGAAAAACCCACATGCTCAACCCTTTGTGGAATGTTGGTTTCAGCTCACAATAAGGGCTGACAATCTCCTCTACAGCTTCTCCAATTTCTGTTATCTACTACCACAATCTTATGAATTGAAAAGCTTCTGATCTATAAATACCTTCATACATCAGATGTATGCTTTTAATTCCTCAACATCTCTACTCCCATGAAATCCCTTGTCCTCTTTCCTCATTATTACTGAATAACCAAGACACCACCTTCAACTGTTTTCTGTACCTCCAAGTATGGATGGTTACACCCTATTCACCTAATGTTCCTTCACAATTTCATGTTGTTGGGGTTTAACCCCAGCCAATGACCAAGCACCACACAGCAACTTGCTCATCTCCCAATGCCCCTTGCTCACCTCTCCCACAATGGGATGGGGAGGAAAATGGGTAATACATAAACCCCTCACTTTTCCAGTGGAATATGATGAAATAACACACTTAAATAATCCAGTTACTCACAGATGCCTAAGATCAATAACATGCACTTTGTTTCTGTAACATATTTAACACAAAGAGATTTCTGTGAGCGTTAGAAATGTCACCTGGGGGAAGCAGAGAAAGAACAACTAATTTTTTAAGGATCTTTGCCACAGGCCGCAGTACAGCACTGTTTAATCACTTAATGACAGTTTAATAAGTTTAATTGCCAACCTACTCATTACCACTTTGCTTCAGTCCTGTAGACAGTAGTAGGAAATTAACTTTTAAAAACTCCTACCACCCAAACTCATTACTTTCCAACGCTCATTCTGTACAGAAACCAAGCTTTCAGATTTAACAGGGCAGGATGATACCACACTAAGAAATGCTGAAGTTCACTGATGTTTTTGTGTGGTTGTTGGGAGGTGGCTGCTCCTGGACAAAACTCCTCCTTTTCCCTCAAGGAAGGAGAGGGGTCAGCGCTCTGCCTGTCAAAGTTCCCAGCAAGCTGTCTGCAATTTGTGTTAGACTACAAACCCAAAGCCAATACACAGTGACCTACCAAAAATAAACTGGTTTTACTGTGGCGCAAGAACATACAGTGTGTCATATCAAGGTTCTAGCATGATTATTTTCTTCTGGCTCTCTGTTCTCACCAGCTGCTTGCCAGTCTAACTATAGCATCTTTATTTTCTCTCTTTACTTTCTCAGATATAAATGCTCAGGAATATTAACCCGGCTTCCTCAGTCAAAATGCCAGAATGGCAACAGCTATCAGAAACACTTAATATTTAATTTCCCGGCAGTGTAGAACACTAAACTACAAAACATACCTCTACTAAAATCGATTCTTGACTGCATTTCCACACACTTGGGGAATTTTTGGGAGGATTTGTTCCAGAATAAGTTAACTTAATTACAATTTAAAATGTAAGTAACTTTTACACTTTCAAATACTCACCTGTGAATAGATGAGGAGCAGTGTGATTTTCAAAACAACCACATGGCATCTTTAGTGCTACTTCTACCTAGAAGGCAGGGACTTCAGGGTACTGCAACTTAGTGTTCTCATCCTATTTTTTTTCATTTATCTCCTTACTATATGCCTAAAATGTAGTTCTGAAGAAGAAATGACAAACCAGCTCCCGTCTTATCCACCTCTGCCTCACTGTTCAGCAACAGGATTTCCTCCTGCAGCAGGAATGCCTGGCTCATTGCCTTTTCTGTGGAACTTTGAAAGACAGGGACTGAAACATTTCACTTTTTTTTACCTTATTTTTAATCTAATCTTTGTTCCGAGATTATCGTATTATCTTTAAAACAATATAAGGTTAAGAAAAAAAATATATATATATATTGTCCATACAGTGAAAGTAAATGTCAAGTCCAGGAAACTCAAGAGCCTAGGGTGACAATGAGCCTTTGGCTCTGACTGCTGAGCTACTGGATGAGATGCTCCAAACTACATCATCTGCCAAATACAGCTCAGAGCAACCTATGTTTTTTAATGCACATGAAGGTGTCACTGAGAATAGGATTTCATTACTGCCCCAGAATACTGCTTAAAGAATCTAAATTAGCAGCAGCAGACAAAGTTCAAGCCTGGTTGGCATCACATAATTCACCTGGTTGAACGTGTATGGCAGAGACTGCAAAGCCATCATTAGTGTATTATTAAAGCACAATGGATTGATTTCACTTCTTTGTGGTACAAAATCTGCACCTGTGATCCACACTCATTGTGTAGGAACATGGCTCCGCTACAACCAGTTGCAGGGATTTGGTCTACAAGGTTGTTCAAAGGATCCACTAAAAATACTGCGCTCTTAAAAGATTAACAACAAATCCACAAAGGAATACTGCTGGGATACACAAGAGAATAAACTCAGAGGCAGTGCTAGTGTTCCCTACAGTTTTATATAAAACGTGATCGAAGCAAATACAATGAATGCACAATTCATAGATATTTGGTACTTGAGAGTTCGTACGCAAATATGGTATCTGATAAATTTTCGCTGCTTGCAAAAAGCTGCTGAGTTGTCTTTTATTCCAGTAGCTGCAAGTGGCTCCAGTACAAAAGAGGAATCTGTAGCGCTGATATGTCATCCCTCTGAAATGGGTAATTTAGGGTTATGGTTTCCGAATCAGCACATTCCTCAGCACTTCTCTTCCAAGAATTTTTTTTTTTTTTTGTGAAAAGAATCAAGTAATATCACACCAGTGCATTAAACAGAACACATCAAAAGTCAGAACTGTGAGCCACCATAAAATGGCAATAATACATCTTTCTGTTCCTGCATTTCAGGAAATAGAGAATATCAGGGGAAGGGGGACTTTAATGGGGTTTTTTAAAACTCTGGCAAGAACCTGTAGCTTTAGGTGAGCCCCTGTCCCAGGCACACATGGAGAGAAGTGACAGAACTTCCATCTCTTTTCACAAACGTCAAAAAGGATCGCAACCAATTAAGCTTTTGTTACAAGCAGTGCAAGCACTACAGCTCCATGAAGAATCACAGAGAAAAGCTCAATAACAATTTCACTCACAGGTTAGGATTTCATTCCAGGGTCTATTACATCAAGCTAACTAACACAGTTGAATCTCCTTTCAGGCCCCCAAATAAATACGTGTTCGTTCTCTGTTCCAGTTCCAAGTAATAAAAGTATGAGGTACCTCCACAAAAATCTGGCAACCTGATTTGATTAGGAAAGAAACCTGTGCTGAGAAAACATTAGGCTTCTCAATCTTGAATATTCTACTAACATCCTTTCAGGCCAGTTCATACATCTCTGTAAGCAAATGAAAGGGCTGCAGGAGACAAGAGGAGTAACACTCCAGTATATAATTGCCATGTGTTCTTCAGAACAGCTTTTACTGTCATTAATGATCTGCTGATTGGGTTGGCAATAAGCAACTAAGAATGAACCAACCCCGAATTTCAAGGTAGATGGCAACCATTACACGCTATTAAGTAGATAAAAAAAGTCAAAAAGGAGTTTGCATTCCGGCAGCATAAAAATGAATTTGCTTTGACATCTCTGAAGGTAAAAAGGCACTTGAAGTTTCAAGGTATGGTCACTTACCAAGGCATTAATATCTGCCACATGAGCAGTACATTCTGATACACACAATTCTGTGTTCAGAGCAAGTCACTAGCTGTTTGACAATAAAAGGGGCTGCTTCAAGAGTGACTGCTACAAGAAAACATTTTCAAAGGAGAAAAATCTTTCTTACCAGCACTCTGCTGGCAAAGTTCTGAGAACTTTCTGTTTACTGAATTAATGCAAAATAATGCAGGATGTGTCACAATAACAGATCCATCCTTCCGTCCTGTGTAGTGTTCCTGCTGCTCCAGCAGTAACACCTGAGCTACCGGCCATCTAATTCATCAACCCATCTGTTTTACAATGGGAGAGTTTAAATCAAATGAATTAAAATAAACTCTAAAAGGAACCTGGAGATTTACATAGTTAGGAAGGAGAAGCAGTGAAGATTACTCTAGGATACTTGGTACCACGAGTGCTTATTTATCTCTCCTTTCCTAGTTTATAAGTATTTCCAGTGTCTGCCTGTTTGTTCACATATTCTGTAGGAAAACAAGTTTGCCCCATCTTGATCTTTTCATGCAAGTACTGTCATTCGAAACAGCAGTGGAATCCATCCTTGAGTATTTTAATCCATTCAACTTCAGAGGGGCACAGAGCCCAAAGTAAAGCAATGCTGCCCACTTCTATCTGCCCAGTCACCTGTTCACATAGTTTAAATGTTACTTCATTCTTTCAACCACATTCCTTCCACAGTTTTAGTTCTGCTGTGGCACCAACATTGCAGTTCTGTTGTACTCAAAACTTGAGGTGATCAGCAGAGAATATGTTGTGGGAAATACAGAATGAGTTCTTGAACAATACATACATAGGAATACTTTGTGGATTTCAAACTGCATCCAGAATAGGGCCAAGTACACATTAAAGAGCTGAGAATCAATTTATTCTAACAGTTACCATCTTAAACTGTTTTCATAAATGTAAAACATTTGTTGCCCTCAGTGCAGCCAATTCAGTCTACTACCAGAGAAATTAGACTTGCAATTGCAAACAACTTTTTTTCCAACTTATGTTTTTTTTCTATGCCTTCCAACAAACTAAATGCCAGAGCATCAGCGTGTGGAATGCTATAAATCCAGGGAATAGCTGCAGTTTTAACCATGGACTTTAATTCCAGGGTGAATTTATGTAGTCCCTAGCTAAATATATCCTTCTAAGTAAATTACTCATGCAACTGCCTGTAAGAAAGCTTTCTGCAGATAAAGAGACTGTTTCCAAATGCTACGTTCGACAGCACATACGGCATAAAGTTACATTCTTTTCTCCATTGGTAAAAAAAAGACCCCCGAATTGAATCACGTAGAACAGGTTCCTCCTCTCTCTGCAAAGAGTGGTGAGGAGATAGGTTAATTCTGCCTGATTGCTGCTCCTTGTAGTACATTGTAACTATCAGTCTACAGTATGTTTCTCTCCAAACCCAGTAAACAGAGTGATCTCTAAGATAATGTGAACCACATTACCACGCTTATTTCTACTTCTCTATGCAGAATATAGTACAAAAACATACCTAACCTTGTGCCTTTAGTCAGATGACTAACTCAGACACTCTTTCACTACCCTTTTTCCCCCCTCTCTTTTCTATGTTTTCTACTTCTTACCATTAGAGTTGTCGTGGTCCAAGGGATTATCTGGTTCCATTACTTCAAATAAAAGCATCCAACATGCAGTTCTCCATGCAGCAGAGGCATAAAAACACAGCAGTTGCCTAAGCTGATTCACCTGATTTATGAATTAGTGCTGCATCCATAAGAGGCTGTGTTTCTTCTTTTGTATTACATCTGGCTCCTTTTCCAACTAGATGGCTGGGTATTACAGCATGCAGGCCTTTTTCCAGCATCCTCTTAATGCATTATATTTAAAGTAGCAGCAACCTTTTTCTCCCATCCCCCAGATGAAGTTACAGCAGCAACTAGGCTGAGCTGGCAGGGAGCAGAGCTCATTCAGAACAGGACCTGCAAGCGTCCTCCGATTCGTGTTGCTGCATAAAGAGAATGATTGATATAATAAAAAGTAAGTGGGGTTTGACACAGCGCACTACGCACTGCAGAAAATCGCACCAAAACCAGCAAAGGTCTTGAGGGTTTAGGGAATGCCTTGGCGAAGCCACCAGTGTGCACCCCCTCACATACAAACACAAATTATGTCCTGTTCCCTCCTCCCCCTGGCTACAATCTTTTATAACCCTGGATCTCCTCCAGCAATAGTCTGTTCTTTTAGTCAGTTTATAATAAACTCTGCCGTTCCCTTGTGTCCCTAGGGCTGTCTTGGAAAGGAAAGAGGCTGTTTGCAGAATGAATAGCCCAGCCACTGCCTAACGGAGAGGCAACTCAATGACTGCACTGGGCAGTTGTAACTCGCTGCAGCACCAGCTTTCTGCCAGAGACCTTGTCCTACATTTCCCTCTTTTGCCAAGCCAGAGGCTGCAGTTAAGCTGGCTTTTTAAGCAGCCTTCTGCAAATGAGGCAGGACGGCAAGTACCAGCATTGCTAGAATCATATGGTAAATTATATGAGTCTGTAACTGCTGACTCTCTCACAGAGACAAGATCAGCTGGCAGTGAGATCACAGGATTAGAAGTCAGGTCACCTTCGCTCTGCTACTGGATCTGCCACTAACTCCCCAAGACCTCACATAATTCATAACTCTTCTTTGTGTCTCAATTTTCTATGATACTGACATTGAAATATGTCTTATCTCACAGGAACACAGCTCAAACTTCCCATCTTTCCATGCTCTGAACTTCCTGGATGAATTATATGGCACAAGGACCATATATCACCTAGCAGAGGAATACAACTATTTACTTTCTCTGAAGACATCTCCACAAAATAACAGAAAGAAATATCAATGTGCAGGTATAAACCAGGACGTGTTTCTGAAAGGTAAACTCATATTAATATTAATTCATTGGTTACAACAGTCCTGAAAATTCTCCAAATTTAGACTTTCAGGATCAATTTTACTTTGAACCAACCACTCAAACTCTTTAACATTCCAGCTAAGGCATTAAAGACATTTCTGTACATCTACCACAGATTCAGTGCATTTTGGGTCCATCATGGCTGATGACACAGGATTCTGAGGCAGGCAAGGGTTTCTATTTTGGTGTTCCTGGGTTATGCTTCTGCCTTACCGGCTCCTCTTTACAGAGCCATGTAACCAGTGCTTTTGAGCTGACTGTTCACGCCTGGTGCTACAGGCAGTGGGCGGACAAATGAATGGCTGGCTGAAGGGAGAAAAACAGGCAGTTCTGGATGGAGGAATTAACCTAGCAGGTTGGTATGACTCTACTGTAATTGTACCTTGCAAAAACCCTTTAGTGCTCCTCCTGAGGATTATGCCACATATTAATAGAAGGAAAACTCATTCCCATCTATTTATTTTAAGGACTGCACAGTATAGACCCCTATTAAATAATGTTCTGAGATCTCTGCCTTGGTCTAAATTACAGTGCTACAAACCCTATATTCTCGGCCCTCGCACCCTACGCACCCTGTGTTCTTTACAACTTCACTACTTCTCCCACTCAGTGACAAAACAAAGAGCCTCCCTCTTTGCACCTTCCCCACAAAGCCACCTCCCCCGTGCCTGCAGGAGCAGGGCACTCTGCCTGCCAACAGCCCTCCACCTGTTCCGGGG
This sequence comes from Coccyzus lansbergi, assembly GCA_033558105.1. Lineage (NCBI taxonomy): Eukaryota > Metazoa > Chordata > Aves > Cuculiformes > Coccyzidae > Coccyzus > Coccyzus lansbergi. The sequence continues at coordinate 776,494 of JAUMJK010000501.1, read as the reverse complement.
CAGCCACACAGTCTGGGAGCTGGGATGTGTTAACTCTTGACTGACGCATGTTACAGCCGGTCGGAACAAACAAAAGCTGACAATAACAGGTAAAAAAGGGATTTAGAGACACTTTGGGGTGAGGAGACCTGAACAGGCATGGTCTGTCTGTTCTGTATGCCAGGATGTGGAGGTAACACCAACACACACACATACAGAGTGACTCATGAACAGCCTACCTCGGTCACAGAGGACTAGAAACGCCTGGAGAATCCCGGCTGTCAATGTAAAGGAACACATAGTTCCATAATGAACATCTGAATCAAGACAAATTATAGAGAGAGAAACAATTTGTATTATTCCATGAAGCAGATGCTGCTTAGACATACTAGACTTTCCACAGGCAATTTAGCACTAGAGATGAATAAACACCTGTGAAATCCCACATTGTGGAGAGTCAGAAATAATACAGAAATGCTACAGAATAGCTAAGACCAAAAAAAAAAAAAAACCCAAGAAAATAAAGTGAAAAATAATAGTTATTTAGACTTCAATGACTTTCTATGACAACTGATTGGATTTTAATGTCATCCAAATGATTTGCTCATCTGTAGTTACAGCCCTTGTAAACATTAATCCTTAATGTGCAAGTCAGAATGATGTCAATATTTTGGCTAAGGCAGTATTCACAATTTCTAACAACTGAGCAATTGTCATAGATTCTTTGTTCAAGCACAGCTCATGCAGTTCAGAAAAGTAGCTCATGCGATGATTTTGAAAAGAAAGGGACAGTTGGAAGAGCAGGGCTTTGATCGCTGGGGATTTTAATTGCTCAGGCACTGAATGGAAAATTGCAGAAGTGAAGAGGGAAATGATTTTCAGACAAACGGCCTGAGTGGTCAGAGGCTGTGCTAGACCAAATCCTAGGAAATGAGCCAAGCACACTGAACTAATGAGTATGGAAAGAGAAGCCCAGCAAGCATATTCTTGGGAATACCTATGAGGTTATGCAGAACACAAAATGCAGAATTCTGAGAGGCTGACTCTTCAAGGAAGGAATTTTGAAATGGTTGGAAGGAAGTGGAAATTAAATGTGTTCTGTTCCAGTCCAATCAGAGCGTCTCCACATGCCCCGAGATGGTGAGTTTGGAGACAAAAAAGGAAGTTGTATCTATTTGCCTAATGTTTTAAGGAACATCATGGAGACATAGTATATGTATCATGCTCCAGCTGTGTTCAATCTGTAAGACTTCACTTCCGGGGAATGGGCAGCCACTACTTTTTATCTATTTATTTTCATAGGATAACTCACATTAGCCTTTATTTCACACTGTCACATAAAACTGTAAACAAGAGAGATGGCACTTGCTTTCAGTTTGCTGTACAGCTTGAGGCAAATCACCACAGCTCGCTTTTCTCAACTGCATGGATCTGCACTGAACCTCTTTGCTATTCATTATCACAAAGTCATTTAATATTCCTAGATAAGCAATATAGTCCAAGTCAGAAGTAGTATAAGTGTAGTGATATAATTGGCCTGGGACCTGTTTGGACCAGGTTTTGCTACTTTTAAGTATAGCAGCAATGGATCATGGTCAACAGAGACTATGAAGCTGACTTTCTTTTCTCCCAACTGTTCTAAAGACCTTTAGGAAAAGCAAAGTAGAAATAATCATATGTCTAAACAAGCAGAGTCAACAGACATTTTGAATACCATTTTCCATTCTTCAAAATAATATTCCGTTAACCCAGAAGAAACTGTTAGCATAATTTTTACGTTGTATCTGATAATGCATCATTTTGCTACCATAAGGCCTATCTCAACAGCCTAATAACAACATCAAAGTACATCACAAGCATTAATTAGGCCTCGCTTACAGCAATAAACATTGCTGCAGGACAGCTCTGCAATCAAGAATGTGACTTGGTTTCAAACTTACAAAAACTGGTAGATACTCAACTATTTGAAGTTCTAATAGCTCTAAAATTAGTCTTTTCCAGTATAAGCAGGCAAAAAAAAATGTAAATCGGCAATTACATTTTAGTTGTCAATATTTGTGCAAAAGTGAATCCTGAGGATCCATTCTCAGTATGCCACCTCAGTAAGGCCACACTACACGAGAAGACCAAGCTGGAAAGATCTCCATTACTTAAAATAAGGAGAAAACACATTAGGCTGCATGTTTACAGCTGCTTCTTCCCTTGAGAAATGGAAGTGCAGTACGTTATTTTTCCTGCTGTTTGATGCAGTCATCGTTAGCCAGTGTAAAAGATCAGCATGATGCCACAGCTGCCTGCCACCATATAGTCCTTCTCTGAAACATAAATTCATGTGTAGGAGGGAGCAATGAATGCCTGCAAGTTCAAAAGCCAGTGAGGCACAGACCTGCTTAACAAAAGAGTTTGCCAAGGTTACTGGGGGTGTTGTCAAAGCCTTCTCTTTTGTGAGGGCTGAATAACAATTTATACCAAGTAACCAGCTTCACTGTTTCTTTGGTTTTACCTGGCAAGTTTTCAAAGTCATTGCTCATAGCTGGGTCTGCTCCCATTGAGATGCAGCTTATCTTGCTCTGGACAACAAGCGTGGGGATGATCCTGCTCCAAAAGTTCATGCCAAGCCTTATTGTGCTGGTTTTCTGCTTGAACTGAACTACGTCCATCATAAATGTGCTTGAATATGACAAGCTCAAACTGAAAAATGACGCATCCTTGGTTACTTCATATTGGTAGGAAGAATTCCACTGCCTTGGCAGGAACTGACAGCAATGTAACCACTCGATTTAATAAATTCAAATACAGTTGGGATCTTCAGGAAGCCCCAGCTGCAGAGCAGCCCCAGTTACCAAGACTCCATCCATGCAAATGCTCCTGCTAGGAAGCACAAGCCTGGCTAAGATAAGACTAAAACCTATTTTAAGGTTACTACTAAAGAAGTTTCAAAAGAGTGATCTGTCTGCCAAGTTGTCCAGTGCCACATGGCAGCCTCCATTCTCAGCTGAGTCCCCTTTCAGAACACGGATCATATAACCTGCAACATTAGGACATCCTCCTCTAAGTGTCTTTTATGTGGGGAGATAGGAATTTATGCTATTACATCACCAGGCTTTTATCTTAATTTTCTAAAGAAGGTGATGCTCTGATTGCACATCTGGGGTGGCAGCCTTTCAACCAGAACTCAGTCTCACCACAGATAAAAAGTATGAGAAAAAAACCAAAAAACAGGAGGTAACGATTAAGCAGTGTGAAAATCTGGAAAGACTCTACATTAAAAACATTCCCTAGGGTATCAGTGCAAGAACTGGCATCTGTCTCATCTTTCTCTTCAGTACTCTCTGGGTTTGTGAACTGTCAGGAGTTTTAGTTTTTAAGGATCTTCTCTGGTGTAAGAGCAGTACAGCACCCAACACACGCCCAAACCATGGCATCTCCTGAAACACCTTTGACTCCTGACACTTCAAAATAAACTAGTTCTTTAGTTTCTGAAAGGACTGAGCTTTATATATCTTCTGAAATCTGTGCCCCGAACTACTAAATCTTATCATTAACAAACAAAACTAAAGAATAAACCAAACCAAATGCTTTGGAGTTACAGATTCTACAGTAATCATGATCAGTAAATACTATGGAAGGAGCACAGATTAAATAGTCTACCATGATAAATCCAACAATCAACTTAATGTAGTCAATATCCCCAAGACACAAAAAATTAAGAACGCTATCAGGACATTCTTTCAGCACAACTAGAAGATAACATTACCTCTTGCTACTGTACACTTCAGACTGCAGAAAGTGTCTTTGAGCTTCTTCAGTAAAATCCTACTGGCAGTTCAGCAGAGGAAAATAAAACTAAACTGACTCCCGGGCAAAGATAACCAAAGGTCTGGATCACACAGAGTTTTGTGCACAATTTACAGAGCTGTCTGTTGAGATTCCACCCTAGCTGACTTTACAGATTCCTGACTATGTTTCTGCAGTTGTCTCCTAGAAACAGGAGTAAGAAGCATTTGCTGTTTTCTTAGCTCTTTTGAAACACTCTGCCACAGTTTTCTTCCCATCTTCCCATTCAGGTTGCACAAGTCATCAACATGTATTTCCTTAATCAATAGACAGCTTAAAGTACGCGCTGTTCTATGATACCATGTTATAAACATGTAATACAACAGCAACTGGCATAATGATGGATCATTAATAAAAACCTGGACAAAAAGCACCACTGGAAAGTGCAGTTCAGAGAAATACTCACACATTTGGATATTTAACCATGACTCAGAGGTTATCCAAACATTGGATTAATAGTCTTAACAGGAGTAAACTAGATTTTGAAAAGTTACGCATGCTTCCTTCTTGCATCAAGCTGAATTCCTAAGGAATGAAACTTCCAACAGATATCATGCTAAACAGCAACATTGGGAAAACCAGGTGCAGTTCCTTGAAAAACAGACAGCAGTCCCCTCTGAGGCTCCAGTGAAGGTGCAGGCTAAAGAAACATAATAACCAAATAAGTAATATGTCCTTAACAACTTTTGCCAGGAAAATAACCCTGGTAGAGCATATATAATCTCTTTTTTTGTATACTGATGATCATCTTTTCTTCCTTCTTCCAGATACGGGCTGCTTTAGAGCGAAAACCAACATCTAGAGTTCTTCCCCTGAGACTTCTGTTTCCACAAATCAATAGGTGATTCTCATACATTCATAGCTACAGCATAAAAATACTGTGTCAAAATATGTATTTCTTCCCATTTGCAAGGTCTCTACAGAAATACATAAACTTGGTAAGAAGAAAAAGTCCCAGGCAATATTCAAGCGCACAAACAAAGCTCTTGCATTCAGAGACACGCACGCTGAATCCTCAAAGCCTGTCACTCTGCTTGTTCTGACCATGCTCGTTCTTCCTTTCTTTCCTTCATTTATTGCTTCCCATCTTTTCCTCTCTCCTTTTTCATTCACAGATTCAGCCAACTGTTGTCCTTCCAGAGCAAGTGGTCCCTTCATTTTCATAGTCTGTTTTAGGATTAATTACTCCATATGGTCTCTTGTTTTCTGTGAAATGCACGCAACAAAACCCAAAGATTGGGAACTAACTTTTGTTTGTTGCTGTCACTTGAAAAGTGAAGCTCAAGATAAATGACATCTTATTCTTTCCTCATGTTTCTAATCTGTTTCCAACAAAAAAAGGTTTACAATGTTTCTTCCCTGGAATATAACTGTCATTGCTCCTTTTTGTTGTCCAGTAACTTCTGATTTCACTTTCACTTCTTCAATATTCTGTCCTGCTTTAGGCAGAATAAAAGTATGAGAATACAGTCTCTGTTCCTACTCAAATAGTTTTGGCTGAGTTGAAACTTCAAAAATAGATCTATCCGAGACAGATCCACTTCCAAGAACACAAGATCCTGTGAATATTGCACCTGGGAGGATCTAAGTGGAATTACCAAGCTGCCTCTTTGCAGTACAGAACCCATCCTACTGACTGCTCAGCATCACCTGCAGACACACTAGTAACTCCACTCCCTGTGCAATATTATCACCTTCAGATTCTCCAGTCTTCTCATCAGGCTTTGTAACAGTAACTGAAATTATTACAATGGCTACAGGAATTTAAAGCACTAGTTTCCCTCCTTTTTTGGCAGCCTGCTTTTATCTGAATTAGCAGTGTCCTGGTTTGCCTTCTTATTCTGACGAGGAGATGCAACAAATTTCTGTTATCAGTTCCCATCACAAATTTTAGCGTCAGATGAAACCAGCTTTGCTTGACTCCAGGAAATGCCCCTCAGCCTGCACAGGCTCTGACATTCTCTGTCAGACTCGTCTTCTGCTGTGGGTCTCTACCGTCTCCACATACAACCCCTCCACATCTGACTCTCTGGCCACGATGGGCATGTCAGTAAAACACGACTCTCAGAGGATTATATAAGGTGCACCATAGACACTGAGCCAGGGCTCCAAAGCTCTTTGAGCTCCCATAGTAAGCAACAATTTAATTTCCCTTTCTTCATCAATTCTTCATTCTCTTGTGATGTCTTGGCAACATTTTGTTCCCATTCAACATTCATCTTTAGCTTCTTTTTTCCTCTCACTTCCTTTTATATTCCTTTTCCTCCCCATCTGCTAATTTAAAAGAAAATTGCCTGGTATTCAGTATTATCAGCCAAGCTGTTTATCCTGCTCTTGTTCAAATGAAGACCATTTCTCACACATTGAGCTGCTCTGTTTCACCCTCATACACGCTACCATTATCCTCGGAGCCCATACTCTCTTCCGTATGCCACCTAGAGATCAAACCACCCTTCCAGAAGAACAGATCTTCCAAAAGTTTTGTCTTTCTTTTAAAAATTAATTAGAAATAGAGATCTACAGGGAAGAAGAGAGATTTCCAGATTTAAGTCTCTTCTCACTCCCCAGCTGCCATGAAACTGCAGGCTCACTGGCACACATGAGGAACATAATGGTCCTGACACCATCCTGACTGTCAGAGGAGAGGCATTCAATCCCACATCCAGTCAGGGGAGAGCAGCTCTGCCTACAATGAGCTCTCTCTTCAGAAAGAGCTTCTGGGTAACCAGAATCCTTCACCTCTACCCGATCAGCCCAGCCACTTGTAGCAGTAGCTCCTTGAAGCACTCTAAATAATTACTGCTCTGCATTGCTGCCAAAAGCAACTCACTCAGTATCACACAGTTTGTGATCTCAGTACTGAAAATAACACTGATTTTGATCTCATGCTCTAACTATTTAAGATACAAGATTAATAATACGAAGTCTCCTTTGATCCTTAGCACTAATTAGAAAATGCTGAAACAGTTCTTGACAGCAACAATAAGAAAGTTTTGCATGCACAGGCACAATAAGCCTGATTGGTATTAATGGCTTTTAAAAGCAAGTGAGACAACTAACAGGAAAGGCTTTATGAAATCTGCAAGTGGCAGAATTCTCATCTCGTGCCCTACTGAAACACTGTACAGAGGCATTACCCTTTAGAAAGGGGGCTAACATTTGAGTGATGATCCTACTGAATTATTTTAAAGATATATATAAACAAAAAGTGAACTGAATTACGCAGCTATTTATAGACGTGAGATCATCTGGCAAAAAGTGATCTCCACTATAGAACTTCATATGTAATTTCACAAACTGGATTACAGTTGAGATTTTTTCAAATTCATAATTAACTTGGCTATAAATAGAAAAGTTTGGAATATATGGGACAAGCAAGATTTACCTCATCTATATTATTATAATATATAGTATTACAGTTTGCATTTCAGGCAGATGTTATGACAATAAATGGGTTGCTTCTGCACAGGGACTTGCCACTGTGTCTCTGCTCTCAAGGTGACCCACGTTTAGCAAGGTATTCAAGCATGTGTGTAATTTTAAGCAGGGCAGCAAACAAACTTGCTTCAAAGTGGAATCATTTTACTTAAATGGTAGTTTGATAAAGCAAGTCTTGCCAAAGTCACTGAAAGCTATACAACCAGCAAAATGTCAAAGAACAACTTTTCTGTGATTAATTAGGGGGGAAAAAAGTATATATATTTAGCACTTGTGAATTCAAAAAAAGTAAAAGTCCAACTTTTGTATGAGTCTGTTACTATTAACGCAAATCTTTATGTGCTGAAACAAGGGGGTTCTTGTGAGACGGAACAGAAGATCAGAATCATTTTACTGAGTATTGAAGTCTGACTTCTCACCAAGCGCAGGAGGATATCATGCTGTTATATTGTATGTTGCTTAGCAATGTAATGTGGGAAGCAGCACCACAGTCCTTGACAGCACCATTGTCCACTGAAATACTCATGAAATATTACCTGGGTTAAATAAAGATAGCATACAGTTACAGGAAAATAGCATAAAGTTCCAAAACTAGACAAAGAGAAAGAAGGCTGTAAAGAAAGTCATTGCTATTCTCATGGCAAAACAGTCTCCCTGGATGATCCTTCGCTATCTCAATACACAACATAAATTAAATATGGTGAAATCATATCTGAAAATCTCATTACAGCTATGCTTACGAATTATGTACTGTACTGTAGAGAAATTACTCTCGAACAGCTGAGTAGCTCCAAGCCCATGTATGTGCCAATGCCTCTACATTACTGCCATATAAAGAAAACCTATTGTTTATTGTTCTGATGTTTTGCCTTGGAGGAAAAGTTTTGTGCTCTGATGTTCCGATTACTCAGGCTGAGCAGAGTACAGACAAAAGGAGGAACCGTAAGCAAAGATGGATTTATTCTATGAGCAGATTACATGGTTGGGTCTCTTATCAATCAGAAAAATGGGAATATTCGGCTTCTATGGCTACACAGTAAGCAGAGGTTGCAGGTGTCACAGACATACACTCCTACACCCTCTGCACTTGCTTTCTCTCTGGCGCATCTTGCATAGAGAAGCGTCAGCCTGCTCTGGTTTGATTGGCTTTGACAGCCTTGGTGTAACAGCCTCTGCCAAGATTCACCTTCGTGCATACCCTGTAATGTTTCTTCGGCCCATCTTTCAGTTATGCTTCATATTTTAACTAGCCAGAGAATACAGCTTGGGTAGTCTGTTTCCTGACCTTCACAACAGATGCCAAGGCATGGGAATTGAAGCACAAAAGTGCTGCTCCATTGCCAAGTGCTACAGCACTCCAAAGCTTCAGCATTTCCAATGATACTCTCTCTTCTCCTACCTCACTCCAACTAAGTTCCCCTTTGCCTGGTAAGGACATCATTTTGAAATGACATGTGAATGAGCGAGTGTGATAGTGTCACTAGTAACAACAATGGTAACAAATTCCCCAGAACTGCAGCAAAAAGAACTTTCACCAGAAGAAGGCAGCCCATGTTTTGCTACTCTTGACAGACTCCTATACAAGGAGAGCATCTTCACATAGCACACCTACAAAGAAATGAACACAATCATATCATGGGTCAACCACCAGCAACACTCAATAAGTTTCCTTCATCATCACTGCTCCCTTCTTGGCAAAGCCACTGCTACAAGGATCCTGACGGAGACACTAGCGAGGCAAGGAGAAAACACACGAACCAAAATCTGTACACAGGATATGTTTCACCATCAGATCGAGTCTGCACTCCAGTGCTTTGCTACCGCTGGATTCACCACTCTCTAAATTATGAGCATCGGGCTCCCACCCTTCCTTTGTTGGATGGAACAAACTTCAGATTACAATGGTTCATAAAGACACGAGAGCACTGCTGCATCTCAGTAAAAAAAAATACTGAGCAGACATGACAGATTGCAGGGGCCCTTCCAAGGAACAATTCAATATTCCCTTTTATAGTGTTTGGCAGGAAAACACCAATGAGTTTATTCAGCTTGAATTAACTAATGGATTTGAGCACTCTCCTTAACAAAGGGAAAAGATGTTGGGTTACACTGACTGCAGGGCTACAGAACACTTTGAACAAATCTCAAACTGATATACCACAGGATCTGTGCTGGATTTTCTCTAAACTCACAGGCAATGCCCCCATATACTTTAAAACGAGAATTCCCAAAATTGGTTTACAGCATTTATTTTTGTTGGTATTACCAATAAACATGGGAAGTTATTTGTCTTTATTAAAAAAAAAAAGTGAAGGTGGACAAAATAAAAAATTCTGTGCTGTTGAAAAAAGCAATGTAACAGAAGCAAAAGTTTCAGGCAGTCCATGTGTCTACAAACCCCACTGAGTAAACACACAGAGTAGGGATTACTTTAGGGCCTAATTCCTTCCCACACCACACATAAATTCAGGAGTGCCAACGGTGGGATTTACCCTGCCTCATAAGTCTCCCTCATATTCAGCCAAAAGGAATGGTTTTGATCTGGAAGAGCATGCATCTGATACACAATAAATATTCCCCTATATCAAGGTTAAGTGAGTTGTTTAAGTTGGAAGGGCACTCAGCTGAAAGTAATGGGTTTGTCTCCATTTGAAAACACAAGCGTTTGTTGTAGAGACCTTCCTGAGCCTACAGTTACCGTTATATCGAACTGCGCAGACCGTACACAGCAGTAAGGGCATAAATCTTCTTTCATAAAACAGAAGTTCCAGAGATACCGCCCACACAAAGAGCAGCTCCTCACCTTAATCTGCCTGAGAAGGCAACATTTTATCTCTGGAAAAGGAAGGGAAGTTTCTGCAGGCCAAAACTGGTCACTGGGCAGTGTTCCCAAAATCATACTTGTTACCTGAAAGGTAATTCAGGTACATTTGGTAATTCAAACCAGTGAACACAGAACAGTGTACGGGTCATTTCACTGGCATCAGAAATATAATGCTTCCATGATAGCCTTTGAATCATGTCATGTTTCTTTGAATTCCTTAATTTGATTCCCTTAACTTAGTTCTTGAAGCTTCTGCCACATGTTCTTGGTGTTTCAGCCTTGACTTCCTTTTATCTGATCTGAAATTAAGATCTACTCTGTGGCCTCTGTGTCTCTAATGGATATGCTGGTTAAACAGAAGTGAATGTATAATTCAGCCAGGAGGTTTTTCATAACAGTGCAGTCTTACAATAGATTAAAAGCAGTTAGCTTTCACTAATGCAAGCCCCTTTTTGGATCTAGGGCTTCAGAAAAGTTCAGTAAAGACAGCACTCTTTATTCCTTTCGTCGCAAGGACAGGTTTTTCAAATTCACTAAAATGTAAGGTTCTTTAATTTTTTTGTATTTTATTTTTAACAACTTGCAGCTCAGAACCAGAGAAGCTGGCTGGCATGATACAACTGCACTCTGTCTTGTTCTCTGTGTAAATCATTTTAGCAAGGAGAATAACACCCTTGTTAACATAATCAATTGCTCAGAATAGCTTTCAAGGTCTGCCCTTATGTTTTTCTCCTTCCCGAGCACATTGAGTTCTGGAAGCACCCAGAAGTGGGGAACAGTTACTGTCAAAGGGTGAAGAGCAGGACCATTCCTGGCTTCCTCACAGCTGAACCTTTCAATATCAATCAGCATCATTTACTGGGCTTGTCAGTTCAAGGCCACAAAGCCATCTGATATTCATCCTTGTACTTCCCTCTGACTAAGCTGAGCCTTTGGACTAATTCCCTCTAGCCGGAGGCTGAAAACCACACCTGAACAACAGATGGTACATGCATCTGCCTCCCATGTAAAAGCTCAGGAGTGACTGATGTCCGTGAGGCTACTTAGCATTTGCAGACCAGTGGTCTCACCAAAGTCCTCTCCTCTTACACTGCACTTACTAGGAGAGCAACTGCAGAGCTGCACGTGGTAAGATTTATCAGGGCTCATTTAGCTCATAGTATTTTGCATTTGTTTACCAGAAAACGTAAAAATGCGGGAAAAGGCAGGGAGCTTACAGAATGACGGCAGTCACTCCAACTCTGTTTCATTTCTAGTTATGTCAGGGGAAAAAGATTTCAGCAGGGCAGCTGGAAGAAACAGTTTTTCACAGCTCTTCAGTGTAACAGCGACACAGTATTCGGAAGTTGCCACACAAATACCCGACTCCACCCAGACTGTAGCCTCACTGATGAATTTCCTGAGGCGCATTAGCGCTTATCATGATGATTTACCTTGTGAAAAGGTGACCTTTCCTGAAATACTGGCATGAGGTTCATATTTGTTTCAGGATTTTCTGAGCAGGTACCTTATGAAAAAAAATCTCAATCACTGCTAATGTGGACTTAATCTTTACAAATAAAGAGACTTCTATCCCACTGTTTTTTTGTGGAGACACACAGCTCCTCAAAGAAACCATTTCAGATAACTGATGATGGGATTAATTTGCATCTTTGCAAGAGAAAGCAGAACTAAGCTGGCCTCAGTGGAACAGGAACAGCAGAGCAGTTGCAGTGGTACATCAGTAGTGAAGGAGTTCACATTGTTTCTTCTCAAAGAGGAGGATGAGGATGTTAACCCTCACAAGCCATGTGACCAATGAAGTGCCAAAGTGCTGAGCTGACAGGCAGGAGTTGCCTGGCGTGCAGTCACCTGTCTGCCACACAAACTAGAGGTTACAGCAAGTCTGGAGCCGAGACTGGCACCTGCTCAGGTCCCAAAGGCTTTCTCACCTGCACAGCAGAAGGACTTGTCATTTTAAATGCAAACTTTAACACCACCAAGAATAAGTGACAATAGAGCACCTACATATATATTACAGAGACGTCACAAAGAAAACAGCTTTCTCTAAAAGACCCTGTGGCCAAAGTGCCGCAATGATAGGAAGATCCATGACTCCCCCCACCTGGGATCTGAGATTAATGGTTATCAACACACTAAGCCCTTTTAACTGGGATTATCTGAAGAAACCAGTTGCAGCACCAGTGCTTGATAGCGCATTTTACCACTGCCTTTTGTTTCCCTATAGAAAAGGCTTAAACTCCCTCTTGTGGGTAATTGGAGAAAGTTGTTCTCTAATGAAGACCAAGCACAGTTTGTAAAAAAAAAAAAAAAAATCAATGTCTCTCTTAAACCTCCAGTTTTTCCCATATTCTGTTCCCTGACTATTCCAAAACAGGCTGCGCAGTGTCCATCCTTGGATGTTTTCAATACCAGACAAGACAGAGCTCTGAGGAACCAAATCTTACTTTAAAGCTGACCCTGCTTTGAGCATGAGCTCGGACTAGAGGCTTCTTGAAGTCACCTCCAACCTGTATTATAACCTATGTTCTTATGATCCCATACACACCAAAAGGAGAAAGCATACTGAAAAGAATCCAGCAATCACTACAGAAGAAGAAAAAAGAAGCATATCACTCTGTTTCAGTAGTTCCACATGTAGTTGACAATCATCAGTTGTTGAAGATTTTAGGCAAACTGCATCATTGTCCCAATTCCCACAACAGATGAAGAAATGCTAGGAATGAAACAGAAGTACAAATACATATACAGGACAGGGTGGAAACACACCAACAGCAGCAGCTGAACTATTACCTCCAGAGCCTTTTCTCCCATCTGTACCCCAAGGTACACACCATGAACTCAGGCGTATGCACCACTAAATTACAATTTAAATTCACCACAGCCTAATTCTTAAATTCCTAGCAAAGTTTTGAGCATCAATGTTTACTTTCTAAAAATAAATAAAACAAAACATCATTACATGTTTCACATCCCCAAGTCTCAAAGCAATTCAGATAGTCAGAGAAGCACTACAGATCCACAGAGTTAACAACTGCATGTGTAAAGTCATGAGACCAGGCAAACACACTGGAACTTGTGCTCTGCTGTTGAGCTCACACCATGCAACGAAAGCTCAGCCAAGCTGCTTTGGGTGCAACGTTATCAACATTTTATGAGATAGCAGAGACAGATACAGAAGATACAAAGACAAACAGAATTTACCACTCAGGAAATGTTCACATTCAAAGCCTATATATAACAATAAACTCCAGAAATAAAAAGTGTGTTTGAGTTATTTCTTACAATGAAGCTTTATGACACTATAAACAAGATACCAAGGCCGTGGTAGTCAAAATGCTATCCCAGTACAGCTATACCCCTTCATTGCGTACATTTTTAGCCAGACTTAATGGCTTGTCCTTGAATTTATTTTTAACGACCACACAGTCATTTCAGCTATGGGCAAAGGGCACTATAAGTGCACACTTAAAAATTCTGCAACATGAATGAGTAAAAGAATATAAGACATCCAAATCCTTCTAGATTGTATCTCATTCATAAATTAAATGTAGACCTCATCCTCTAAAGCTACTTAATATAATGTGGAATAGTAATGACATTGAGCATTTCCTCTTGGCAGACCTAGATTTTGCAGCTTCCTCACCTTGCTGTACTCTGCAAAGTTTCACCATTATGCCGTGACCTTCTGTCCAACTACACTCACATTGCCAAAGCTCCTATGGTAACTCAGCCACCCAACCCTGCTCTGGGGCAAATCACGTGCATCTGCACAGCACCACAGAGCTCTGATAATCTAAAGCAGGTATGGCTGTTGATACAAGTTGGAGACATCCCCTCTTCACCTACTGACACAGATCTTATTCCCAGAATTTTCTTTAATTGTAAGCAATAAAATAATTTATTGTTTCAAAAAAAAATGTATAATGGCACACAAGAACAACAGAAACTGGAAACCTCTATAATGACAAAGGTTTTCTATCTAAAATCAGCATTGACATCCAGCAGAGGACAGAGGAGTGGTGTATGCATAAAGCAATTTTTTTTCCTAGAAGAACTAAAATCTTGTTGTTATTGTATAATATGGAACACTTGGCTTTGAAACCAACTGAAAAGATTGGTTTACAATGTTGTATTAAAGGGCAATCAGTGAGTGAAGAAAACAATGAGCAAGACAGTGCCTGATATGAGATACTGCTTGTCAAGGCTGACATTTTATGTCTACATTTATATCAATCTCAAAGAGATGCCATTTGGTGACAGCAAATCCCAGCCATTAAAGCAGGACAGAACCTGCTGGCAAAGTCTGTCTGATTCGGTTTAACTGGGCTATATCTACAGTGAGCATGATAGACTAATATGTAACTTACTAAAGGAGCACTTGAGAAACAATAGAGGGACACCATCAGCATGATTTTGTGCTCAGATGTACACAGTCAATGCTAAACAGGAACCACTCTCACTCCTGGCCAAAGAGATCTGGGCAGAACAGCTCACTGCACAAGTGCCAAGAGAGCTTCTCACAGCAGTATGGACATGTTGCTTGTAAGCACTTTACTGACTAGGATTTGGCACATCCAGTCCTGGATAGGGATCATTAGACCTTTTGCAGATTGCTCAAAGGCAGGAGCTGAAAATTTGATTGCACATATGTAAAACACTATTATCAAAGCAAAAAGTATCAGCTGCAAAATCTGAGCTGGAAAACATGGGGCAAACACAGATTTACAGCACGTTAAGGGGAAAGAAACTCCTAACGTAATCTAGAAGTGCATCCTAGTGTATATATTGCTTGGAGAGACACAAAGGCTGAAGATCAGTGTGAAATGTTTCTCCTTTTTTATGTTTCCCTGCAATCACAGTAGAAACCAATATTAAGCCCAGCATCCCCACTAGCAGTGAGGCTCATTAGGTACAAGCTGCACCATTTCAGTAAGAAAAAAAAATATATTTCTCTGTAATTCATGACAACCAAATGTCAGCTCATTGTTCAGGTCTCTCCCTGGTTGTGTTATAGCTACAAAACTTGCAGATGGACATTTAAAACACACTTCAAAACAATTTGTGTCTGAGTGTACATCTTGTTTACAAGAACAAACTACTGGAGCCAAGTAATAAAACTTGGAGAAATGCATTTTATAGTGGAAACACTGGAACAACTTTAATTACTTCAGTGTAAGTGGCATCTCTGTGGACAGACTGTTCAGCCACTTCCAGTGTATTTTAAACCTACACAAAAAGTCAAAGAAGAAATCCATGTAGCAAAAAATAGAAACATAAATCCTTTCCAAGTGCATTATGACTTCAGCTGAGAGAGTTTGCAACACATTAAGAGACAGTCCTGTAAATGAAAGGAGAGGCAAGATGTGGTATTTCCCCCATTGTCCATGCTGATTCCATTCTAACCAAAGTCACAGGGAGCTTTACTAACAACTTTGTAAGGAACGAGACCTCAGCCTTCTGCAAATCAAACAGAAATTGTCATAGAGGAAATAGATTGAAGGCTTTGAAGGAAATGCATCTTCAGCTGCTATGTGAGAAGAGACATTCATACCAATGCCTGCTCCCTAGAGACAAGGCATCAAAACAGAACACAAATACGTGTTATATCAGTAAGGGCCAAACAATTCACAACTCAATGGGCTTTTCTATGAGTTTTCCTGAGTACAGCAGAAGTCTAACCTGGTAGAGAAGCAATATGATGGCCCTATGCCATGCTGCTAATGACATCACCATTCCAACAGGGATACATGTACTAAAGTACAAACACAACAAGACTCAATAACACACTGCCATCCAGAGAACTCAGCAGTATTTGCCAGATTTAATGCAACACACAAGCTATAGCGGAATAATTCCATTCCCTGCTGGGGCACATTGCAGCCCTTGCTTAGCACGTAGTAACAATGCACATAGTAAAATCATGATATCCAAGAGACTCGAGCAGAGTGGATTAAGAGGGCTTGACTTCCCTTCTCAGGCACATTTATTGAATACATCTCACTATTAACCCAAGGTCCCACGGTATAGTCGCAGGCGTGTGACTGACAGTCGTACTCCTACCAAGAGCACAGACAGATCAGTCCTTGGGCACAGCATGATAATTTAGGGAGGCACATGAACTATTCATGACCAGAATTCAGACAAGAAAGGCCTGTGGTTTACAAGGAGACGTCACAGGATCTTGAACGGAGCACAGGATGTCATGGATTGTTTTATGCTTTCACTGTGATTTTTTAACCATGGCTCCATTATGATTATCACTAAACGCTTGTGGTTACTGAAAACAGTGCCGTTCCCCCCTGGCCTGTGGGGATCCCTAGAGAGTTCTACCTAAAGCCAGGCACTGCCCAGTATATGGAGACTGACAGAAGTGAGTTGCAAGGAAAGAGACCATGAACTAGCCACTTCTCAGGAACATCCACACTGCATATTATACACAAAATAACAGCTCCAAATTAATCTAGCTCAACTGAAAAATAAAAATAAACAAGACACCAAAATAGCACTTAAGTCAGTTTATTCCCTTTTTATATATACACCAAACTTCTCTCACGTTGCAAATGAAAAAAACACCTCGTTACTTTAAATAAAATAATTAACAGTAATAATCCTAAAAACCACTTCCTACATTCCAAAATATGGCAGAAATCAGGCCAGTGAGGAGTCATAAAGCAATGGATCTGTCATAAACTTCAAACTTCTTGGGGCTCCTTCACATTACTTTAGCTGTGACTAACAAGAACAGATGCACTCAATATGAAATAGTACTGCTGAAGCAGAGGATATAAAAGTAAAATATTTCTTTCACATAGCATACTGGAAACTGTTCTATTATCAGATAATCAGCCGCTCCACTAACATTGCAGAGGCAAGCAATAAAAGCCACTGACTAAAGGGCTGTCTTGACAGTTCTAAAGAAAGTATAAGTAAAAGGTTCTAGAGGCAGTGCTAAACATATTCATATCCTATTTAAAAGTTTGTCATCACATCTAGTAACTTAAACATAAGTCATCAAACGTATGCAACCTTCTAATCAGCTAGACTTTGTCAATCAAACACCACAACTCTACCGTAGTTTGAGGGAGGCTTTTCCTTTCATATCTCATATTTTGCCTAGGAGCATCCACTCCCTCTTCTCTCCTCCCAAGTTATAAGGTCAAAGATAATTACCCAGAGAAAAATTTCTTCTTGCTTAAAGTCATTTACATTTGCTGCAATGACTATTTAAATGCTGGAATGAGCCACGGTATTTTAATGACTCTCAGGAATCACCCCTTCTTTGCCCCAAGCAATCTGTCACTGGCTCCTCTTTCATGGCAGGGCTAAAAAGCACATGGAACTGCAGGAAAGCAAAAGCCCTTATTGATGAGTTGTAAAATTATCACTTAAAAAGAGCTTATTTCCTATAAATGTCACACATCCTGCTCATCTTCTACCAATGGATTTGCATCCTGTGATACAGGATGTGTCCTGATGTAGTCTAGATAAAGCTGGATTACGGAGGCTTGCTTCTCTTTGTGCATAAATGAAACATCTCACGATTCCTCAACCAACTATCTTGTTTGCTGCTCCTTTACATTTGCCTCCATGCTTCCTCCAGCTCCCATGAAATAACTCATAATCCCCACTTCTGCTCTGTTGAATTTTTTAACTGATTTGGCAGAAGTAATAGAGCAAATTACTTTTGAAAAGCAACTGCTTCACAAGATAGATTTTTCCCTCTGTCTTAACATGTCAAGGATGCTAATTGCAGAGAAAGATTTAGCAGATCAACTCTGGGAAGACAAATGTTTATGAGCTTGTACAGTTCCTTGTATGATACAGGGCAGAAAGGAGAAGGGGGAATACAAAAATCTCTGGGACCATCAGTGCTCTCACAAGGTCAGATTTCAACACATGCATGTACTTTTAGAGTTAAGCTCTTCCCTTTCTTCTTTTCCAAGAATTACACGAGGTCCTCAGCATCTTCACAAACGTATAGGATGCTGTGCTGATAAAGCTCTCTGTCTCTGCAATCAGATCATAAATCAGGGAAGGTAAAAAGTCTAACTTGCCATGGTGATAACTAATCCTTTTCAAGCCCTCTGCCAGTATTTCAGTTTTCTAGATAACCCAAATTCTGATGAGAACGCATACAGAATTGAAATGAGAGCAGAATTACAAAGGCCAGAAATGCACCATGCTTGTGGGTTCATTTTTTTTTTCTTTCAAACTGTGAACACATCATTGGGATAATTTCAGTTATCAAGCTTAAACAGTCTCGTAGAGCTGACGCAATGTCATTATTTTACATTGTTCAAGTACTGACACCAGTCTATTTGTTTGATTTTGTACAATGGAGACAAATTTTCCTTCCATTAAAGCATTGTTGCTATCTCTAAAATTATCTAAACTTGTATTAATTACTCCATTTATTCTGTGCTAGAGCTCCAAATACCTGGTGTACTCAATCAGTTTAAAGCAGCCAATCAGATTAGTCAAAGAAGAGATATTTCGTTTCCAGTATGAAGAAGTTGTGACAGAATGAAAAATCCTGAACTTTAGGGTTGCTTGGTAGCTGCTGCTGGAAATGGTGCTCTCTGCATTATTTTCCTCATTACATTTGTGAAACAGTATTTTCTGCTTCCCCCAAAGGAAAGCAGCAGCAAACATGAGAAACAGTTCAATAACAAATGAAGAGCCATAGCAAGAGAAAGGTACCTCTGAGTTCTCTGAGGAGGTGGGAAGAAAGCAAAGTCCTTACATTGGAAACAAATTTCTGTCATTTTCCAAATTACTCTTTAAAGCACCAATTTAGAAGAGAATGTTTTACACTAAGTATTAAGTCTGAGCAATTCCTGAACTGTAGGGTGGGTACACAGTAGGGGCTTTAATTATCTTAGTAAAAAATGACAAATCAGACAGAGACTTTTAAAAGAGCTTTTAAAATTCCTAACAATGCTCTTCGAATCTCAAGGAGAGTTCTTCAAACATTCCAAATATTCCGTCTGCTTGTACAGAAACATCATTTTTTTTGTGCATGTAATATGTTTTTATCCCTTTTCTGGGTCAGGCTGTTTAACAGTTTACTCGCATCTATACAAGAGAAATGCAGCAGACCAGGCTATTTTCTGCATACCTGCACTGTATTCCAGAACTATTTATTCCACTACTGTAGTATCTCTACAAACACCATAGCTGTACTGAGATTTTACACTACATACAGAAGGCGGAGCACAAAAAAGGTGAGAGTCAAGCCCTGGGGCGTTCATTGTTGCATGATAAAGCTGCCTGTTGCTTTATAAGGAACCATCACCATGCAGAAGGGTTTGGTTTCTTTTGTGTGAGAGATGGGAACGCAGAAACTATGACTATTCTGATAGCCTTAATTCCGTATTTTTCCTCATAAGATTATAAGTAAAAATACAGATGTTATTTCATTTGCTCTGATAGTCAGTATTAGAAAATGGTCAAAAATGAAGCGTCTCAGCCTCAACCAACTCTAAACACAGCCATATTCTGTTTTCATTACGAAGGTAGCTGTGGCCCATGGAACGGTAGAGGAATTCATCACAGGTAGCACAAGGTGCGACCAACTTCTATACAGAAACCTGATTAAGTGAAGATCAATCTCTGTCATGAACTCCTGAAAGATCTGATGGGAAGTGAGGATGAATAGATTGCACATAATGAATTCTACGGCTGTGAACTGATCTATGTTGATTAAGAGAGTGAAATCAAAGCGAACAAAAGCACGGACAGAAATAGCATGAGGGCTGAGTGAATCACAGCATTCCTCTCCGAGCAGCGAGTTTCACTTATGATACAATGAATGAACTGTGTAGTCTCAGCCTGTCCATCACTGCACACCTCTCACAGTATTTGCACGAGGGACGGTTCAGCACAGCACAACAGAGGCCACTGGCAGAGGGGTGGGAAAACCCAGGGCTGCCGGAACGCGGCTCAGGAGGTCAGGGCAGACAGTGACCAGCAGGGGCGACTAGACAGAATGACAAAAGCCAAAACGTGACCAGTAAGGACTGGAAATCACCAGAGATGTGCACAGGGAATTTCCACAACCTGGCATCAACTCCAAGCAACATGCTACCCTGTCACATTCATGCTAAGTCCAAACAATTCAACATTTCAACAACAGCAGCTGAATTGAAGCATATACAAATACACTGGCTGCTGAGCTGAAGCTTCTTACCAGCAATCCATCCTAAAAAAAATCACTTCATTAAAGCAATGATTAAGACAGAAATGTCACCCTACATTTATACAGTTTTCATCCTGAAGCACTTCATTAAATGCCTTTCCAAAGATCATTTTACGATCCTGATTTTGCCATATTTATCCTCTGTCTACCCAAATCAGAAAGAGGCAGATTGTACTCTTTTTAGAATCTCATCAGATAAAACCTTAAACTGTAGTTTCCATAGAAACACATCATGGGTCTCTGGGTGTCTCTATCAAACCTGCTCATAAACTTTCAGCTTTAGTTAAAAGATTTTGAAGTCGAGATTTAAAATTTTAAAATCTTAGATTTTAGAAGATACCAATTAGTGGTATCTTTCATTATTTAATACTCATCCAGGTTTTTGTGCCTACACTAAGGTAAATACAGCCAGACACAGCCAAATAATATCACTGGTCCACGAAGTACCTTGCAGGTTTTTAGTATTATTACCCAAGGCTTTTCCCGTTTTGTTAAACACAAGTTTTCTCTTTTGCCAAACCTACAGAAGCAGAGAAATCATTATATTGAAAAATCAGAAAGAGCACTGGCTGGCTTGATGAATTCTGGGTAAGACCAGAAATGACAGCAGAATCTCTGCAAGCATCACCAGCATATGAAATGGCAGAGGGAATGGGGGAAAAGGGTTCACCAGAATCTTAGCTGAGAGCACTGCAAAATTTAGAACTGTTACACCCTTTTCTTTTATTATTTTTTTTCCTTTTTCTGAGAGTTCCTCCTGCAGCAAAAGCCCTGCAGTGCCTACAAAGCTGGTTCTTGCATACCTCTCCCCATAGCATCCAGCCAAAGGATGAGAGGAGTGTGGTGTGAGAAGCAGTCGAACACCCTAACCTGGCTCCAGGGCTACGGCAGATCTCCAGCTGCCAAAAAGTCATGAAAACACAGCCTCTGCCTTTCTGAACCACAACAAAATGAAAGAAAAAAAAATATTTATTTCCAATATAGTCTCTATAGGCAAATATCATCAGTAAAGATGGTTTAATTTGACTTTGATTTGTATTTGTGGACTCCAAAATCCCTTAACAGGATGTGTGGGAGCATTTAAAGGAGTCAGTTTTGTAGAACTTGCTACGTCTCCAACACATGTATAATGCTTGTAGATAGTTGGGCAGCAAGAAAATTTGCTGAAAATTTGACCAGATTTTCTATTTTTAATAATGAAAGCATGCTAAGTCTGGGGGGAAAAAAAAGGTATGTTATTCTACATATCACTTTGATTTAAAGTGCAAACATCCCCAGCAGCAACTGACTGGAGAGAGCAACTGCTGCAGGTCCCTGTCCTTTCCCGTTACAGCACATGCACAGCAATCGCAAGGACTGAGCCTTCCCAGGAACAGCTTTGCTCTCACTGGTCTGTTACACCAATTATGCGAGTGCAAACCACACAAAACCAACAAACCTCATAGCTATTTTAAAAGTGTCTTAATGTGGGAAAAATTATGCTGTTCAAAGAAACCAGAGTTTAAAATGTTCCTATTTTAAGATTATTAATTCCAACAAATCCACATTCTGTTCCACTGAAAACAAATAATACCAAGATATAAAAATAGGCAACTAAATGAAATGCAGATTTTCATAATGTGGGAAATTTTTGTTGCACCAGCATTGTGGTTTTCAGTAATTGCAGACATTTTAGGAGAAACTGATTCAAAGCGGCATATTCAGAACAAAACCCAAGTGTATGTAGATGGCAAATGTGTAACAATCAGCTCTCCAGAGAGCTTGCTCAAAATCCAACAAAACACTTAAACACACATATAGCAAGAATATAGTAGCTGTCCTAGCACACATAAAGTTCAGATCACCCTTAAAAACTCTTAACGGTAAACAGCATTGGAAAACAATGTTTGTAAGAGCCTCTTAAATTTTATTGTAAGCTGGGAAAAGCACAATAAAATAAAGCACAATAACACACCTCGTTACCAAACTGCCACGTATATTCCCTGTGGGAAGCTGACACACATAACACTTTACGAGCCTCGAAAAGTGCATGTATTACCAAAGTTCCACATAAAATGCAGTAGCGTATGAGCAGCTCCAAGTGGGATTCGGAAACTACACATCCCACATGGAGCAACTGCTTCAGTATCAAAGGTAGTTTCGGGAATAGCCTTTGTTGCTATTCCACAATCATTATGGACTACAACTTACTGTACTATAAGAAAGGGTTTTAAAACAAAGGCCAAGGTGACCAAAACCTACTTAATATGTGTTTCAGAGGAGAATGGCAGTAGCAACAACTGCGGCCAATACCATGCTGACATCTAATGGCAGCTTTGTATGCTGTGCCCGGGTTTTTTCTAATACAAAGTCCACTGTTACCTTCTAGCCAGATAAAAACAAAATTCTTTAATTCCTTTATTTATTAAGGCAGAAACCGGAATGAGAAGATATTCAGATACTATTTACTAAAGGTTACTTTTCTTTCACACTTAGGTCTTTTCATACATTAGGAGCCTTCACAGCTTGCAGAACACATCTGATTTAACTCTTTAACTCAGACCCATACAGCATCTCGCTGGCGTGCGAGAAAGGACTTCAGAGTTACTGTGGGAACCTGTTATTAATCCTAGATGCTTTTCATAACTTCAGTATTTAAGGAAAAAGTAAAATGGTACTAAATAACATGGTAACACACTCACTTCACACAGAAGGGAAAGGAGAGGGGTCTTCCTGCAGTGGTTAACTTTCTAATCACCTGTGTGAGGAACACAGCAGAAAACAGGAGATGGCAGCAATCGCCCACAACACCACCGCCCCGGGTTTTCCAACTGTACTGGCAAGCACCCAAAACCAGTAAAGTGGAATGAGGGCCCATCTAAAATTAGACAGGCAGCTTCCTCTTCCTTGAGGAAGATGCCTACATAAATTTGAACACAAGTAGACAACATGCTGCTGTGATCCTGCAGCTTTAGATGAGGTATGGTTGCGAGCTTCATGAAGAGTAAAACTCTTTATAGCATATTTGTTACTTTAGTGACTGAGCAAATTAGTAGGTGCTTCCTCTTCTTTGCTGATAAAAGGTAAACCAGTGTGGTACCTTTTTAATGCTCCATTTACATTACCTTTAAAAGCACTTATTATTGGCACCAGCTTAGACTTTTCTAGGGCTAAATTTGCTGCAGGTAACAAGGGTTTGTCACAGCTTATCCACTCTGTTTTCACAGAATCCATCCCTCCAATTTTAAGCACATCCATCCTTCCTTTGTAATCAATGCTGAAAGCAGCCAGCAAAACCATGGCAGCAGGACTTCATGCCAGCAACAGGAGGACTGTTCATGAGGTATCACACTCTCACTGTGAATCAGCACTGCTCCTTTGCTGACGTGTTTCATATCACTTGGAAACAGGACTACATTTCAGCAACCAGTGCGCACACGCACACACACACGTGTGTTCTTCCCCATCAATCATGCTGTCTAACCAAAAACCTCACTCCCCTGGTACAGTGCAGAAAGCAAAACCCAGACCTCCTCCAAGGAGGAGTCTCACCACAGAACACCACCACTTAAATCAAATTCCTGGGTATTCCAGAAGTCCAGTATCGTTATTTGTTCCTAGATTGCAATGTGCTTTATAAAGGAGCCAGCAACTACACACTGTCAGGGCAGCAACTCAATATAATAAATTAGTTTGCACACGCCCCTCCCAGCTTAATTCCATTATCCAACATAACCTACAGGAACAAAGGTTAAAGAAGAGCTGTGAGAAGTGACAGGGGACAGGATGAGAGGGAATGGCCTCAAGCTCCGCCAGGGGAGGGTCAGGCTGGACATTAGGAAGAAATACTTCACAGAAAGGGTGATTGAGCAGTGGCAGAGGCTGCCCAGGGAGGGGTTTGAGGTGCGGGTGGACGAGGTGCTGAGGGATATGGGTTAGTGATTGATAGAAATGGTTGGACTCAATAATCCAGTGGGTCTCTTCCTATCTGGTTGTTCTATGAATAATATACAGGGCATCTAATCCAGCCTAACATAGAATTCAACCTCGGAACTTCTTCTGAGTGTGATGATCTTCGTGACCCCCCTAGTATGTACTCGCGGTACCTGGAACGATGGGTTTCCACACACGCTCTGCTCCTGTGGGATGAACCTTGCAGAAACACAACAGAGATTACCACTTTGTGGTCCTCAAAAAGGGAAGAGAGCTTCATCCCCTCCACAGGTCCTGCAACAGGTCAGGAAGAAAAGTATTAATGTCTGAAAATTGAGTTGGATATTTTTTAAAAAGCAGTTTTTCTCTTCAGAATTCTTTTAATAACCTTCAAATTCTGGATAAGTACTTCACAGTCACAGAAAGAAATATCATACAATCATGGACCCCTTTTGGTTGGAAAAGACCTTTGAGTCCAAACATAAACCAACCACAATTTTTTTTCCCTTGCTCCTTCTTTCCTATGAGGCCACATCTTACCCATCTAGAAGCACAGAACTGCTTGATTGGAAAAGACCTTTGAGATCATCAACTCCAGCCATACCTGCCGACTACTAAACCATCCCTGAGCACTTCATCTACCATCTCACACACACCTCCAGGGACGGGGACTCTCCTGCCCTCCCAGGCAGCCTCTGTCAGTGTCTGAGAGCCCTTTGGGTGAAATTTTTTTTCCTGGCGTTTAATCATCGAATCATCGAACCACCAGGTTGGAAGAGACCCATCGGATCATCGAGTCCAACCATTTCTATCAATCACTAAACCATGTCCCTCAGGACCTCACCTACCTGAGCCTTAAATCCCTCCAGGGAAGGTGAATCAACCACCTCCCTGGGCAGCCTCTGCCAGTGCCCAATGACCCTTTCTGTGAAAAAGTTCCTCCTAATGTCAAGCCTAAAGAGGACCACTGCAGTGAACTTTTACCTCTCGGCCCCTCATTTCTGAAGCCAAAAGAAACTGGAAGTTTTACCACACTTCATCCCATCAGATGGCAGCAAGGGCGGTCCCAAGTTACAGTCTCTGATGGTCAGCACCCATAGAGCGAGATCTTTAACCATCAAGAATCAGATTTTCACAGAATCGTAGCATGGTTTGGGTTGGAAGGGACCTTAAAGCCCTCTAGTTCCACCTCTGCCATGAGCAGGGACACCTCCCACTGGATCAGGGGTTCCAAGCCCCTGATCTCAACTGCCCTGTCGCAGCTTGAGACCATCTCCTCTCATCCCATCCTCACCACAACCACCCACCTCACCACAACCTCCCTTCAGGTTGCTGCAAGGAGTAACAAGCCCTCCGTCTCCTTTTCTCCAGGATAAACAGCTCCAGGTCTCTCAGCTGCCTCCCATTACCCTCCTTTTCCAGCCCCTTCCCCAGCTCACGTCCCTTCTCCAGATGCGCTCCAGCCTCTCCATGTCCTCCTCGGCGTGAGGGGCCCAAAGCTGAGCCCAGGATCCAAGCTGTGACTTCAGCAGCACCAGGCATAGGGTCTCCCCGCAGCCTTCTCTTCTCCAAGCTGAACAACCGCAGCTCTCTCAGCCTGCCCTCCCACAGGAGGAGCCCCAAGCCTCACAGCGTCCCCGTCCCTTCCCCTCAGGACGCCTCAGGCACCTCCTCAGCCCTCAGAAAAAGGCGGGAAAGGCTCGCGCCTCAGTCACGAGACGCTCCCCCCCCCCCGCCGCCCTCAGAAAAAAAGGTGGGAAAGGCGCGCGCCTCAGTCACGAGACACTCCCCCCCTCCTCGCCTTCAAAAAAAGGCGGGAAAGGCGCGCGCCTCAGTCACGGGACACTCCCCCCCCCCCGCCCTCAAAAAAAGGCGGGAAAGGCGCGCGCCTCAGTCACGAGACGCTTCCCCCCCCGCCCCCGAAAACGGCGGGAAAGGCGCGCGACGCGCACGCGCAGTGGGGGACCCGCGCCCCCCCACCCCGGCTCTGGAGGGGAAGGGAGGGGCGGAGCTGGGAGGGGCGGGGAGGGGGGGGTGGTTTGGGCTGGGGGAAGTGGGCAGTGTAGGAGGGGGCGTGGCCTGTGCAGAATGGGCGGGGTTTGTGCCTCACGGAGTCCTGCCGGTGTGGTAAGTGGGCGTGGCCTGTCATGAAGGTGGGCGTGGTTTTTGTGGCAGGTAGTGCTATACAGGCAGTAGCGAATGGGCGTGGCCTGTGGGAGGGTGGGCGTGGCTTGTGTGAAGGGTCGGGGGCTTCATAGAGGGGAGGGGTTCATGGGGAGGTCTGTGGGTTGGGTGAGGGGCGGGGCCTCGGTGGGGGGCGGGGCCTCGGTGGGTCTGTGGGCCGAGAGTTGGGCGTGGCCTGTGTGAGGGGCGGGGTCGCGGTGCGGGTCTCGGTGGCCGGTGCTGGTGTCGGTGCGGGTGCCGGTGCCGGGTGCTGGTCTCCGGCCATGGACCACGAGGCGGGAGTGCCGCCCAAAGCGCGGCGGGTGCAAGGTAACGGTGTCGGCGTGGGGAGCGCAGCCTGAGCTGTCAGAGCGCGGGAGCCTCCCGGGTCTCGCATTCGGTTTGGGTTCTGTGACACTTATTTAGAGGAAAGTTTGCGGATCCTTGGCTGAAGTTCACCCCGCGGGGAGCGGCTCCTCCGAGCTGCCTGTGTCGCTCGTTCCGCTCCCTCTCAGCCCCTCGCTTTCCTCTCCCTTCCCCTCAGCCTCCCTCGCTCCCCTCTCAGCCCCTCGCTTTCCTCAGACGCCCCAAGCTCCCCCTCAGCTCCCCACTTCTTCCTCAGCCTTCCCTTCCTACCTCTCATCCCCAACTTTTCTCACCCCCACAAGTTCCCCCTCCTCAGCCCCTGTGTTCCCTTCCCCTTAACCCTTCCTCCCCATCATCCCCCTTCCTCCCCATCATCCCCCTTCCTCCCCATCACCCCCCTGCCTTCCTCCCCATCATCCCCCTGCCTTCCTCCCCATCATCCCCCTGCCTTCCTCCCCATCATCCCCCTGCCTTCCTCCCCATCATCCCCCTGCCTTCCTCCTTATGCCCCTGCCTTCCTCATCATCAGCCCCTGCCTTCCTCCTCCTCATCCCCCCACTTTCTCCTCACCCCCCCTAGTTCCCTCACTCCTCTGCTCTCCCCCTCAGCGCTCCTTGCTCCCCCTCTCAGCCCCCCTATCATTTCCTATCATTCCCCCACTTTTTCTTCATCCCCCATTCCCCTCTGAACCCTCCTTAGCCCTTTTGCTCCCCCTTTTCCCCCTTTAGCCCCCTGATTCCCTTCAACCCCCCTGCCCCCCCTCAGCCCCAGCAGCTCCAGGTCCCCCCCTGCCCCTCAGCTCTGCCCCAGCCCAGCAGAGCCCAGTTCCCTGGTTCCTTTCGCGATGGGGATCCCAGCAGGGTCAGGGAGCATCTCCAGGAATTGGTCCCTGTTGCGCAACTCTGGGGTTTTGTGGTGCGTGTTTTGTTTTCCCGCACGCTGACTTCAGTCGCTGAGGGGAAAGCTGAACAAATAATTAATAACAGAGTCAACAGAAGTAATCCCCGAGGCTCTGCACCCGTAAGAGAGAACAAAAAAGAGTTTGGGATGGGTGGTCACACCCTGAGGGTTTTTCCCAGGAAGCAAATGGTCGTGATGGGAAGAAGCTGTGAGAGTCAGTTATGTTTCCTCAGGTTGGGCAATAAAGCTGCAGCTCACTTTTACATTATAGTATTGTTATTTTCAGCCTGTCAGTTTGGTGTGAGTGTACCCGAGGCCAGGAGTTTCAGAAATGATGCACTAGAATAACCCGACTGCGAGTTTCCGTTCTGGGAAGCTGGGGCGTTTTCCCATTTCTTCTATTGTGCAGAAACAGCTGAGATAAAAGTCATTTTTTATCTTAACGTTTTGTCAGTAGCAACTGAAGGAGGAGATGTATTTATAAATGTATTTATAAATGGCTTTCCATAGGAGGCTCCGGCTGGGTAATCGGAGTTGTTGTATAAATAACTGTACATCTATCTACACGCTGGCTCTGGTATCCGTGGGGAGGAGCTGCATTTCATGCTCTAAGTATGTTGGATATTAATATCTAAGAGTGGTCACTCCAGCGTTGCCCTCGGCTGGGACTCACTCCGCTCCCTCTATGTGCTCCTGAAACGGTTCCTTCCATTCTTGCCGCCTGATGTGGTGTTTTGGAGGCTAAAGACAACTACCCATTATTTTAGTCCTAATATTATCTATGGAGGTAAACGACATTAGATAGCATTTTGATTATTAGATGCAATTATTCTGGCCCCTTGCCACGTGAAATGAGAAGCATCTGAAAAGACATTTAGTTCTCATTGAAAGTAGCATTCCATATTATTTGCCCAAGTAACAAGTGATAGGATGAGAGGAAATGGCCTCAAGTTGTGCCAGGGGAGGTTTAGATTGGATATTGAGAAAAGTTTCTTTACTGGAAGAGTGGTGAAGTGCTGGCAGAGGCTGTGGGGGAGTCTCCATCCCTGGAGGGGTTCAAAAGCCATGTAGGTGTGGCACTCGGGGACAGGTTTTAGCAGGCACAGTGGGGTTGGGCTGATGGTTGGATTTAATGATATTAAAGGTCTTTTCCAATCTTAATGATTCTACAGTTCGATGATTCCCGATTGCTGATTAGCAAAGAGTTGAGCAACTGTTGCGGAGTAAATAACCTTCAGTCATTTTGAGACTCTCGTGTGTTTGACCGCACAGCGAGGAAGCGAGATCTCTGCCTGGTATCACCTGCCTTGTGTTCAGCCCCCTTGCTCTCCTGTGTGTGTTTGGTTTGGATCTGGTGGGTTGTTTGTGAGGCTGTGGGGAGAGGCCCCTTCCTCCCATGGCACCTGGCGCAGCATTGCTCTCTGACACGATCTACTTGTTCAGAGTGCGTGGTCTGCAAGAAAATAAATCACAAATGAAAGGTGTGGCACGTCTCAAGCCACAATGAGAACTTCCCCTTCCATCTAGGCCGCCAGCACTAAGTGTTAATTATAAATTGTTAATACTGTTGGACGATCCAAGTGATAATTTCTTGCTAAAGTAACAATAACTGTTCCAGTCAGCCTTAAAGAGATGGAAGGCTGACTCAATTTCTTTTTTTTTTTAATATCCTTTTCTCCCTGTGGTTTATTTCTCAAAGCAGTACATAATCTGTTGCAGACTCTCCACCAGCAAAAGTCTGCTGGTTAAATTCCAGGTGTCAGTTTATAATATCTTGATAAAAAGAGCAAGAACATCACGAGTGTTTGAGCTGGCGCTGTAGGGGTGTGGAGCAGAGTTCGGCACTTTAGAAAATCAAGCAAGAGAGAACTGAAGTTGAGTAGCTGGAGTTACTGCAAGTTAAAAAAAAAAAGGACTTTCTGATGTTGGTGCCTGCAGCATGGAGAATGCTTCCCCACTGCCATCGTTAAGCCTTGCAAGACAGCAAGTAGAATTCACTTTATTGTAAAGCAAAATCTGGATTTTGAAAAATATCCATTGATTTTAACAGCTCCAGCATTTTATTGTGCCCTCGATTGAGCTCAGCATCACCAAGACATGTCTTGGATAAGGAAGGAAGCGAGATAGATGAGTCATTAGATATCACTAACCTTGAAAGTGAATGATAGCAGTAATAGTATGTACTTTGCATATTTAGATCCACAATATTTGACTAAAGTTGGGAACTGTGGTCCTGAAGCAATGTTCTTTCATCTAAATGAGAGATTTATCTTTTTCTAAGCTTTGCGCCTGCTTCTTGGCATCTTGCACTTTTGGCTTTTCAAAGGATGTAGTGAGAAACACGGATTCTGGCATCTTCTCCATAGGAATGGGATGGCTGTGAGGGCTCGGTCTCTCCCTGGGACATCCCCGCTTGGCACTGGGCTCCTGGCAGGCTGTTAGGGCTCTTGGCTGGCAGGGTAAGAAACTTACTGGAGCTCTGTGCGTGCTTCCCAGCACATCCACGTTGTGTCATGGCACGCAGCTTTTTTTAGCTCTGTAGTATTTGCAAACACTAGATGAGCTTCTGAGATTTGCTGGTTCCGGAAATGCCTTGGTGTCATTTCGTGACAGAGAACTCTGGCTAAGAAGTGCTTTACAGAGACTTCATTTTGTGTCCAGCTAATCTTGCCCCCATCTTAGATACAGCAACCCAGAGAGCTGTGGTTTCCTTAGATCGGCGTCTGTGAGAGCTGAGACAGGAGCCAGACTCCAAGCAGCCTGGCACTAAAGCTGATAGGCCACAGGGTGTTTGCATTTCGCTCATTAAGCAAGTGTTCCTTCCTTAAATGATAAAATAACAGGATTTCTGCTGCTGCCGAGCAGTCATTGTGCTGGAGAAAACTGGGAAAGGGAGGCATTTGAGAGTCTCTGTACATGTCAGCCCAGTCATAAACGTGACTCAGCCTGCCTGCCGCTCTTGGCTACCTTGCACAACTTCGAGAGACCAGAGAGAATGAAAGCTGGATTTGGCTTTTAATTAGACTTCTGATCTCAGCCTAATGAGTTTGGCGAGAGGAGCAGTGCTAACAGTGTCCTATTTCAAGGAATAGTCAACATAAACATCAATCTAGGTGCTTTCTTTAAACCAAGCACTCTTGTTTCTAAAGACCTGAGATGTTCTACTCTTTTCTTGCAGATGAGACTGATACTGGCCTTGGTGTGTGTGGATGGCTCCTGGTGATCACGTCACTTTTTTTCACTATTATTACGTTCCCTGTGTCGATCTGGTTGTGCATAAAGGTAAAATTGTGTGCTGCTAAGTTGGGTTTAAACTTAAAGCAATACAGGTGCTTCCTAGTGGTTATAGTTGTTCTCCCTTTTATTTGTTTTACACACAAATTAATCTATTATTGTTTGAACTCTAGCAGGTGGCAGTTAACAGCCCCACCGTTTCCATGCTTTAATCTTCTAACAAAATACCCGAGTGCTAGGACAGTATTCAGTCAAAACAATTTGTACATTGACACCTTTACTACATCTACCGAGTGCCATGAGTACATAAGCCAGTTTGAAAAACAGATTTCTAGAGATTGTGTCTTCTGTGATCACTCTGAGCTCGATGTTTTCAGTTTCCAGACAGGAGGAAAGAACTCTTGCTTTGTTTTAGCTAATATACCGTGTTGGAACTGGAGCTGGGGAGAGCTCTGCTGGGACACACATACTGCACTTTGTTTTGGTGTTGCCAGGATATTCCTGATGGCTGCTTCCAGTGCCACGTGACGTGTTGTTGCTTCTGCTGTTGGTAGATGGTGTCCCAGTCTGAAGAATATTTCTTCAAGAATATTATCCCCATTGTTCCTGTTTGCTTCTTGTCAATAAAGTTCAGGCTACAATTCTCAAAAGCAGCGAGGATAGAAATGTGTGTTAGGTTTGAGAGTCAAGACTGTCTCAGACAGCTTGGAATCCGTCCTGTGGCTTCTGGAAACCCCTGTCTGACATCCAACTCTTTATTACAGATCATAAAGGAATACGAGCGAGCCATCATCTTCAGACTTGGACGCATCTTAAAAGGGGGAGCAAAGGGACCAGGTATGTCCTGGAGAGGATTTTTAACATTGGTTCTAATTAAGTAATCAGCAGCATAAGAGCTGCCTAGAGAACTTGTGTTTGATTGCAGAATGGGTTTCTCAAGACTTGTAACTTCCAGTAAGAGGATACGTTACTGTATATGGAGAAGAGAGAAAATTAATGATCTGTGAGCCTTACCTGGACCTTCTTAGTCAATGAATGGTTTTGGGGAGAACTGAAAGCACAGAATGTGAAGGGAGGACCAATGGCCTCAAATGTGCCATTTCACAAAAAACCTCTAGTATGGCAGGTAAAACCCAAACGGTCTGAAAGCCTTGATGCTCATCGGAAGGAATAGAAGTAATTAAATTGGTTTGGTAGTTTTGAAACGTTTCCTGTGTGCTTGAGGAACTCGGAGGAGATCTGCAGGAATGTTACTTTCAGCTGTTGCTCTTGCTGCTCAGAGTGACAGAAAAGGGCAAGAGCTTCTTCCTTCAGGTTTTGCAATACCTTCACGTGGCGGTAAGGTTAAAGAATTACAGGAATCCACCAGACCAAAAGGAAGTTGGTAGTTTCTGCCTGCCACAATTAGGTCCCCAAGTAACTTATGTGGGGCAATCACTCGGAAGTAGCTGTTAACAGTTCTAGGGTTTTTTTCCCCCCAATGTTAATGAGACCTGAACAAATCAGACCTGAACAAATTAAGTTTCTCAGCATACTTTTTAAAAAATCTCACCTAGTTTAAAAGCTGCTAATGAACATGCTGCTGAGCTCATTAGAAAGAGGGCTACAGTGGCTGGATTTCAGCTTGTTTCTGTAGCAAGTTTTGTCTGTTTCGGTGACTCATTTTCGTATCTTCCTGGATGGTTTTTTTTTCTGTACAGGCTTGTTTTTTGTCCTGCCATGCACAGACACCTTCGTCAAGGTTGATATGAGGACCATCTCTTTTGATATTCCTCCCCAAGAGGTGAGTTTGCAGTTGCCTTTGTACCTGGTGGAGTGTGTGCAGGATTTTTAGCCCTTTCTTCCTTTCCCTCTTCGTGTTGGGTAGTGTTGCAGTTTCAGTGTGGATTTCTTGTGCAGGGTCAGTGTATTGTGAAGAATACACATATCTTTTAGTGATATCATTCAATTAGAGAAGATCCTTGACAGCAAAACAAATGATGCCATCCCCTAAGGAGAAATGAGATAACTTAATACTGCCCGAGAGCTGAGGTGGGAGGGCTTCAGTGTGAAGGCTGCTGGTCTTCATGCAACATTCTCTAATTGCTTCTGTGAACTCTGGAAGGTTTCCAGAGGCAGCAGCAATCTTTCCTCTACCAATTTATCTAGAGGTATAAATTAGCTAAAATAACAGGATGAAATTATTACATCCATCAAGCACTGTCGATGGCAGCTCAGGGTCGTGGGCCCTCTCTAATGTTGCTTCTGTGTCCTGCTGTGGACAGGAACATCATCAAGGTGCACTTGCAGTCTGCAGATCCTAAGGAACACACAGATATTTTTCTTCTAGTCTGTTTTTCCTCGGACATCTTATTTTATTTAGAAGGATCTCTCCACAGCATCCAGCTACATGAACACGGGGATGCCAACTCAACAGACAGCAAAATAGAAACCACTAGCCCTCCAAAAATCAGTTGGATGTGGGTCGTTAGAGCTGTATCCCTCGTGTCTTCACGTGTCTGGTGTATTTTGCAAGACAGAGACGCTTGATGCAGCCTGTCTGCTGCATCTGTTTCCTGTCATATTTGTGAGCTGGTTTATTGCTCATCGTTAGTCGTAGATTCAGACAAATGGCCACTGTCATAGTACGCTCGAAAGGGTAATTGGTAGAAACCTAATCAGTGCCAGGCAAAATCTGCTCACTGCTGCTGATGTGCCATTAGTGAGGCCATCAGTTCTACAGGTTTTCTTTTGGCTTGATTAAATTACGCTTATGGATTTAGGTTGGTTTGTTTTCTGTAGGTAAAAGCAGAAATATATTTGTACAACATGATTTCTCTGTGTGCTGCTTATTCTTTGTCTTTTGTGAAAAGCTGCAAAAATAGGTAGTTTGGGGAAGGACAGAGCAGGTAAGTCTTGTAAGTTAAGGGACTCACATGTCCCTCCCTTGGCAAATAATTAATATTAACCCTTCTTTCTGGTGTGTGTGCTCCTCTAAACCTTCAGGAATATCTGTCTATCTTTGCAAGTGCATCTTTTGCTTAATATACAAGTGTTAAATTCAGTAAATCACTTGAATTTTGCTTTGAGGATGTTCACAAACTGGATTTCCTTTGCAGCTTGTCTAGAAATCACCACATCCTCATTTAGTAGCACAAGGTGGCATTTCATTCAAAGTACCTCTGAGATGGACAATAAACTGCTAGGTAACAGAGATATTGCTAGTTAAATGTTGAAGTCAGGCCAGTGCCCACGCAGCTGAAATACATGAGGCTTTTGGGACAGGCAAACTCTATTTTGTTCGTAGCTTCTCCTGCTTCAGTGAAACCTTCCAGTCTCTTCTACAATTCGTGGGTGTGGCTCTGGGTTTTCTTTGATCTCTCTTATAGACTGAAATCCTTTTTCAGTTTCACGTCCTTTCTACCCTTCTGTGAAGTCACTTTCACAGCGACTGCTGGAGCCTCCAGCATTGGCCATTCCTGTGTTACAGTTGCAGCATGGGAAGCTCTCATTAGTGATGCTGCTGCAAACGCTCCCTCTCCCCTCACTGCTCTCTGAGGAGGTTGCTTATTTTGCCCCCATTTCATGAACTGACACACCTGCCATTACATCTTGCAAAATCAATAGAGTTATAACTGAAGTTAAATGCAAGTGAAAGTCTAATGTGCCCTATTTTTACAATGATTCTCATTATTAGGCTTTTTCCTTGGTACTCAAACACCAAATGAACGTCTCTCCTAAATGCTTCCAGCGTGTGCTCTGAGCTAGAGTGCTTGAACCCATTTTGGACATAGTGGCCCCACATTCCTGTCTCTGCACTAAAACAAAGCGACGTGGAGAGGTTTTCTGTTACGTCAGTCCTTCACTGTCTGTACCTCTTGCAAACCCAAATGCAGCAGGGGAACCTACCTGGTTACATCACTCTCCTTGTTTCAGAATAACCACTTATGGTTTCCCAGATGGAAGAGCACACGTACTTTGATGTAAGCTAGTTCCGATTTTCCCTGTCCCTTGTACGAATTGTGGATCCCTCTGTGAATTTGAACAAGTGAGTTAGGAACAGCATTTCTGCCAGGCTAATGGAACATGTTTCTCAGTGAGAAGCGCTCTAATCCCATATTCAGCCTTTGCAGCTCTACACTGGAAGGTTTGGGTACATACACACATTCACACGTGGCATATGTGTATTACAGCTTTTGTTTTCAAGACAGCTGCTTTATGCTGGAAAAAAACCCAGTTTCTCTAGTAAAACAAATATGTAATTATCATTATACTCAATAAATAGATGCTAAATTTAGTGCTTCTGACTTTGCTTTTTAGATCTTGACCAAGGACTCTGTGACAGTTAACGTGGATGGAGTGGTTTATTACAGGGTTCACAATGCCACCCTCGCCGTGGCAAACATCTCAAACGCGCACTCAGCCACCCGCCTCTTAGCACAGACTACGCTGAGGAACGTTTTGGGGACCAAGAACCTCTCTCAGATTCTCTCTGATCGCGAGGAAATTGCGCACAGCATGCAGGTATGAGCAGCTTCACCTCAGCAACCCATGCAACAGTCAGTCAACAGCCATCCCACGGGCAACTCCAGGCCAGGGATTATTTTACTTTCCAAGTGACGCACCAAGTCATGATCTGGAGCTTTAGGCAAAACCCAAGAGCTGTCAGGATGCTGTTCTGTGCAAGAAAGATGAGTGACTGGAACAAGAATGAACCAGTGGGACTCACGAGTGGGAATGAGTGGTACAGGAGGCCTTCCCAATGCTCTCTGTTGAAGTGAATGATGCCACAGAATTCCTCCAATGCATTAGTCAGCTTCCGGGGATTTTTTGTTAGTTTACATCAGTTACGCTTTTTAAATTATCTTATGTTACTATAAATACAAAAGCCCTTAAAGTCTGAGGGGTTTAAAGTAATTCCTGTGGTTTATTGGTCATTCTTCAAGCCTGGACAGGTAGATAGCTTTAACTTTATTATCCTGCTTACAGGCCACACTTGATGAGGCAACAGATGATTGGGGCATTAAAGTGGAACGTGTGGAGATCAAGGATGTGAAATTACCCATCCAGCTGCAGCGAGCAATGGCTGCAGAGGCAGAAGCTGCCCGGGAGGCGAGAGCTAAGGTAATAGCATCAACACTTAAGGCTGGATTTCTTTACTTTTTTGGTTTTCTCTATGAATAATTCAGTGTGGTGATGCAGAGGATGGAGATTCTCGACCAGACTGTGCTGTGGCAGGTAGGAGGGCAGGGCATTGTGGATTCGTGTCTGGGTGCTTGCTCTGTTTCATCTTTGATCATGCACCAGATTTCCTTCAGAAATACAGAATCTCATTCTACCATACTCCAAGAACAAATCATTAACAATTTTTAGGTTATTAGCTGGAGTCTGCAGTGAATTATAAGCCAAACTTCCAGCTTTTTCCCTACTAACCTTCCTTTCAGGCAAGTCCCTTGTATTCTGTTAGTTACAGCTCTTGTATCTCTCCTATGAAGTAACAGTTTTGTCTCCCTTAAGCTGAGTGGTGATTGGTTTGGTTGTGACACTTTCCTCCCTTCTTAGGTGAGAGAAGGGGATGCTTAATGTGGGAGTTTGGGGTACAACTCCTCAGGAGCAGTCAGAGTGGTCCTTTTCTAGACCTAGGCAACCACAGCTTTCTCCTTCAGTGTGCTCTGCAATTTGTCTCCTCTGGTGGTTTGTTAATCCTGTCTTGGAAACTAACTCTGACCTCCTGACATGAAACTATAGACTCTGTTTACAGAAACCCAAAACAAGCCCCATAGCTGTCCAAAAACCCTTTTTTGGTAGCCTGAGCTGACGGATGAGAGTTCCTGGTGCGTATTAGTGGTCTGTTTTGCTGCCTGCCCCTAGAGAAATGGAACTTGCTTTCTAAATACTAAAAATTTGTCTTGGCAAAGTGAAGTTTGCCAGAGTTCATCTGATGCCTTCAAATTACATTGAATCTTATGCTCATCTTGCAGCACACACACACGCACTCACAGACACCAAGTATTTGGAAAGGATGGTGGGATGGGAATAAAAAGGTATTTCCCCAGTAAGAAAGATGCCGTTCACCTGCCAAAAAAAACAGTATGCTCAGACATACTTGGAGAGTGCATTCTGGTTTTGAGAGGCAGTGCTGGAAGAAGCACAAAAGCAACTTTAAGATAGAACAAATGCACCCAGTGCATTTTCAAGCCTGTGCCAGCTCTGGGCCCTGGTGTCCTGACACTGAACGGGAGGGAACTGGGTCAAGAGACCTGGGAGCAGCTCAGAACTGAGCCAGAACAGGCAGGATGGGCAAAGGAACCCGGTAGGAGGAGGCCACTCCATCCAAGCGATGAACGGCCTTTGGTTATGAGTTCAGGCTGAAGTCATCCTGAAGATTTCTAGTTTATCACTGTGCCAGAATTAATTCAATTGTATTCATTTTGCTTCCCCAGGTAATTGCAGCTGAGGGTGAAATGAATGCTTCCAGGGCCCTGAAAGAGGCATCAATGGTTATTACTGAGTCCCCTGCTGCTCTTCAGCTTCGTTATCTGCAGACCTTGACCACCATCGCTGCGGAAAAGAATTCCACCATCATCTTCCCCTTGCCCATAAACCTGATGGAGGGCATCATAGCTGGAAAACACTAGTGAGAGCAGGAGAGTAGCTCAGGGTGGGGGTTTTGCTACAGCGAATGCAACACTCAGTGCCCTGAGCATTGTAGCTTCTGGCTGTATTAATGCAGATTTGTTATATGTTTTGTTATACTGTGTTATAAAACTTGCATGCCATGTTTGTGAGTTCCGGCAATCAAAATGTTTGTAAGTGAAAACCTCTCAAATGAGAACAAGCAGATTGTTATTTTAATAAGCCTGTATCCATACTGTCCTCAAGGGGACACCCTTCATCTGATCCTCCCCTGTCCAAGCAGGATATAAAGCCAGCTGCTGGGGAAGCTGAGGTGATCCAACAGTGGGAAAGAGAAGTGTTCCTTCAACAAATGGGTCTGTAGCCCTGGGAGGGAAGTGGGACAACCCTAACTTCTCTTGGGATACAGCTGGATGCAGTGAAACCAACAGATTGCTGTCATGTGCATTTGGTCTTAAGCTTCCACAAGGAGAAGTAACGGAAGCTGATAGAGGGGTGAGAATTCCATGCTGGGTGCTTCCTAAAATGACCTGCCACGTGTAACACTGAGGTGGTGGCTGGTGTTACGGAGGCGGAACGTTCCGCCTGTGTTCTGCCACCCAGCAGTGGCACTAACAGGCTGTGGGTGTGGATACAACACGCTCATGGTCTTGGCTGGGTGGTTGTGTTGTGGTGTGTGCCTGCATAGATTTATGCTGCTTCAAACACCTGCAAGTTGTTGGGTTTGCCTTTATCTGTTTGCTGTTAATGATCTATAAAAGCAAAAGTACTGACTCCTGCAATTTATCCAGGTCTAAAGCCCTCTGCTCTAGGGAGCAGGGGTGAGTTTTAACAGGAGATGCTGTACTAGTTGTGTATCTGTTCTAACGAATTTGTGCTGTACCTGTGGGTGCTGCTGAACCACCAAGGGCTGACGCTCCATACCAAAGCCTGTCACCTGCAGTTCGTGTAGTCCTGTCATTCTGTGAAGCTGTATTCATGGTTTGTACCTGTTTAGTAGACGTAATTACAGATTAAAAAGAGAAGGCGGCAGGGGGAGGCTCTTCACGCTTCCACCACCCCCCAAATTTGGAATCTGGTGTGATTATTGGGGGATGGCAATGAAAACAAAACTCCCAGATCAATGCTACAGTGGCCCTTCTCACTCTGACCTGGGTAAAGTTCCTGACGTGTGGTCTCTCACCTTTCTGCTATGACTGGCTCTGCTTTTGCAGGTGTTCCAGTGAGGGTGAGGTCTGTGTCCCTGTGCTGAGGAAATGCCGAAGTGCTGCCAGGGCACGGTTGGTTCCATTTCTCTTCCATTTGCTCTTAATGTAAGCTGAGCTTGAGAAATAGTGCTAACGGAGCTGTAGTAATTAGCACTCCCGTGCTTACACACTTGAAGAGGGAAACAGAGTAGCTGCACTGCCTGAGGTTATTCCTGGGGGAGGATGAGCGAGTGGGTAGCTCCCGCTGCTGCAGATGGTCACCCCTGAGAATTCTTCTTGTCACCTGGGGTGTGCTTTATGCTCCCATCCCGAATGAAAAAACATGCTGTTTACTAACACGTGACTTTCTGAGCGAGTCAACTACTGCTAATTTATCAGAGGCTGAACCGCTGGTGATTCTGGTGAGGGGAAAGCAAAACAATCCCCAAGCCCCAAAAGTCATTTCCGTAGCTGTTTAGTTAAAAAGCGCATGTGCAAAAGACGGCACAAAGCTGGTTTCATTTTCCAAGATGTATTTGTTTCAAGCCAGTTCAAACGTGGGATCGACGGGTTCTGTTTAATGTCTCCTTAGTAACAAACCTCACCATTTCCTTCCTCACAATTTCCATACAAGCTTTATTGTATTAAATATAATCAAAGCAAGTAGTAGGGGCAATGACTGGTCATGATTGGTTTTGGTAATTATTGCACAGCTAATTGGCTATTAACATCATTGCCTCATTAACATGCATCCTGCAGGAGGAAGTAGCTCGTGAAGGCACTAAACTTGCTCCATTTAAAAAGGAGAACTTGTTCCTTAGACGTCCACATCTGCCATTGCTCGCTGTAGGGGATCAATGGCCCAGTAGTCATCATCCCAGCCCAGGAACCAGCCGGAGAAGGTGGGTGGCTCAAACCCTTGCTTAACCACTGTGACCGGCGTTCTCTTGTCTCGGCTGGCTGGGTCCGTCTCGATGTACCGCTTGGCTGTGAACACACAAGGAGGAGACTGCATACAGCACAAGTCTCCAACTTAATAGTAGCTAAAAGGGCGCTAGAGATATAATTTCCAATTGTTCATTTAAAACAACAAACAGGGAAGTTCTCACTCCTTGTTTTTCTCTACCCCTGGAGGCAGACTGGCAGTTGTTTGTCAATAACTGCCCTTGGGATGGTCCAACAGCATAGCCCAGGGGCAGCTTATGGCTGCTCACCCACACAGGGACGCTGAGCACGGCCTAGCGGAACGCTGCAGCTCTCTGCAGAGCTCAGGGATCCTCCCTTCCTGAGAGATGTGATCTCTGATCACAACACTGAACTTCATGTTGTGATTAAGATACATTTCTCAGTGTATTAACCTTAGGGTCAGTGGGAAAACAAACCCCAGTTAGTTGGGGAGGAATGTGTGGCATTACCAGATTTCAGTGCCTCCGTCTTTTCTTCTTCCTGGGCGTCTTTCCCAATCCATACAAAGACCTACAAGTAAAAAACTTACATGAAATGTTTGCACAATAATCCATTTCTTTATGAGAGGAAGGGGAACTCAGATAAAGGCTCAGTGAACAGTGTGTGACAGAACAGAAACCCATTTGGGTTGGTGCACCTGGATTGCTGACCTATATTGACTAAAGCTATCAGCAGGTAACGAGAAGCTATTTGGCTGCGTTTTATCTGCAGGAATTCTAGATACACAAATCAAACACTAGCTGAACATCAGGAAAATCTAGCAGGCGTTTGAACATTATTACATAAAACATACAAAATTAATCTCTCAGTTGCCTTTTGGCCTATTTATGCAGAGTCTGTTATTGGAAAATAATAAAAATGTGTCAGTGCCTTCAACCTGTTGAATCCTAACAGGACAAGGATACCACCCAGGAGACATTGACAGGCTGGAGGAGTGTGTGCGATACACAGAGCCTGTTCTCTCCAGCCCCTGAGCTCACCAAAGCAGCAGGGCATCCGCTCTTTCCTCAAGCTCAGGTTTAAGTTCTCTCAGTGTCACCAAGGAGGCAGTTTGTTCTCAGCCCTGCAGGTGACTACAATCCCATCACTCCTGCAGCTGCTGCAGCCTGGGACTCAATCCAGAGCCAATCTGTGCCCATTCTTTGCTTCCCTCATCACTAGCGAAACGTGACACACCTGATCCCACGTGTCAAGGAGCATCACGTCATCTGTTGCAAGATCATCCTGAGTCAGATCTCCAGGAACTTCTTCAATCTGCAAAATGCAAGGTTAAAAGATGAAGGCAGACTTAAAGCACAATTGTACCTTCACAGGAGAGCTCCAGCTTGCAGAGGTGCTGGTTTCTCATCATGTCAGAGAGATGCGTTAAACTAGCCCCTAGCAAGACGTTGAACCATGGCTTTGTCACAGAGCCACTCTCACACCACAGAACACAAGCTCTGTGTCCTTACAGAAACTTTCCCTCAGGCCCAAGACTTGTAATGCTGCTTCTTTTTCACTTTAAAGAGAGTCACAAGTTAAATGCTGAATTAATTGACTGTCATCTTTGATACTCACAGTGAAGCGTCCGCTCTTGTTGGAGCATGCGAAAAGACGAGGGGGGTGAGCATCCATCTTCTTGTCCTTCAGCCGGGGCGAGGTGCGGTATGGGGCTTTTCCACCCAGAGCTGCCCAGAAATTATCTGAAATGGAGAAAGAGGCACTGATCCTTCAACTGCTCATGGAAACTGCAGTGGCAGAGTGGTTTGGGTAGGACTTGAAGCCCTTTTCTGTGTCAGAAAGTCCCAAAGGCTACAGACATGAACTGTTAAACGTGTTAAAGGCACTTTGGGGAAGCCCCTCTGTGCCCACGTTGCCTTGTTCCGGGAGACAGAAGAAAATGATCAGACAGAAATGATCTCAGACTCCTCTGCGCCTCCCTCACCTGGCTCTCTGCCCTCAGAAACCTCTACCGCACGAGCTCCCAGTGTCTTCAGCAGCTCCTGTGCTCCCGATTTCTCTGTATC
Source organism: Coccyzus lansbergi (assembly GCA_033558105.1). Classification (NCBI taxonomy): domain Eukaryota; kingdom Metazoa; phylum Chordata; class Aves; order Cuculiformes; family Coccyzidae; genus Coccyzus; species Coccyzus lansbergi. The sequence continues at coordinate 734,866 of JAUMJK010000501.1, read as the reverse complement.
GCTGGCTCCTTGGCCAATCCAAAGGTAGGCAGCAGAGGGGGTTTTCAGGACGAAGGCATCATTGGAGTTCAGCTGACTGGCAGCAGGATCCAGCTGAAATGAAAGAACGTGTCAAATGGAATCGTCCATTACATAGACCCTTTTATATCAAAATAAAAATCAGTCCTTATTGTTGAATAAACAACAAACGAGACTTTCCATACAAGTTTGTAAGATTGTAAGATATGTTGTGTGTTTGCCGGTAGATGAGCGACAAATTAGACTTAATCATACAAGAAAAGTAAACAAGTGTGTGTTTCTGTGTGTAACCTAGAGATCCCCCTGACCTACAGCAGGAGCTCTTGGATCTGTCACCGTTACAGCGGTTACAGTTGGGACAGGAAATGCAAGAACTTGCTGGGAAGAACCCACTGGTTTTCGACAGTGTGAGAAATGTCACATGATGCAGGATGAGCTTCTGGAGGGGACCCCAGAGAAAATGGCTTAAATATATTCAAGGTGATAGTTACAATCATTATTTTCTAGTTAGTTTATCACTACTTGTCCACGAGAAAAGAGGAGTCTCTTAATAGTTGGTAAAGGTTTCAAAGTGTGTTTCAGTCAAATCACAAAGCTCAGTTTGGCCCCAGTTCTGTTGAAAGGGATCATGTTCCCATCGCAGCCTGTGCACACGAGCTGACTCTTCCCACGTACCTCCACTGCTCTGGTAGCGCCCGAGGTGCTGGATCGGACCTGGAACAGCCGCGTTGCTGCAGGTGCTGTCTGGCCTCCTTCCCTGGAGGTTCCACCCTTGTAAACAATCAAGGGCTTTCCACCAAACATGCTCATCAGATGAGGGGGTTCTTTTCCTTGCACGACTCGTTTCTAGGGAAAAAGAAACCTGCTGTCAGTTTTAAGTGGCTGCTGAAGAGCAGCACGTGATACGGTCCAAAGGGCCCTTCCAAACATCTTTCCATCTGGAATATTCCTACAGCACCAAGATGGTCATGGGAGCTTTGCTCTTCCCTCCGGCACAAAATGAGACCAGTGTTTAAACTGAGCTCTCAGAGCTGCCATTTCATTTTCACTGGCGAGTGCTCCGCTTGGCACAGAGGTAGCACATAACAGCCATAAAGTCCTCCTATCTCACACGTGCCGCTTGTAAAACTTGCTCGTGCAACAGTGAGAGTGCAGGTGAGGCAGAGAGATGCCCTCTAACATCTACAGCACGGCAGAGGCTGCCACTATGCCACAGGCCTCTCCACTGCAAACTGGTATCATATGTTTGGGGTTTTTACCTGCACAGGGCTGCCTCCCAGCTCCTCGTCCAGCTGCACTGACAGGAATGCAGAGGTTGCAATTTCATCTTGAGTGGAATCTGCGCCCTGCCTGAAAGACAGGGCAAAATCCAAGTTTTATTTCCAGCCCTTTCCCCCCTGTCACCTCACATCAACAAGAGGTAAGGGAAACTTTTGGTACTGAACCTCTGCAGCACATCATTCAACACAAAGGAGAAGTTCATTGCCCTGTATCCTCACATAGTGACTATGGAGGGAGCTAGGAATGTTTTCTAGCTAAACAGCACAGATCCTTTAGTATCTCTACGCCCATCTCACATGGTCTTCCTAGCAGCTGGTTTAAAAACCACGCCTGCTGGTACTGGCACCAGCAACTACACATGCATCCCCTGCACGGGCAGCCTCCTTCCTGGCTGCAGCTTGCCTGCACCCTCCCTGCTTCCCGACAAGTGGGCATCAGACCACAGTGCAGCTGCCTGCTGAACAACTAACTCCTCTTTAAAGCTGTAGTCTGGGAATTGTGGCATCTAAGCCACGAAAATAAAAGTGGTCTTGATGGATATAGGAACTCTGCAAAAAGAACTAGCGCTCGATCCGAAGAAGAGAGGAACAAGTACTTGTGGTACCATAACTTCCCCCATTGTGATACTTCAAACAAAACATTCCAGACAGGGTCTCCTCCAACCTGGTTGTTCTATGATTCTATAGTATTTTGTATAGTGCGGAAGCCTATCCAGGGTGAAATTTTATCCTGCAAGGATCCTCTGTAAGTGGGAACCAGCCCCAGTGCTTCCTGACTCACATGAGGAAACCTCTCTTACCAAGTGTAGATGATCTGTCCCTGCTTCCCCGCGTGCTGGTAGTTGTAGAGGATGATGTAGCTGTCCCCTCCGTAGAACTGGCCATAGGTTGAAGGATCCACCGGCACTTTCTCCGAGCCTTCTATTCTCCAAATCTAGAGCGGGAGAGGAGCAGGAATACCCCGAGTTCAGTGGGTGAGCAGGAACAGCAGACTTCCCCGACAGAGCCCTGTTTTCTTCCCAGCCTGAGTCTCACGGAAGGCGCAGCCCTGCAGCCCCACCTGCTGGGAACAGCCTGGCCTTCCCCAGCCTGCAGCCCGGCCTGGCAGCAGGACATAGCAGCTCATCCTGCCATGGGACCCAGCCAGAACCGCTGGAGAAAATGCCAGTCAGGCTCCCAGCACTGATACCCTTGCAGCAGCCGACACAACCAGGTCTACTTCTCGCAGTTGGATGGTCAGAAATTGAGCTTTTAGGCGTTACTGGGTACTTCTAGAAGTCTAAGCTTGGCTGGGACAGCCGTAGGCTTTAGAATAACCATAGAATAACCCGGTTGGACGAGACCCACTGGATCATTGAGTCCAACCATTCCTATCAAACACTAACCCATGTCCCTCAGCACCTCGTCCACCTGTCCCTTAAACACCTCGAGGGAAGGTGACTCAACCCCCTCCCTGGGCAGCCTCTGCCAGAGTCAAATGACCCTTTCTGTGAAAAATTTTTTCCTTATGTCCAGCCTGACCCTCCCCTGGTGGAGCTTGAGGCCATTCCCTCTCATCCTGTCCCCTGTGGTCAAAATGAACAGCTCATCTACACCCCTCAGCTGCAGGGATCTCCAGACCCTGTTGGTATTTCTAGTGTTAAAAATTCCCTCAGCATTTACAAAACCGAATTCTCAGGTCTCCATTTATCTCGCTGCTGTTGCAGGAATGGCATCGAGTAGCAAAGGATTCTGGAAGCCTTTCCAGAGTGATTCTGACACTGCTCACCTGTTTCCTGCCCGAGCCGTTGTCCTCCATGCCATGCTGGGCAGCCATGGCCTTGGACGTGTGCAGAGTGGCAGCATCGAAAGGAACCTTCTCGATCTTGGCAACGTGACCAGAAACATAAGCCTGTCCCAGTCCTTCTGTCTGGTCCCTGTCCCGCCAGTTCTTGAAGAATTGCTTGAATAAAGGTGTCTCACCACCCTCGGGGAGGACTTGGATCTGGAAAACAAGAGCCAGCCAGTCAGGAGCAGCCTTGTCCCCACCCCACATGTCTCCAGCTCTGGCTGCTCCTTTCTCCATGTGAGCCCTGCTTTCAAGCCAACAGAGAACTGCTTGTTACGGCTCTCCCGAGAGCAAGCGGTGTCTGGGGTTGGTGGGCTGCAGCCTTACCTGGGTGTGCTTCGGATAACCCATCTTATCAATGAACTCAGAAGCTGTTTTCAGTGCTGCCTTCTTCTCTTCAGAGTTGGCATTCTTGCCTTTAACAAAAGCAGAGAGAACAGAAGTCAGCTTTAAAAGAAAAGACCGTCCCAGGTACTTCCACATTTTCCAACGGCAGAGGGGCCCAGCCTTCCAGCCAGATGATGCCAAACAAAACATGACAATTGTTTGATCTCTGTTACGCTTTTTGTGATGGCTGAGAGAGCACAATTGCCTTTCTATTTATAGTATTTTTTTTTATTCCTGGTTCCCATGACCCTCCCTTTAACTCTCCACACTGAAGATCCCGTCCCTGATATTTCAGTGAGAGTGCTTCTCTGAGAATGTTGCTTCTCTCTGGACCTGCCCTGGAAAGCACCATCACCTCCAAGTGAGCGCTGCTCGACGCAGCTGGAAACAAACAGGGATTGGTAACGGGATGAAGATCCTACGTGTGCACGACCAGCTTCACTACATCTCTACGGTACCTTTCCAGACAAAGATTTTCCCATCTGTGCCATGGTCCAGGATGAAGCAGTCGTCTGTACCCAGAGCTGCCTGGGAGAAGGGATTCTCATCTGCCACCAGGGAAACTGCCATGTTCCCAGCACCATTGGAGACCTGCAATAACACAGCACGGAGACAGGATAAGGCATCGTCTGTTCCCCTCCAGCCTCGTGGAGACAGTCCAAAACTCAGGGAGTGGAAGGGAAATAACATTTGAATGCACTGGCTGCTTCAGGCACTATTGTTTTTCAAAGAGGAGACCTTTGGCACAGTAACATTTACACTTATTCTGAAGATTTCAAGCACTTCTAAGATAGCAGATGCTGCTGGAACTAAAGAAAGATGGATTCAAAATGACAAATATCCTTGGTGCACAAACAGCAAAGAAATACCTTCTAAAGCAAACCCTCCGCTCTGAGAAAACTGGTGCAGGCAGGCCTGGTAATTGGGAATAGGTGTCCCTGTGTTAAGTGGGTTTGCCTGAGTTCCTGCACTCACTAACGGAGCTCTGAGCATCCCATTCGAGTTGAAGATGTCCCTGTTGCTGCAGAGAGGTTGGAACAGACGACCTCTATAGTCCTTTCCAACCCAAATCATTCCCTGGTTCTATAAAGGTTCACATTACAAACTATCCTGGCAGATGTTCACCACGTCGCTACCAGAGAAGTCTGAGAGGAAATTCCTCCCAAAGAGTCTTGGCTGTTCCCCTCCTGTTACACTTGCTGATGGCAACTGTCACCTTTCAAATCATCGCTGCTTCATACTCAGTGGATGTAGAAAGGGGTAGATCCTGGTTTTCAAGATCTACTTCTAGATCTTTCCTGTCATCTTCCTAACACAAAACCTGGTAATGCAAAGGAAAATGCTCATTTTTCCCCATTCTTTTTACATTCTGCCTGTTCCTTCAAAATTCCTGGGAAGAGCCAGCTGTCTCACTCCAGTCAGAAGTGGTGACAAAGACAACAGAAAGCGTGAGAGCATGCAGTGTCAGCAACCAAGGTTCACACACTAAACTTCATGAAAAGCTAGCAGCAGTAGGAGCTCAGCTCCTCCCTCCTATTCCAGCTCCATCTAACTGTATAAAGATCACTTCATTCTCCACAAGGACATTCATCAGCATCTGTCTATTTCTTGTTACCTTGTAGAGTTTAGCCAGCCTTCTGTTGGTTGTATCAGCTTTGGTGTCATCAGAAGCTCCTGCTGGCAAATCAGGCTTTGGTCCCAGGACCTGTGAGAAAGAAAAAGCGTTACCAGTCATTCCAAAAGAATCTCTGTTCCCTAGATGTCCCAGCCACGAGAGCAAGTAGAGGAAACTTCTAGATCTACAACAGTGAAAATACTCTCTGATGTCTCCACTATGCAGAGGACCAAGTCTGCATTAGTTGAGTGTTTATACCACTAACGCTTCTATGCAAAGACAGACACTGCTGCACCTGCCTACCCATCCCAAACTTTCTTCCACACACTGTCTTTCCCACTGCAGCACAGAGAAACAGATAAAGTGAACAACCTGAAGCATTTCCTCTCGCTCTGATCCTTCCTCTGAGACATAGACCTTGGCACGACCATTCCGCTCATTGTCCCGAATCCCCTTGGCCAGCACAGTGGCCTTAAGCCGCTCCTGGCGGTTGCTGTTGGAGCCACACCACTGGAAGATGTTCTGGAGGAAAGAGAAAGAACATCAAGCAGTCAGAGCGTAACAATTGACTCTCTAGATCAGACAGCAGCACAGCTGAGACTGAACATGTCAAGAGTCTGTCTGTGCAAGGTTTTGGAAGGCCTAACACTTGAGATACTTTCCATAGAGTGGGGAAAACATCCCTTCGTGACCTAACCGGATGTCTCCTGCCCCTGAAAGGCTGCTAAACATGTCTTTTACATGGTACTTACGCTGCCGAGGTCAAGGATGAAACAGTCCCCTGTGTTGAAGCTCTCCCAGGTCACAGGGACCTCTGTCGCTCGGACCGTTCTCCTGCCTTTGACCTGCAGAAGCCTCTGCACGGTTACTTCATTGGGAACCACGTGCCTAAAGCCAGAGGCCACACCACCAGCCTAAGGGAAAACAAGGAAACAACAGTTCATGTGTGCTGCGGCTTCAGAAAATGAAAATCCTACTGATTTGCTCTCACAATGGCTCTGTCCCAGTTTAGCTCCCGGTCCCAGCTCAGTTGGCACTGAACTGAGCAGTTGTATCCCATTCCCCGACCCCACAGGGAAAGCATTAGCTCAAACCAGCACATGCTTGGAAAAGTAACTCCCCCTACGATCCGTCTACTTTACCAAACATTACGCATGCTAAGCAGATGGGCCAAGCACAGAAAAAGACTGGAAAGATTAAACTCCTGTTATATAAGTGGGGAGAAATTAAATCTACTGAGTAGGCGTTTCCCATTAACTGAGACTGCTGTTTCTTAAACTCACTCCAGACGTCTTGGGACTGTTCTTTCCTCTGCTTCTCAAAGAAAAACAAAACCTCGAGGCCTAAAATGTCCTGGGGCTTTGCTTGTGTATTATTAATTCAGCCAAAGCTCTCCCACCGGGATCTGCTGTTCTCCACCCTGTCAGTTCCAACTCATTGAAAACATCTGGTTGAGAATGGATTTTAAGCGACTGGAAAAAGCTAAATTCTCATTCTTCAGAGAATTGGGCAGTGGGCAGGATGCCATTCCCTACAAACTTGATTCAGCCTTGTAGTATAAAGACCCAGTCACCACTTACCTTGTACTTGATGCCAGATTTGAAGTACCCCAGGAAAGTTGAGGACTCGTGGCCCTGCACTTCGCGATGCTGAATCGCCTTCCCCTGCAGGTAGTCATCCATCTGGACAGTGAAGATGGCAGCTGCCCCACGCTCATCCTGAGAGCTTTCATCTCCTAAGAAAGGAAAAGGCAACAGCTTGGAGGGAGCGTAGGGTTTCTGCCTCTACATTCAACTGTGCAAAAACACCAGGGAGAAAGCAGATGGCTGGGAAGTTTTGTATCCAGGAAGGTCTGCAGTGCAATCACATCCAAACTTTTCTAATAATGACTCCACACAGAAGCAGAAATTGTGTGTTCTCGTGGCAGGCTGACAATGCCACCAGAACTGCTGCAGCCCCACGGCCTCACAGTTCCCTCTTTGATAGGCACCATTCCCTTTTTCTTTTGCCATTTCACCTTGTCCTGAAAGGGAAGTGGCTATGGAGCAAACACAGAGAGATGAACCTGCAGGAGGACATTATCAGGCTTCAGGAAGGCTGTGGATACTGATGGGGCACCAGTTCCCCAGCAGTTTGCATCTTTGGAACTCTTTGGTGGGGAAAACCTACCGACGGATGGCTGACGTGACAGGCCATGACACAAGTATCTTATACAACTTTAACTGTGATGTTAAAGCATCTTGTGTTTGCAGGATGTGGAGGAAGCCTTGCCATGTTACTCTCTGATATTTGCTGCAGAAGGGGAGTCTGAACTTCAGGAGTTAAAAATCCTCCTCATTGAGACAGGAAGATAACAACCAACCTTCACCTTTTCAAAGAGAAAGGTCCCTTCCAGCCTAAACCTTTCTGTGATTCTATGCTAAGCAACCAAAAAAATTACATTCTCACTGAACTGCCAGTTCTACTTTTCATTTCCTGGGGTAAAAGTGGAGGAGGCTGGAGTAGAGAGAATATTAGAGTTTGCTTTGGGCTCCCAGCTCAGTAGGGTCACTCCCCTAGGACTTACCTAACCAGAAATGCAGGTCGTACTGGAGGTTCCCGCTCCGCTGCCTGATGGTGTTCAGCACCAGATAGGAGTCTCCGGTGAAGAAGTCTCCATACAGATTTTTTGGCACTGGTACCAAATCAAATTTCTCGATCCTCCAAATCTGAAGGCCAGGTTCCTTCCCAGCCTTCAGAAACTCAGCGTGTTCCACCATGCTGACAGGCTGGGGGCAAGACAGAGAGCATCATTCAATACACACAGAACATGGAAACACATTTCTAAACTATATTGCTTCTGAACTCTTAACTGTTACTCCAGGGAACAGTGGAAGTTTCCTTTTTTTCTCTTGCACTGAATTTTGAAGATAAAAAGAAAACAGGGGAGGTGAGGGTGTTTCTCAGCTGATTATTGTTAATTTTTGCTTCTAATCAACTCTACTCCCTGGCTTACCTCTGACATACTCTTTCCTAGACTCCCTCTTCTCTGGTTTCTCCTGATTTTACTCTACACATTTTCTTTACTAATTTCTAGCTTTTCCATGTAGCACAGAAGTGACAGATTGATCCCCTTGCAGACTACCCTTTTCTATATATGCCGCATGGAATTGATGATCTTGGAGGTCTTTTCCAACCTTAATTATTCTATGATTCTATGTTCAATAACATAGGAAATAGACTCCTTTTAACTACACATTGTATATTTTGCACAAACATTCTTCACAGTTTTCCTGCATTATCTTATCCTGTTCTGTCGCACTAATACAATGCGTTAACAATATGCAATCAATTCTTTTAACAAACATAACAAAAGCTTTTCTACAGTATAAACATTACGCTAGAGTAGAAAAGAATTCACTTTGGTAATACTGAAAGGAAAAGAAGCATTTTGGTTGCATCGGCAAAGGTTTGTCCCGTTTTGCAGCATGCCTTTGAATGCTATCAGACACAGGGAAGAATTACAACATTATTAGAAGCATCCAGGGTTTTGATGGAGAAGATAGTACACGGTAGCCGATAGAGAAAAGTACAACACGCTCAGCTTTCAAGAGAGAAATAAAGAATGTTACAAACCAGAAAGCAAAATAGCAAGTGAGGTACCAAAGTCATTTCTAAGCTAAAATCAGATAACAAAAAAAACAACAAATATGATTCTCGTGATTCCAGTCAGCCTGACTTCGCTTCTCCCAAATTCCTGCTATAAAATTGGACACACTCCTTACAAAGAGTTCAAAGAGAGTGTGACTTTCATAAATAATTGAAAACCAAAAGTTTTTTCCGTGTTTAATTGTGATGTTAATCACTTACCACAGCTGAAAGCACAACAGCTGCTGTAACAACATATCCAAGCCCTGTGACAGACATGGAGCTCACACAGTTCAGCTGCAGGGCCAGAGCACAAAAAAGGGCAAGAAAAAGAGAATTGCCGCCCTGTTTGCCCATTTCTAACAGCTCATGGGCTTCTCCCTTCTTCTGCAGAAGCTGCAGGGAGTCCCAGCTCCCTCCTCCTCCTGCTGCTAGTAAAGATGAACCAGAGAAGCCAATCTTTTATCAGGGACAAACACACCCACCCCCTCCGCAATACAGGGGCGGAACGTGTTTGTGCAAACAACCCTCTTGGAAGTCTGGGAGACTCCTTCAGCCACTTAGAGACGCTTAATCCCAACAGGCAACAACTACAGCCAATATGTTATCCATTACAGCCGACAGCGCGATCACGCTGAAACTATCCAAACATATCACCATAAGGCCAATGGGAGAGGAAGAAATTAAGAGACACCAGCCACAGAGGCAACATTTTGTCAGCTGAAAACTGCAAATAAATGGAAAGATGATGAGATGCAGAGGAACAGAGGGGCTGTTCCAGCTGGCGTGGGCTGCAGAGGAAGAGATTTTGGAGATGAGAAAGGACTGAACAGATATAACTGAATAACCTGAGGATGGAGGGAACACATTCTCAGCTCTCTGTCAGAGAAGCAAGATGCAAAAATCAGTATGGGCTTGGCGAGTCTTACACCTGAATGCAATCTCCCCACGAGCTGCTATCAGAGCAATACAGCCTGGAGGGGTCTGGGATGTGCATTTCAGCTCATCTGTTAGCAGAAGCGCATTGGCAGGTGACACAGGAGCTAACGCAGTCATAGAATCATAGAATCATAGAACAACCAGGTTGGAAGAGACCCATCGGATCATCAAGTCCAACCATTCCCATCAAACACTAAACCATGTCCCCCAGGACCTCATCCACCCGTCCCTTAAACACCTCCAGGGAAGGTGAATCAACCCCCTCCCTGGGCAGCCTATTCCAATGCCCAATGACCCTTTCTGGGAAAAACTTCCTCCTAATCTCTAGCCTAAATCTCCCCTGGTGGAGCTTGAGGCCATTCACATTCATTTCACATGCAGGTATTACTGAGGGTGCAAGACCCCAGGACAGGAATATGCAGTTCAATGGAATTTAAATATAGTTGATGGTATCAAATCAATGACTGCCACCAGTAAGGACCTTGCTTTTCCAGTCACCTCACACTGCAGTCTGTCCCATTTCCCAAGTGTCTGCAGTAAGTAAACTGTACAGCAAGAGTTGTATCCCACTCCCCACTGCAGCATCCCAGGAACAGAGTGGCACTACGTGTGGAATAGGTCTGGAGGTGGAAGCAGCAGTGCCTGTGATGCAGCATATGCCAAACACTCTCCAGGGGGTGTGCAGAATCACAGAATTATAGAATAACCAGGCTGGAAGAGACCCACCAGATCATCGAGTCCAACCATAGAGACCTGCCCCAGACACACTCTCCCTTACGGAGCTACGAATATCCTGGAAGGTCAGACAAGGATGCTGGGAGGAACATAACTAATGCCTGCTGGTTACTCTTCTGCTCTTAACACAGCCAGGAATGAATTTACAGGCAGTCTGAGGTTTCCATTTGCAGAATCTCTCAAAAGATGGTTAAACAAGGGGCCAAATCCCCTGCCCACAGATGTCCACAATAAAACTTACATGAGGGAAAGTTAAGACCCACTTTGTGCTTTCTCCACCCTCCAAGAGAATATTTTTTATTCTCATCAGAACACACTGCTTCTCTGTTGTTCAAGCAAATGCATTTTGTTTAGAAAAGTCCCCTTGGCAAACTCCAGTTTAGTTAATGCACCTTTGAAATTTCACTGGAAAGTCTCAAACTGCAATAGGTAATAAAAACAATGTCTCAGTCTCACTGGCATTTCTGATCTCAGTGAAGGAAGTTCCGAATGTCAGAGGTCTTATAGCCCAGTGAAAAAAATGTTGGATCCCTGACTCCGAGGAAGACAGCTGTGAAAGCTTTCTGCATCTGCAGTGTTCCTAAAGCAAGATGACTGGACTGCATAACATTACAGAGAGACAGGTCCCTTCCAAATGGAAAAATACTTCAGAATTCTTATTATTAAATACCTGTAGAGGGGCACACTTGGCCAAACTTCACAGACTGAAGGGAATAAGACCAAGGATAATCTTCATCCCAGTTCAGGGTACATTCTAACCTGCAGATATGCTCATAAGATACATGATATTTTGGAAAACAATTTGTTTGGCCTTCTAATTAACTTGTCATTTAATAAGTTTTGCCCTCAGTCCAAGTCTGCGTTGCTAGAGAAGTTTCCCATCCCTGGAGGGGTTCCAGGCCAGGCTGGATGGGGCTCGGAGCCCCTGATCCAGTGGGAGGTGTCCCTGCCCAGGGCAGGGGTGGCACTGGAAAGGCTTTGAGGTCCCTTCCAAATAAAACCATTCCATGATTTGATGATTGCCAATCATCAGCTGCAGAATGTAAATAAAGGCTAAAGAGGGAAAGAGGACAACAATGACTACATTCTATATTCTAGTATTCTTTGATTAAAATAAACCCGAAGCATGTCGGAAGGGAATAAGCAGAATACACCCCAGAAGCTAGTGTGGTTTATCACTCCTGTCAGAAATTCCCTGGTGTTAAGCTGAGCCACAGAACTCTGTGCTCTAGATGTTTCATTGAGGGGATGTGCCAGACGCAACTGCCAGGACCCTGCTGGGAAGGACATCCTGCTGGAGACATGGGAAAAAGGCGCATTCCAGGCTGATGGTAAATAAAACCATCCAGCTTAGTCACAGAAAGGCTGCTATGCAGAGCCAACATCTTATGCAAAGGAAAGTTATTTAAGGAAAACAAGGTCTGGAATACAGAATTTCAGTGCAGATGGATCACCTAAATGACACTTGGCTGCACAGTGATAAAAACAAGAACTTAAAGAGCCCAATGATTTGAGCAAAGAGTGGACAACAACTTCTTATGGTATCCAGATGTGCAGTTAGCACACTGCAACAGGCTGGGAAAGTTCTATAACAGAGTCCAGCCGACAGAAATCATTGCAGGACGAAGGAGAGAGACATTTAGAGTGAGTACATGAAACAGAGAGACCCAGAGGTCTGATCACTACATTAACAGCAGCCTGGTTTAAAATGAACCATACCCGTTGGTGTGAGGAGGCTTAGTATTGCAGCCTTTCAGTACTCAAAGGGGGCTTATAAGAAAGATGGGGAAAAAGTTTTAGCAGGGCCTGTAGCACTAAGACAGGGGTAGTGATTTTCAAATAAAAGAAGGGAAGTTTAGACTAGATTAGGAAGAAATTGTTCATGCTGAAGGTGGTGAAACACTGGCTCAGGTTGCCCAGAGAGGTGGTGGCTGCCCCATCACTGGAAATGTTCAAGGTCGGGTTGGATGAGGCTCTGAGCAGCCTGGTCTGGTTGAAGATGTCCCTGCTCCTGCAAGGGGTTGGACTGGAGGGACTGTAAAGGTCCCTTCCAGCCCAAATCACTCTGTGATTCTATGATTTTCCTGTCTCACAATGCAACAGAATTCTGTCTCCCTTACATTCAAAAAACTACCATTCAATAGCCTAATCTCCTTGCAGCTTTCATTCACTAACCAGCCACTTATAAGAAAAAAATGAGCACAACATTTTGTTTTGAGCTCAAGTTAACTCACAGATCTACATTCCCCCAAATACAACAAGTACTTACCTGCCCAGGGCTGCTCAGGAAAGTTTGTCTGAGCTAAACGAGAGTGTGACACAGCCAGATCACCATGTGGTTGTTCTCTTTCACTGCTCCAGTGCCTGGTTCGTGATAGGTTCAGCTAATTTGTCTAAACTTGCTGCATAAACAAAGCCCACACAGACAGGTCTGCAGCCAACACCACATTGCACCACAGAGTATCTAAAGCACCTGCTGCTTCCTGCTGCAACAACTTCTGCATTTCGAGGTGGAAAAGGCTGTGGTTTTTATTAATGGAGAACACTTACAAAGCATCAAACTAACTTGCAAATACAGGCAGTATTTCTGAAAAAATAGAGTTGGATCTGTTTTCAAACTTCAGACAGTCCTAAATTTGTACACCCATAAAACTAAAACTAACTTGTTTCCTTCCATCTCTTGAGGAAGTGAGTAAACAAAGTTTACTTGGGACAATAGCACTGATGTGGAAAAGCCTCGTCCTACCCTACCCACAGTGGCACCAAAACCTATTTCATTTCTCGATATGAGGAGCAGTATCGTTATGGGTATTCCTGGCAGCTACACCTCAGCAGCCGCAGGCAGCCCCAAATCTTCAGGCTAGCTCTGTCCCTTCAGCAGCTCCCCCTCTGTTTAAGAAATGCATCTGATTGCAAGAAGAACGCGGATGCCCAGTCCCAGACACAAAGTCCAGCATTATCTGTACAATTGGCAAGTGGGGGTTGCATTCATAAGTTAAAATTCCTACTAAACCACTTGAGCAAATTAGCACACCCAGATGATTGGAGTATCGTTCACTTTTTCCAGCTGTTTATTTGCATTATGAGTCATGTCAGCCCTATTCTGGTCTCTCTACCTTTGGAACACGATGCACTTTGCAAACACAGAGGGTTCAGCCTCGTGCACCAGGGCTAAAAGCTCCAGCACGAAGGCCTGAGTTCCTTCTCAGCTGCACTGATGTGAATCAGGAAGATTATTGCTTACATGGATAAAACTTTTGGAGAATATATGTCTCTCATCTGACACACCCAGAGAAAATCTGCTGATACAATCAACCGTTTAAAAGCCCTGCCTTAGGAGCACATGTGAGAGCTGAATCACGCTCTTAAACACACACAGCAGAGATAAGTGTGGATCAATGGAAACCACTGACGGCTTTCACTCACCTCTTAGCCAAAATGGATACTGAATTATACTTGAACACAAATCATTATTCAGTTCTGAAAACACGTCTTAGAGGAATGCTTATGTAACCCTTAAGACATAATCCAGCATGTTAAAATATGACTACTAGCCCATAGAGAGCTCTGGTGGCAAGAGCCAGAACACACAATGAGAGGCAGTGAAGACACAGGCAGTGAAGCTTCGCCTGTGGCCAGGGCAGGGAAATGACACAGATGTTCCTCCTCCCATCACCATCCTGACTGCTCACAGGGGAAGTGACCTGCGACTCTATGCAAAGTGGTTTTCCCCAAGAAGCAGCCAACAAATTCCCCTGCAGCACAGACGCCTGTTCTATCCATTATCCATAACCCAAAGAAGACAGAGTAATAAATTATTACTGGAGAAAAAGAGCTGGAAACCAGAAGAGATGGCCTGAAATGGTTGGACTCGATGATCTGATGGGTCTTTTCCAACCTGGTGATTCTATTATTCTATAAAATGAGTCCCAAAGCAAAGCACAAGACATGGCCTTGTATTGTAGGTGTGGTGTCAGATGCAGGTGATGAGGTGACAGGACCCACAAGAAGCCATTGCTGCACGTATGGCAAGGACAGGAGAAGTACATGCAAATATTAAGGTTGAGTATAAAAGATTTGTGAGCAAAAATCACGTAGAAGCAGCATCTCACACCACAATGATGACACACAGGATGTCCAAGTCCTGCAGCAAACCCACCACAGGCTTCACTGCACCTGGGGTAACTGCAGGGAAAGAGAGAGTTCCTGCCTTCTGAGTCAGCTCTGCACAGAATTTAGCTTTCCCTCTCAAAAACATGAAGCAACTCAGAATTAACAAAAATTAGTTCAGCTAATGTACATTCAAAATAGAAGCATGGCTTTTAGATGAGGGATGATGATGGTAACGTGAGGCACAGCCAAGAGATGAAACCATTGGAGGGGTTTGGTGCTTGCCTTTACCTGCTGATTGACCTCCTGCTGCCACCAAAGCTTCCTCCAGCCCTGCACAGAGGAGAACAAGGCTTGCCCATTTCCCATTAAGTGGTTTCCTTCACAAACACCATCTTCCGAGTATAATAAATCAACCTGGAGATAGCCAGTCACGAGAGTTTCCCTTCCCACTCAGCTATGGGTTCTCCAAGCACATGCAGGTGTGGCCATGACATCACTGGCTCTGGCTGGCAGGGACAGAACCTCTCCCAAAGGTGTTCAGCTCCCATCCCTGCGCTGTGCAGCCACGAGAGGGCAATGCCATAGACAGACATGCCCAGATACTCCCTTCTTCCTCATCGCAAAGTGGTTGCAGCTCTGCCTCTGGGGATCAGAGAGGGTTTATTTTATTTTTAGCAGGATTCAGGGTTCAGCGTTGAGGAACCACAAGCATTCTCAAAACAGGCAGCTAGAAAGAAGGAAAAGTCCTAATGGTGATAGCTCTCATCGCAGCAGCCTCCATCCATCCTGATGATTCATTTCCTCCAGTGTTTTAAATATGCTGTTTTGAGCTTGTAGCTTTATTTTTACTGTGTGTGGAAATATTTGGTAAATAACATATGTTTAAACTTTGCTTTTGGATGGCATCCCACTGACTGACTAGCTCCTAATACAGACCAAGAGTTGTTTCTCCCTCTCCCGATTGTGCTGGGACATCAGCTGAGATCAGTTCCAGCTCTTCAGGTTCTCAGTGAGAGGTGAATGAAGGACAAAAGAGGAAGGGGAAGACCAAAAACACAGCCTGTAGTCAGAAAACAACACTTTGAAATGGGTAAAAGGAAAAATAAATTCAAAACTTCAAACATCTAATCCTTCCACCCAGTCACCACCACATCCCAATTTTGAGGAGAAAAAGACAACTCAAATATCGTGACTGAAGATGAAGTTAGGAGCAAAGTCCCAGACCAACCCAAAGCAGGGAAAACCAGATAAACTAAAACAAAGTTTATTCTGCAGAGGGAAGTGTGCACAGGCATAGAACTCCCCAGAACACCCAGCAAATCAACCAGCAATCCAACGCCCGCGGCACCACCACTCCCTCAGCTGAATGTCAGTGATCCGGCAGGGCTGTTCCCATCTGGCACCTTCAGGTTGCCAAGCACCCCAGGAAAAAGCTCCTGGAGCTCTATTTAACTCCACTAATGTCAGAGCTCTATTTAACCTTGCAAATTCATCCTCAGTGGATCAGCAGAGATAAGTACTTGGCAAACCTGCTGGGAGTCAAATGCTCGCTGTTACAGGCTGCTACTTCCTCTCCTAACTCTTCTGATCCAACTTGGCTTCACGGAGCAGGTGGGAGGCACTGGGAGCTGATACTTCATGAACGCTGCCCAACCTGATTTCACCCATGACAGATTTAACAGTGACAAATCATCAGGCAGCTCTCTTCCCGTGCCCAGGATACACACCTGGATCAGCACTACTTTTTCTGAGCATCTCCACACGGCGATGAACACAGGAGGACTTGTGCTACTGGAGAAGCATTGCTGCTGTCACCAGGCAGCGAACAGCGTGGCTGTACCTGGAGGGTGAGCAGTATGTTCACAAAAGAGAGTCACCCAGCGGTGCCAGACGGTTCGCAGGAGCCCTGATGAATCTGCTCCAGCAGTCAGTGCAATTTTGCTATCAGGGAGCTGAAGGCTGCAGGATGCAGTGTAAATATTGGAAATGTGCCAATGTCTGCCACCTCTTGGGAAGCAAAGAAGAGGCAGAAGTGTATCCTCTGAAATCCAGGCCTGGTACAAGTAAAGTCTGCTCAGACACTCCTGCCCACAACTCTTTTACTTTTATTCTCCTTAGTTTAGAAAAAACATAATCTGAATTCAACCTTCAATCCAGGATATGCCTGATCAGGACAGTTCCTGACTGTCAAAACTCACAAGCACAGACCTAGAAAAACTGCCCTTGCAGTTTTCGATGCTCTTCCTTCGCCTAAACTGCCTCGAGAGATGAGATACCACGGACTGTGTGACAGGTCCTCTGCTTCCATGCCCCCAGGACTGGGTCCAACTGCGTTCCCTTCCCACACTGCCACTGTTTCCCGGACAAGCAGGCAGAAAAACACTTCCCAAGCTGACAAAACAGAGTTTTCAGCTCAATAGCTGCGCACTATCCCCACCTAGAGTGCTTGCAGCTGTCATGGGGAAAAAATTACAGCATGGCTGGTAACTGAGAACTCCACATTTATCGCTTTTATGGGAAAAGCATTAATCATCCAGAGCATTTCTTGCCAGTGTCTGAAGTGATTAATTAATGATAAAGAGTCTGAAAAGACAAGGAGTTGAACTAGTGCTGTTAGAAGCAGAACAAAGTACATGGCAGCAGTACACAAAGCGATAAGCTGCACAAAAAAAGGTAACTTGAGGTTTTCTTCTTAACATAAAACCTCAGTGACTTTTGAAAGCCACTGCACAAGAAGCCTTTTGAGTCTTGAGTTTGAAAAGATTCCAAAGACATCACAAGTAGGCATATAAAATAACAATATATTAATTTTTCTTCTCAGTTTAAATCTCTAGAAGGGCTATCAAATACCTGGCTTGGAGAACCAGACAATCACTGATCAACAGAAACAACACACTGCTTGTTACTGACAAATTGCCCATATCAGAATTTTCTGCCTTTTCATTTAAATCATTTGACACCAACCAGGCAGAGACACACCAAGAACTTTGTTACTCACACGATGACTCCCAAGTGATGTAAATGCAAACAAAAACTGAGAGCAGCTGCTTCTTCCTCGTCAATAGTCAGTTATTGCACTCAAGCCACTTGATATCTGTTTTTAACCATGTTCTGCTTTACTGCAACCAATCTGCAATAAGGTCACATCAACTTGTGCTTAAAAAGATAGAAAAAGAGGGAGGATTCCAAAACAAAGCTGGGAAATGATTGGTTTGTGGAGCTGCACATTCCTGTCCCAACACCCTCTTTCACATACAAGCGACTGAGCAGCCACATTGATGTCCCAGACCAGAATTAAAATAGAAAGCTTGTATTTGCAAAGAGAGTTGAACCCAGATATAAATCCTGAGCAATAAAATACGTCACAGTGCTATTTTAAGAACGATTGAGCTCCCACTAGGACTCTGTCGAACATCCAACCTACAACAAAAATTATTTTAGCTGAACATAGGGTGGAGAGAAGCCCTGGCTCAGTCCAGGTCTCTGGAAGCAACTTGCTGATTCTGCTTGTCCTGTAGGGAGGCTCGTGTCTCTCCTCTTCCCCAGCAGCCGCACTCCCCCGGAGAGACACTGCTGACCACACTACAAATTCAGCAAGTGCTGAAGCACTCACGTAAGAATATAAATTATTTCCAAATGCAGCCTCCTAATGGAACAGGCTGGAGCTGGCAGCAATGCCCCTTGGTAACATGATCAGATCCACGAAACTCAGCTGTGGAACACTATCTGCATTCCCACTTCTGTGATGAAAGGGACAAACTCACAAACCTGCTGGACTCGTGCCTGGGAAATCAAAGTTGAGACTAGCAGTAGCATTTTTGCTTGGTCATCCTTTAGACATTCAGAAGTAGCCAAAGATTAATGGCTGGTTCCATTTCCTCAGTGTTTTCCCCACAATACTGGAACTTCATCCAACTGGAGAAAGCCTCCACTCCTCTGGGAGCAGGAGGCATTCTCCTGGGGACACTGCAAGAACTCTGCTCTCACTGAAGCAAATTGCGATCTAAACACTCTGACAAACACTGGAAAATCCCTCCCTGTATTTTAAGACTTAACACTTCAGAAGTTTCACCATCCACCAATGAGGTGTAACTACGATTCCTGCTGAATTCTAGTGAAATCCATGCAGCTGGACTTCTCCCTGCTCCAATAAGTGTCTTGTGATGGGACTGACAGTAGATAACTAACACCGACATACAGAGCTGCTGCCTATGCACAGAGGACAGAAACGGTCTCACCATCCGCACCCTCCGGAGGCCAAGAGCCAAGTTCAACACGGAGCCTGAAACCACACCTGGAATATATAGTGTGTGACAGGCAGGGAAGCAGCTTTCACGCAGAGCAGGTGTCCAACAGGGCTGATTCCTGATTTTCTCTGCTAGTGCTATGGGTTAAACCTCAATCTCTTGCCTCTCTGGAGCAGGGACTACGGAACAAACTATCTCATGGACAAGACAAGAGAGGCCACTTGGGATTGCTGAGGTTGTGCAAGACCTACTCCTCAGTACTCAGGTTTCACATCCAGAGAGATGTTATACAGAAGTTCTGTAAAACAGTTTGAGGATCCCGAAGGATGAGAGACGTGTCAGGAACGCCCACCCCCTTCAGCTTCGGAGCAGGACACCCTAAGCTGAGCCATGCCGTACCCCAGGAAAGGGAATTCTTTTGGTAATAAACTTGCATCATGCAGAAAGTTGATAGTGGGAAACGGAAATTGTAACAATCAGTAAGAAACATAAGAGACTTGAGGGGAAACAATGCTAGAGTCATCCTTGTTAGCAAAGTCGGACGTTTGACATCCAAAAGCAAATAACATTCCAAGCAGTTGTATTCAAAGGGATCTACTTACTAACGAGGCCTCCTTGAAACAAGTCATCCCCATAACTTTTTTTTTAAACCACTCTTCCTAGGAAACATTTTAAATACGATTTAAGTCTCTACATGTTTCGAATTTCTGCTCAAAGAGAGCTTACAAACAGAGCTTTCAAACATTCTTCCCGCAGGCACAGGACAAAGCAAACAAAGCCTGGCTGCTCCCATCCCGAGACCGAAGCGAGAGGCACCGGTAGAAACGGAGCAGGGAAGGGGAATGGGGAGACAGGGGAGAAGAAAGGGGGAGAAGGGAGGGAGAAGAAAGGGGGAGAAGGGAGGGAGAAGAAAGGGGGAGAAGGGAGGGAGAAGAAAGGGGGAGAAGGGAGGGAGAAGAAAGGGGGAGAAGGGAGGGAGAAGAAAGGGGGAGAAGGGAGGGAGAAGAAAGGGGGAGAAGGGAGGGAGAAGAAAGGGGGAGAAGGGAGGGAGAAGAAAGGGGGAGAAGGGTGGGAGAAGAAAGGGGGAGAAGGGAGGGAGAAGAAAGGGGGAGAAGGGAGGGAGAAGAAAGGGGGAGAAGGTGAGGGGAGAAGAAAGGGGGAGAGAAGGGAGGGAGAAGAAAGGGGGAGAAGGGAGGGAGAAGAAAGGGGGAGAAGGGAGGGAGAAGAAAGGGGGAGAAGGGAGGGAGAAGAAAGGGGGAGAAGGGAGGGAGAAGAAAGGGGGAGAAGGGAGGGAGAAAGGGGGAAAAGGGGGGAGAAAAGTGGGACAAAGTGGGGAAGTGTTAGGGTCCGAAGGGAGAAAGGGGGGAGAAAGGGAGGAAAAAAGGGGAAAAAGGTGGGGGGAAAGGGGGAGAAAGAGAAGGGAAAAGGGGGGGAAAGGGGAGGGGAGAAAGAAGAACGAAGAGAGAAGGGAGAAGGGGAGCCGGAGACAGAGAGAGGGAACCAAGAGGGCAAAGAGGTAGAGGGGAGAAGGGGAGAAGGGAGTTGTGCCCCTCCTCCCCCGGCACCCCCCGACCCGCGGGGTTTCCCTTACTCGGAGAAGGCGTCGAGCTGGAGGCTGCCGGCAGTCACCGATCGCCAGGAGCCGGCACCAGCCCTCAGCCTCCTCCCCCCTCACCCCGCCTCCCCCAGCCCCGCAGAGCCCCCCCCAGCGCCTACCTGCGGCTGCCGCTCCCGGGGGCAGCGCGGGGGCGGCTCCGGCTGCGACCCTGCCCAGACCCCGCCCAGACCCCGCCCTGACCCCGCCCTGACCCCGCCCCGGGGCGCGGCTGCTGCGGACACCGCCCGGACACCAGGCCCTCCAGCCCTTCCAGGCCCTCAGCCTCCTGGCCCTCTCGGGGCTCCCTGCCCGGCCCAGGGCTTCCAGCCCACCCTGCCCCTCTTGGGGTTCTCAGCCCTTCCAGCCCCTCCAGCCTTCCCCACCCTTCTCAGGGTTCTCAGCCCTCCCAGCCCCTCTTGGGATTCTCAGCCCCTCCAGCCCCTCCAGCCTTCCCCACCCTTCTCAGGGTTCTCAGCCCTCTCAGCCCCTCTTGGGATTCTCAGCCCCTCCAGCCTTCCCTGCCTTTCTCAGGGTTTTCAGCCCTCCCAGTCTCCCTTGCTCGTCTTTAGGTTCTGAGCCCTTCCAGCCCCTCCAGTCTCCCCTGCCCCTCTTGGGGTTCTCAGCCCTTCCAGCCTCTCCAGCCTCCCCTGCCCTTCTCATGGTTCTCAGCCCTCCCAGCCCCTCTTGGGAGTCTCAGCCCCTCCAGCCTTCCCCTGCCCTTCTCAGGGTTCTCAGCCCTCCCAGCCCTTCCAGTCTGCCCTGTCTATACTGGGGTTCTCAACCCTCCCCAGCCCCTCCAGTCTCCCCTGCCCCTCTTGGGGTTCTCAGCCCTCCCAGCCCTTCCAGTCTGCTCTGTCTATACTGGCGTTCTCAGCCCTACCAGTCTCTCCAGCATCTCCAGCCCATCTTTGGGTTCTCAGCCCTCCCAGCCCCTCTAGCCTCCCTTGCTCATCTTTAGGTTCTCAGCCCTCCCAGCCCCTCCAGACCCCCCTGCCCCTCCTGGGGCTTCCAGCCCCTCTGGCCTCCCTGCTGCAGCCAGACCCTTCCTTGTTTGCTCGGCTTTGACACCTCACCCCGAGGGAGGGCTGTCAGGGTGGCCCATGCTGGGTCCTGCTCAGGGACACAGTCACCAGCAAACCTGGGAAAGCTCCTTGGTTCTCCTCTCCCTCTTCCCATCTCCCTCCAGGCTGGCCGCCTCCTCACTGCTCCAGATGGAACAAGGCGCCTGTTGAACCTGCAGAACAAAGTGGCCTTTCATTCATGTTGGTCCTGTGGGAGGCTTGATGGCTGCATCACCCACGACAGGGAGATGCTGGAGGACTTGGTTCCCCACCCAAAACTGCAGCTGGGTCACCCCTTTGCAAGAAGATGCTGGAGGACTAGGTTCCTCCCCAAAAACTGGGTTACATAGTGGGAAATGAAGGCACAGTGAGCCCGGTGAGCCACCCAGAACCGTGTCTGTGTTGTGAGCACACAGGGTCACGGCTGCTTTGCAGGGCAGAGCAGGATGCTAAGCTGCTTTTCCTGAACTCCGTTTCACCCGCTCCAGCCACATGGCCACAGCCTCTCCCTACCTCATCCTGCTCCACATTTATTTCTTACCTTTAACTCGAGCATGTTAAGATCTGCTGAGGTCTCTTCTCTTCTCTGGACGTTACTAGTTTGCTTTTTCCTGGCTTTATCCCTGCCTGGTGAAATGCATCCAAGTCAGATGTTTGGGGGTTTTTTCTGTTCCGCTGAATTTTTGCTTGTGCTGTGGAAAACTTTGCACTAACTTGGAAATATTGCCCTATTTCTTGATACGCTCCTCTAACTTCTTCTACGTGGTTTTGCCTCTGCAATATCTTCCCACCTCTTCAAATCCCGATACGAGTCTGATGAGTTGTAACAGTTTAAACATGGAGACTTGGACTGTGTCGCTCAAGTATTTGGCATATACCTTGCAGGGAAGATTCATTCCTCCCATGGTTGCATTGAAGCTCTAGAAAGGAAATTCATCCTTAAAATCAATTTACTGTTAACAACTTTTTTGAGTGGAACATTGTATGCAGCAACACGTCAGACAGCTAGTAATATATTTTCAACATTACCCAGAAATAACTGAATTGTCTAACTTCTTGCATTTTTCTGTAGTTTTCCCCAGATGCTACAAGTTGTGGTGAATCGGAGACAGACAGGCCACAGGCAGCTCTTGTTTTTTTTCTCTCTCTACATCGTGTAATCAGAGAACCGCCGTGTGTTCTTGAGAGGAGCATTGTACCGAGACAGAGCCACCCTGGCAGGGGTGTTTTTATAAAAACAGTTTCTATGCCGTCAACAATGCCTTCGGCTGCTGCTGGAATTGCATAGAAGTGCACAATGACGTGGTTAACGATGAAAGCCAACGGCAAATTTATCTCCTTTGTCATCGGTGTAACTGAAGAAGACTGCTGTTATCCTTTTGTTTTATGAGAACATTACTATCCAGAATATTTTAGAAAGGCTAAAAAGTCTCTGCCATTTTGATTGTGCAATCTGGTAGAACTGTGCATAACCAGGGCAAGTGTAAGTCCCGGTGTAAGAATTCAGGAAAGGGAAGCAAGACACCAAAGGTGGTTGAGTCAAGACCTGCTCCTCAGCAGAGCTGATAACTACAGGAAATTCTGCTCTTTCAAAATGTGTTTTCATTCCAAATGTAAATGTTTAATTCTGTTCTTAATTAAAAATAGAGCCATAACGTGTAATATGAATTGCACTTATAACAATTGTTACACAGCTAAACCAAAAATTCTTTAACTGTCAGTCAAATCTGATTAATGTAAAGTGATAGAGCCTTTCAAAACCCCTGTGTTCTATTTACTTATTTATTTATTAAAAGTCTTGTTAAAATTATGTTTCCATGGAAATCTTTGGTTCCGTTTTCCACAACAAAGCCATTCAACTGGAAACGCAGCTCCAGCTGTGTTGTTGACCATGTCAGAAGGGGTGCTTGGCATGCTGAAACACTGGAGAGTCACTTTACAGGAGGAAACTTCTCTCGCTACAGAGGGAGTGGGATGTGGAATTATATCTGTAGCCAAAGCAGAGTCAAGACAGTTCACTGATGTCAGGAAGAGCCTCAGGATGTACCGTGAATGAGAAGGGTGGAAACCTTTTGAGGCAAACTGTTGTGCTGTGCTAGCCTTACGTTCTGCACTTGCAAAGTGCTGCTCCATAACTGCCCTTCAGCAAGAAAATACCTTGAAACTGTGCGCAAATATCTAAAGGTGTTGGTTGTTCATTTCAACCATTGTTTTCTGTTCACGAGAAGCTCTGCACGGATCCTATCTTGATTTGTGCAAGACGATTGACTCATAGGTTCTTTCACCACTTTTAAGATTTGGTCTATGGGGGTGTTGTCATATCAACCAGGAAAACCACACAATGTGTGGCTTTGAAAGGATGATGCCAGTGTTCCACAGCCAGTTCTACTGCTGTAACATCTCGGGTTTGCTGCCAAGATACAAGGTACTTGCTAAGTGACGCAGACAAGCTCGAATGCAGCATTGAGGGTTAAGCTGAAGAAGTGAAGCAGACATCAGAGTTTAAATGTGATTGCCAAAATGAGTCAAATAAACTTAATGCAACTCAGCTTTATCTTTAGTTGGGATAAAAGAAATCATGCTGACCACTGACTCCAACAGTTGGAGTCGCTGCTACATGTGCCTGGAAGTTAGTATTGAAAAACAGGCAGGCAAAGGGGTATCCTTACAATTTGTACCTCCATTCCCTGTCTTCAATGATCTATGACATTAACAGAGAATCCAGTTGATCCCCATCTACCTCCCCCAGGATTACTGTTGGCCCAAATTCTCTTATATTATCAAGAAGTTTATTTTGAAGCTTTGAGACGGTATAAGTGCCAGTGAAAACATGATTTGGGGCCCCCTATTTTATGAGAGCTGAAGGAACTTAAAAACTATAAAGAAGGAACTAAAAAGAATTTGAGCACTGGGACATTTCTACAGACACCACAAAACTGAAATGGTGAGTTATGAAAGAACCTAGCAACTCAAAATTAAAATAGAAGTAAAGAGCAGTTAGTCATTTCAGACCAATCCAGTGTTATGGGATCAGCTCTCACAGAAGTGTATTCCAAAATAGCTTCTGAAAAAGGCAGTGCTTCTTTCTGGGTCTGCCTACAGAAACTTCAACAAAGCCAGAAAAAGAAGTTGAGGTTCAGGGGCAGAAAGACAGAAAAAGCCAGAAACAGAAGTTGAAGTTCAGGGGAAGAAGATGGAGAAAGCCAGAAAAAGAAGTTGGGGTTCAGGGGCAGAAGACAAAGAAACCAAGTCTGAGCAAACACACCTTTGTATTGACTGAGATTGTGCTGCAACAGTTTAAATTCTGAGAACCTGGTCATTGGTGACATTTTCTTCACAGTTGCTAATTCCTGCCTCCGTGTTGCCTGGGGAGTGCCAGCAGCGGTGGTTTTCTGTAGCTGCACTTCATGGATCATTTCTATTATAATGAGGTTTCTCCTGCTCTGTATGAGGCAACATTTCCTGTAGGATGAGCAAACCTATGTCAGTGAGAACAATACCGAGCGCTGAGCTAGGCCAACTAATTTAACCATTGCTTTAAAAGTATTTTCCAAGGATGCATTCTAAAACAGGGAAGCAGATATTATAGATCATTGTATGTAATTTATTTGAAAAGCATAGAATCCTCAAACTTTCTATCAACTGTATTAACTCAGAGTTACTCAGAGTTTACTTTTCATGGTGTTTGTGGTAAAATAGTAAATCCAAGAGCAATGCTCATGTGACCAGAAAATTTAGATGCCATTCCTTCTCGACAGAGACTTCAGAGACATGTAAAAAGAGCTTTTCAAGATCTGGCTGCATAGACTGAGCTGAAATCCACAGAGAAGGGTGGGACGATAGGCAGTATTCCAGCTCTAGCAATTGGGTATTGTTACCCATTTAGTGGGTTTTAATTACTGTTGTTAGGTTCTGTCCAGATGTTCAGGGTGAATAGGCTGAAGTCAGCCTTTTCTCAATAACAGTTGTTGAAAAACTTCTGCAGGCTTGCAAGCACTCACAAGTATAAAAGAATCAAAGAAGAAATATAGATGCCCTTACTCAATCTCTGTCTTGCTCACATCTTTTGTGTACTTTATGAGAATATTTGATAAAAGCATGCAAAATTATTCAAAATCAGAACTTTTGAAGAAAAGTTGTATTGCCTTCTACCTCATCTGACAAATGAAGGCAGTTTTATATAACCTATATTTGGGACTAGATCACAGAAATAAGAGTTTCAGATCAAAAAGACCAGTCTTACTCATAATTAGGTAAAGGCTTATAATTTTCTTTGTAGCAGATAAGAAAAAGCAGTAATTACATTCCAAAAATTGCCTTTTCATTTGTTTGGGATTAAAATATGTTCTCCACAACCACTAAAGTGATTCTGAGAAGTGCCGAGTGATTCTGAAGATGCGTCTGTGGGCAGTGGGGAGGAGAAACGCTCCCTGTTCTGCTTCCATATGAGGTAAGGAGCTCTGAACAGGGCGAGGAGGGTGCTGAAGCCTGTAGGAAATGCAGCCTCAGTGTCTGTGCCTGTGGGGGGAAAGGGCCAGGACTGCTTGGAATCTGCTGGAAAAGAAGATTCCACACCCTGTTCATGTCCCTTGCAGGCATCACAGAACAGAGGTGGTTACCTGTCATGAATTCCATCTTGTAAGAACAGGCAAGGTAATACCATCTGACTCTCTACCGAGACACAACCATGAGTAGAAACGTAGTCAGAGGAGTTTTGTGTGATATGGTCACAATTTTGAACTTTAAAACCCGTTAAGCAAATATTCTGGGCCTGTGTAAACAGAATGATGTTTGGGGAAATACCAAGGAACTGTAGTTTTCGTAAGACAGCAAGCAAAATGTAATTGGGTCAAAATAGTCAGATCATTTTCCGTCTAAAGACTCCCTCTTGTGGAAATCATTCTTACTGACTTGTTTTGACCTATTTTTTGGAGTAAAAGTCACTCCATATAAGGTATCACAAAACTTGAAAAGGGTTATCGGTGCAAAAGCTGGAACCCTGACAGCAGTTGTACAACTGGCACAGATTGCCAGCAGACTTTATATCTTTCTACTGAGTCTTTCTGGTTTATTATTCAGAGATTTATTATTTATTATGTAGATGGGAAAAAAAAAGGACAAACTGACAACCCACCTCATTGTTTTC
Organism: Coccyzus lansbergi; assembly: GCA_033558105.1. Classification (NCBI taxonomy): domain Eukaryota; kingdom Metazoa; phylum Chordata; class Aves; order Cuculiformes; family Coccyzidae; genus Coccyzus; species Coccyzus lansbergi. Next base: position 708,273 of record JAUMJK010000501.1, on the reverse strand, counting down.
CTTCTTTTCTCCTTGTGTGTGAAACTTCTGCCCAGATGTGGAGTGGATGAAGGGGCAGATTCCTCTTCATCCTGGTTTGAGGTTGAGTCATAATTAGGGGTGTGTGATTCATGGAAAGCAGGCGCAGCAGCAAGCAGAGGATTCCCTGTGTGCTGCTGTACTAGGAAAAAGGAATTAGTCGTTGTAACCGAGATGGAACATGCCCATTCTGAGGGAGATTTCCATAGGAGTGTTGGTGTCAGTGCCGTGCTGCCTTATGGGGAGGAGACACTGGTGCACAACAGAATTTGGTGCTTTCCATAATGCGTGGGACTGAAATTAAATCCTGATTGTCCTCCAGTAACCTATTCAGAGAAGAGAATACGTTATTCGATTCAATGTGTTGTATGTATATGGGCAGGGAGAACCTTTGCCTCTTCTGAATCGCACCCAAGCGCCATCCAACATTCAATTCTGAATTAAGAACTCCTCTTCTTGCTTTACTTGAAGCTCTTCACTTTTGTGGCACTAAAGCTGCCCAAGTAAGCGTAGATCCTCTGCTGAACACAGGCTGGTGGTTGCCCTCCAGCAGCTCCTGGCGGAATTCCACTTCACACATAGCCGTGAACACCTTCAGCAGGACTGCAGACCCAAAAGCTTCCCACAGACAATCCCACGGGAGCTTTGGTGAAACCCAATGTTCAACTGAAAATCTGGACTGCCAGGAGCCTCTGTTTTGAATTTCTGAACTCATTACCCATTTCCGTAATTTCTGTGTTCACATTGAGGACAATTTGCATGTCGAGCTGAGTCTGGGGAAGTTTGTTTAGCAGGAGGCACAAAAGATCCTCAGTGTTACTTTTCTTTCCTTTCTTCCATCTCCTGGATCACTAAGTTTGTTTGTTTGTTTGTTTCATACACGATCTGTGAGATTTCTGCAGCATCTTGTGTTTTTAGGCCTTTCCTATTTCATAGAATCATAGAACAACCAGGTTGGAAGAGACCCACCAGATCATCGAGTCCAACCATTCCTATCAAACACTAAACCATGTCCCTCAGGACCTCATCTACCTGTGCCTTAAACCCCTCCAGGGAAGGTGAATCAACCCCCTCCCTGGGCAGCCTGTTCCAGTGTCCAATGACCCTTTCTGTGAAAAACTTCCTCCTAATCTCTAGCCTGAATCTCCCCTGGTGGAGCTTGAGGCCAAATTTCCTGCTGCAGGCTTTTAAAAAGCGTGTGTGAAAAATCAAAACGAAAACCGACGATCAGGTTAAAGCTCATCAGAGGACAGAGTAAAATACACGAGATACAACATTGATTTTGCCGGAAACTGGAGTCAGACACATCTCTCCAAGGTTCCTTAGCACTGCTGGACTCTGCTGGAGCACCAGCTTCCTTCAGCACCTCAGGAATGGGGCAACCACAGCTTCTCAGCAACCAGGAAAACATTTTTCCCTAAGATCTCATCTCAATCGCTCCTTTCAGCTGAAAACCGTTCCCCCCATCCTGTCTCTCCATTCCCTAATCAAGAGCCTTTCCTTGGCTCTCCTGGAGCCCCTTTCAGCTCTGGAAGCTGCTCTAACGTCTCCCTGCAGCCTTCTCTTCTCTAGGCTGAACAACCCAAACTCTCCCATCACGTTTCATCAACATTCCCACTCCCAGGGAACATCCAGGAACAGGAAGGGGAAGAGAACACTGTCAGCCCCGCAAACCCTCCCACAGGGCGTTCTGGAGCTGGGATGGGAGTGTCGAGGGGCACAAGCCCCTCCTCAGGGTCGAGGCCGCCTCGCTCCGCCTCAGACTCCCTGTGGCGCCAACGCGGCTGCGCGCGCCCCTTCCCGCCTCTGGGCGTGCGCTGCCCCCTCATAGACCGCGCCCACTCACGGCTCCACTAGGCCCCGCCCCTTTCTGCCCCTCCCGTCCCCGCCCCTGGCGCCGGCGGAGGGGGCGTGTCCTGTGCGCGGCGCGGGGCGCGGCGATTGGCTGCGGGCGCGGTCTCTCGCGCCCACCTTTGTGCAGCCGCGGCGCCCGTCGAGAGCGGGTGGGGAGACCCCGTGCGAGGGGCGCCGCCATCTTGGGTGCGGGGGGTGATGGGGCCGCAGCGGAGCCGCGCCTGAGGGAGCCCCCGCGCAGGCGGACACCGGCCCGGCCGCTGCCCCAGCCCCGAGCCTCAGCGCTCGCCCGCCGCCGCGCTCTGCCGCCCGCACAGCCACGCTGCACGGCCCACAGCGCCCCGACACCAGGTACGGCCCGAGAGGCGGCCCCGACCGCGCCCGGCCCCGAGCGGCGCAGGCCTCGGCCCCTGCTCCCTGCCGTCCCCCCTGCTCCCCCTCTGTCCCTCTTTTCTCCCCTCTGTGTCCCCTCTTTTCTCCCTTCTTTCCCCCTCTGTACCCCCTCTTTCACCCCGTCCCTCCTTTTTCCCTTTGTCCCCTCTCTTTTCCCCCGTCCTCCCTCTGTCCCCCACTCTGCCCCTGGTTCCCTCTCGGCAAGGCCGGGTTCTGCAGCCCTGGTAGGAGGGAGGGGGCTGCCAGGTCACACTCTGCGTGTGGGCCCTGTCACCTGCGCTTTGGGTCCTTGTTGACCCGTGAACTTCGGCAGAACAATAACTTCCCTGAGGTCAATGCCATTTCTTATTCCAGAAGGCCACAGCAGCGTTGTGGAGGGGGTTAGAAAACGGGCAGGTGAGGTGCTCAGAGATAGTTTGGTAGTGCCAGGTAGGGTTGGACTCAAGGATAGAATCATAGAATAGAGTCATGGAATGGTTTGGGCTGGAAGGGACCTCAAAGCCCACCCAGTTCCACCCCTGCCCTGGGCAGGGACACCTCCCGCTGGATCAGGGGCTCCAAGCCACATCCAATCTGGCCTTGAACCCCTCCAGGGATGGGGTGGCCACGGCTTCCCTGGACAACCTGGGACAGGGCCTCAAAGGTCCTTTCCAACCAGATGATTCTGGACTTGTGCAGTGTATTCTCTCTGTGCTTAATAGGGCTGTACAGAGCAAAGAAGTGCTGTTCTGTCACCTGATTGTGTAGTGCCTGTTTGCAGTGCACTTGAGGGTTTTATAACATCTGAGGAGAGTTTTGTCTTGGATTAAAACTGTATGGAATTATCCTTGCAGTAAAGCCAGAAATGGTGTGTGTCTGTGTTGGGGTATCTGGCAGTGGCTCTGAAGGTTACTTAGAATCATAGAATCAGCAGGTTGGAAGAGACCCACTGGATCATGGAGTCCAACCATTCCCATCAAACACTTGATGTGGACTTTGCTTTTCATGCCTCTGAAGCAGAGTGGCTCTGCTGTTATTTGACGTTTTTTCACAGAGGTAAAAGTGCCTTTTTGAGAACGAGGTTTACTTATGTTGGCTGTGTGCTAAATCATTTCAAACCCTAAGTTGGAAGTTTGACTTTTCCAGTAGACAGATGTCATCATATGGAATGCATTGGTTTGGGGATTGATTTCTGTCATGGTTTGAATTGAAGGTGCCTTGTGCTTGGGCATTAGGAAGGGGAAGAAAATCCCAACCATGGAGGATTTAATAACTAAATATCACCTAGTTTGATATAGATTAAACAGGAATTTGCCAGGTTCTTGCAGGGATTTGAAAATGTCATAAATCTGTCATAAACCCTTCTCCATTTTATGAATAATAATAAAAAAAAGAAAGCTGTTGTGAAGGATGGTGGTTTGAAAACAAACTTGTTATACTGGAGGAACTAGGATTTAAAATGTAAATAGATCTTGTAAAATGACTTGCTTACTCCTGTGCATCTACTGGAACCTGCTTGTGATTGTTCTCATTTCCCTGTACCTTCCTGCAACGACAGAGACAGACCTCGCCTAATGTCCTTCTCAAATGCGTTTGATTTATTTTTTCCAGGGCGATGGCTCCCGACAGTTGGATGTTGTTCTGATTTGTTAGACTGAGAGTTTGATAGAACGCTCCTTGTTTCTTGCTGTCCCTGAACTTCTCTGATACCTCTGGAACTTGGTTTTCCTGCTGCGAATACAGACGTGCTACAGGTTAGGCTTTGATAGGGACAGGAAAGTAGGAGAAAGGGGGGATGTAGATAAAGAGCTATGGCTGAGAGAAGGGTCACCAGAGAAAGTGGTGAGGACAGGTATGCAGTATTTAATGTAGCTGTGGTGCTGGGGTGTGGTCTGTAATAAATGAGGTGTGTGCATAGAAATGCAGGAAGTTTAGGAAACAAAATGGAGGAACTTAATGGAGCAGGATGTGAAACCATTAAAAGGAAGGATAACCAACGCAGTGTGTGTACGACTGAATAGCTGTTGAGGAAAATCAGGAAGGAGATGATGGTATGAGTAAAATCAAAGTTCTTGTGTAGGAAGAGCAGCAAAGACCTGTGAAGTCTTTAGAAATGCTTGTTAGGCTGAGGTAAGATGCTTCATGTGGTTAAAGAATATAGCAAATGTCTTCTAGTCTGAGCCCAGTAGTTATTCTTTTGAGGAAAGAGTAAGTGGATGTGGAAATAATAAGGAAATGCTAAGGGATCTCGAACAGCAGGTCACAAGGAGCTTGCTGGCTTGCTATCTGATCAAAAATTTGCTGTCTTGTGCTAACTGGATGCTTTAATGAAAGCCAAATGGGGAAAGCTGGAGAGGATGACTCCAGAAGAGTTGAAGGATGAGTAAAGAACTGGCCAGCAACAAGTAATGACGTCGGATAGCTGTGAAAGTATTGGGCTGCTAGTGAGACTCCTGAGGGATCAGTTTCTGGGCTTTCTAAAGACAAGCATGGAAAAATAAACAAACAGGCCAGGGAGGTTGCAGGACTGTCATCTTAAGGAGGGCAAGATGTTTATGTGTAAGAGGACCCAAGTGTCCTTGGTGTGGAATTCATAGAGCCACAATGAAATTCAATTGTAACAGATCTCATGGCTTGCTGTGGGCAGCAGAATGGCAGAAATTCACCGCCTGGGTGTATTAATTGATAACAGAACTGATATTGCCTTCCAGGATGGTGTGATTTGACAGGCAACCACAATTGAAGCGATTACAGACTCTGAAGTCGGATACCAGTTGGACTGCGCTGTTTTATGTGCCTGACAAAAGTCTTCATCAGGGGAATAGTGCAACTATGAATTGAAACAATTCTACCTCTTCCCAGTTCTTCCCCACCTTATTCATCTTGTCTCACTGTTAATTAACATTTATGTAAATATGCAAGGAAGAGAAGGAAGACTGCCCTGGGAAAGAGGATAACTACCTGTTCATGTTGTGTAGGACTTTAGAAGCTGTTCTAGATAGATGATAGTCATGACTGGTTGCTTATCGTTCCCCTTGTATGCAGCTGATGTTTCTTCCACATTTAAAAACTAACAGCTCCTTAAAAGTTGCTTAAGTTTGTGAAAGAAATGGGTGTGATGGCATTGCCTTCTGGAGAATGGAACTGGGCGCCAACTGTGAGATCCTCTCCTGTTGCCTCCTTGAGGAATGACTGAAAGAACACCAGCATGGGCAAGTGAAATACAAATTTCCTCTTGTTTCACAGTAACCAAACAGCTGTCCTCTGGATGTGGAGTGGTACATTTGGGAGGGAAGCTGTAATAACCAGACAGGTCTGAATTTGAGATCAGTAGCTGTGTTCAGGGGTGTCACCACATTGTGGGCTGGCCTCATGCAGTGTCTGACAAGACCTGTGCATACAGGTTCTCTCTTCTGGTAACACACCCGCTTCATGCTGAGCACGCAGCTCTGGAATTTCTCCATGCAAATGGTATCCAGTGTAGAGGTGAAGCTGACTGCGTCCTTGAGTTGGGCTGGAAGGGACTGCATGGGTCTTGCAAAAGCTGGTGTGGTTACGATATTAACAGTTATGTTATTCTGATAAAGAATGTTAGTGCAGTGTGCCTGGAACAACCATATCTCAGTGTATACAGATGTGTGCTGGTACCTGGAATACAGCTGCAGAGAGGTGCCAGTACCTGTGTAGTGCTTGTTGGTTAGAGGAGATACAGGGGTCTTTAGTGTCTCATTAGGTCATCTTTAACTTTTTATAAATAAAAAGAAGCCTCGAAGGAAGAAGTTGATGGGTAAAAAATGAGTTATTGTTTCCTTGTTCTTTGTAAAACTTTCGACCCTAACTGTGATACAGAAATTAGTTGTAGAGGCTTTGAAAGCAGCAGAAGTCTGTGTATCGTGAAGCATGGTCCTCTGGCTGGTTGCCCTCCTGAAATAGTGCCCTCAGCTCTGGGAAAGTGCTACCTCTGAAAAGGGAGCCAGAACTTACTCAAAGTTGGCAGGCTTTCCCGGAAGGAAGATGGCAGGTAGGCCAAGCTTCCAGACTTAACTGCTTTGCTCTCTGTTAACAGTGAGTTCACGGTTGGTTGACTTGGTGTCACACTGTGCAATGTCAGTGGTGGCTGAAGGTGAGCTACCTGTACCCATGTGCAGCTTCTCCTGCAGTTCACGTCCCCTGGCTCTCCCAAGAGGAAGTCCCCAGGCCCTGTACTGGGATTACCAAGATTCATTCTGGAACAAGAAGGCTATGAAGTGGAGGTGAAACTCCAGGCTCTGTAAATGGGTGGTGCTATCGGCATCTATCAACCCTTCGTGTTAACATGCAGCTGGTATTTTGTGTTTGCTGGATCCTCTTGTGCACTGCTCTTCAGACTTCTTTCATCTGTAGTCAGTGCTGAAGCTGGAAGTTTCCTGAGGCTGAATTCTCACATTGGCTACTGTGTTTAATTTGTTGCATTCATTTCTCCCCTTCAGCACAGATTCCTTCTGGAATATCAGTTTTATTCCAAGATCCAAGTTCAGATTGAATTCTTGCTAAGCCTTATTGGAATTTGAAGTATTTAAAAGTTTGGTATTTGGTTGGGTCTTATCAAAGAAGTCACCTCTTTTCCAGAAGAGATTCCTGACCTTTAATAATAATTTGGAGTATTTCAGAATCCTGTTGTGTAATGTGACTCTTGGTTGCTTTATCATTCATTTAACTCCGGTAATTGTGTTTAAACTTGACATCTGTGCTTCTGCAAGCTTTCCGTACGTGTATCTGTGTGAGATGCAAACTTCTCCAGCAGCTCTCTGGCACTTGAGAGAAGGCCTGGTCTCATCAAGTGAGTGAATTTCTCTTGATATTGCCATTAATAATTGGTTTCTTCAGGCTGTAGAACTGGCACAGTGCTGGTTCTAACTGCAGTGTGAGGTGGTATTTTGCCTCTTTTAGGACCTAATAAGTGGGTGTGATTTTTCAGCAGTGAGACCTGGCTTGAGGTTGGTCCTTCCTTCCCACCCATTTCTTAACAGATTTTGTTGCCAAGCACAGAATTTGTTTTTCTAGCTCTCGCTTTGAAATGGGAGCTGATTTTGATGCATATGTTGCAAAGCACTGACAGTTTCTTTTATATCAAAATGGCATAGTCAGTCCTCTTTACTTAAAGAGTGTAATGAGTCTTAGCAAACAAAACCAGCCTGTCAAATAGTGACAAATATCTAGCAGTAAAGATTGTGGTGAAGAAACTCATTCCCAGTTCAGTTTGACAGAACCTGCACAGAGTTCCCAGTTTGTCCATTCTTTATTTTAAAGTTTTCCTCACCTTTCATTAAGACTGCTTGCAAGCTTGGATACCAAGAGGTGTTCACTCACTTGTTACACACAGCAGTGCTGTGAAGTCAGGCGCTGAGAACCATGAGACTTGTCTGAGCATTTCTGAGTGTTCAGTGTCCCAGCTAGAGTTATGAAGGAATAGAGGGTCACCTGTGTTCCTGCAGGACAGATTCCCTGGCCACGTGAGTGATTGCCTCTCTCGGAGTTTACAGTGCTGAGTTTATTTTAAAACAGTGGAAGTCACTTGATACTGCCGTCCTCGGAGCACACTGGAGATCTGTCAGACCAGATGGTATTGGTTCTCTCAGTGCCTTCGCTTTTCTCTTTTATAGCTGTAGTACCTGCTGTTTTCTGTGGAAAACAGTTCCTGCTCTCCTCCTGAAGTACTTGCGTGTGTAGATTGGCCTTTTCAAGGTTTTTGTTTGTACTGTCACTTCCATACTTCCTAATCCTCTGGTTCAGCTTTGTCTTTGATTGGACTGAATTGAGCTGTGATCAGAGTCCTCCTAGGTTTACTTAGAAAGCAAGTGGCAAGCAGTGTCCTCTGTATGGACAAGTGGGTTAGATTCGATCCAGGGATACTTAGTTTGAACATTGCTGCTGTTGGGACATGCTGGAGAAGAGGGAGAACATGACATGTGAAAGTGTTTTCAGAATACTTGAAGCATTGGATGTTTCCACTATGACATACGAATGCTGGACTCTGTGGAGCTGTTACTTTTCTTTATTTGCTGGTGTTGAAAATAATCAATGCACATATTGAAGCTGATACTATAACCCTGGAATCCCTGCCTCTGGGAAATAAGGCGGTGAAGTTACTGGCAGTGGATATTCCATCATGGATAGGAATTCTTACTCATCACTGCAGCAGCTCTCTGTCCACCAAGGGATTGCTGCTGGAGATCGAGAAGAGCAAGCTGATGTGAGATGGCTGTGGGACATCCCCCTCTGCTATGGACAAAGACTTTCTTCTAAAACTGTGTTGTTGGAAATTACTTGTTGGGAGATGTGTGGCACTTGGAGTGGAATTATGTCTTGCCAACACATACAGGAATTACTGTTCCAAATTTGCTCACTGCCTTGGTTCAGTAGGGCAGCGTGTGTGTATGTAGGACAGCGGAGATGCTTTGTGTACTGCTTGGGGTAGGACTGCAGAGTTTCCACACCCTGAGCCAAGCACAAAGGAAAGGCAAGGTGCAGATCAGCGACTGGCACACAGTAAACCCTTCTTAACCACCGACTGGAGTTGTTCCTCTGCCAAGGTCTAGATAAGAGCGTTTGCTTTAAACCTCTGCTCTGAAGTGGTGGCTGCTGGCTGTGTGCTGTGAATGAGATTTTTGTCAGGCACCTCCTTATGACTGCGGCTCACTCTTGGGGATTAATTGAGGTTGCAGAAACAATACTTTGGTTTTGAAAAGTTACAGGCTTGCAGACCTCCCTACATGTTTATTTCTTTACCCTGCTGGTTGCATTTGTCATGTGGATGACACATGACTTGAGTGAAAATCTTCCTAGGCTAGAGCAGTGTTCTCTGTTAAGCACCACCATGGTGTTCTGGTGGTTGCCATCTGCCTTGCAGGAGCAGGAAAGGAAATGGTGAATTCCTAGTAGAAATTTTCCACTTGCTTAGCTGATCACGCTGTATCTCGTGTAACTTAAAACCTGGGACAAAAGCAGGCATTTCTCATCCATTACGTTAACTGGCAGTGTCTGGCCTGTACAGACTTCATAGTCCTGGTCAACTGGCCAGCCAATTAGTACTTCTTGCAGGTTTACACAGTTGAAAACAGTTCCAATTCCTCCTGTAACTTGGAAAGCATAGGAAAACTGGAATATTGGAAATACTTGCGCTAAGCTAATTTTGACTATTACTTCAGTCCATTCTAGAGCATAGATTAGTGAGTAAATCTTACCAGATCCCTGAGGTGTATTTAAGGAAATAAAAGAGAGAAACTGCTAAACCTTGTTGTAGTGCTGCTTTGCTGACAAAGCCACAGGGATATTAACTAACTTCCTGAACATCTGATTTGTGGCTTGTAGAGACATGTGGCAGTCCAGATCCAGTTATGGCTACTGCAGCGTTTTTGTGCTGTCTTTTTAAGTAATTCTCCACTGGTTGATGCAAGAGCTGCACTGTTTCCTTTGTTCCTTTTGCAAGTCTCAGAAGTGTGAGGTAATAGCTCCAAATTGCTGGTATCTTCAGATTTTTCTTCTGGAGTCAGATTTTACTTCCAGTTCATGTATCAGCTGTTTGGCTGATATTTGGTCTACTCGGGGACTCTGTACTGGAGGTACCAGAGCTTTTCAAAACCAGTAAGTCTTTCTGTATACAATTGGATGAGTACCAATACAATGCAGAGCATGTTCCTACTTGGTGGCCTCTGTGACAGGTCTGCAGAGCAAATGATGGGGAAGTTCTGCCGAAGGTCTCTGGCACTAATACAGTGTCTGTTGGGAACTATACTGTGAATGTAGTGGGGGTGGTGTCGAGGAAGGGCAAGGGGGTTTGTTTGCTTATGCGAAGGAAATTAGTTGAATTGAGTCGAGTTCAGTGAACAAGCAGCAGCTCTGATGTTTTCTGTTTTTTGTTTTAGTGCCACAATGGCAACTGCACCTTACAACTATTCCTACATCTTTAAGTACATCATTATTGGTAAGTATCACAGGGCGTGTACCTATTTGTGTCAGTGTTTATCTGCATGACAGCTGCCCACAACCTCTGCTGCTCTTGGCTCTTGCATGCTGCTTGCAGTAGTGGTTCCTGTCCAACTTCAACTTCTCACAGACCACATGTGCTCCGAAGCTTTACTGCTGAGTTACTGTTAAAAATAACTGTTCTTCTTGACTGACACGCTACTCTATTCTCGATCTTCACTGTTATGGTCATGATGCTCAGCCTTCTGCATAGCACTCGAGAAAAAGGCATTCTAAAAACATGTGCATGCGGTCCTTTTATCCCTGAATTAAGGTTATATTTAGAAAAATTGCTAAATCCATTTGACATAGGAAAAATGTTACTGGGAATCACCACAGCTGGGTGTTGATTCAGGTTCGCTATAGCACTCTGCCTCTGCATCATTGGCCTGAAAGGTCGTAGAATCTCTCTTGGAAGCAAAAGCACTAATTGGAATCCATTGCTTATAAACCTGTGTTGGGCTCTGTTTTGTGTTTAAATGTTGCTTTTAGCTGTGGCTGCTTTGGGTGTTTAGAGTTGGGGACTTGATTGCATCTATTAATGTCCTGGAAGAACTGGTCTTGTTAATTATTTAATTCTTAATGATCTTGTGCAGGTGTAAGTGATCTGCAATCTTACTGTGATGGTTTGTAAGTCAGGCTCCTGTGACAGTGGCAGCCTGTGGAAAAGGTGGCTCTTAAAAAAAAATCTTGCTATTTCTCATTGTTAGTGTTGTGTAAGTGGATTGGTGGAAGTGGAGTGATTTCTTGGTGTGTTCTGATGGTTGTCAGTATTATTGGTGTCCTCTCCAGTAACTGCAAGTCAGACAGGAGCAGGACAAACACGCAGAAGGTGGGTTTACATTTCAATGTTTCTTACAGGTCTGCTTCTTGTGAAATATGGCTGCAAAATCAGCAATACAGATTAACTCTTTTGGATGTTCTTCTCCACCCTTGCTTGCAACCCTGTGCCTGTTACCAAAGCTGTAGCGCAGAAGTTGTCAGTATGAGGACCATAGCCAGGTGTAGAACTCTGCCCTCTGGGCCAGAGAAGGAAACACTTTTTGTCTCTGTACTATTTGTTCGGGGATGAAGAAAATGTGCTTGTTGCAACAGTGATGTGGTGTCAGCCTTAACCATTCTTTCTGTAACAGGGGACATGGGTGTAGGAAAGTCCTGTTTGCTTCATCAGTTTACAGAAAAGAAGTGTGAGTATTTAAATTCACGATATTTATTCTAACTGGTGTGCTTCATCCCTCTTTCCTGCCTCTTTTTCTTCCATCATGCATGAGCTTGTGGTGTCTGTCTTAATCTGTATGGGTTTGTGTTGTACTTGGTCAGAATTGTTTTCACTCTGGCAGATGTAGGAACAAAATGTGAATGGTCAGACTGCTGCTTCAGGCAGTCCTTCCCCGGGATGAGTGGGAAGACAAGTCTGTTTAAACAGTTTTCCTGAGGAACTTTGATATGGAACAAAGTAAAATCTCTTGTCTGAAAGTTGCATGTTTTCAGTATTGGTGTAGCTTGAGCACAAGCAGTTGGTAGTGTTTTGGTGCTTCAAGGACTTCAGAAAGAGAAAACAGATTTGTTTAAGTTGCCCTGTCCTCTTCTGTAGCCACTGTGACTCCTGACGCTGGGGCTGCTCTGTGTGATGGGGTTTAAGGCTTCCTGCAATGTCTCAGCTGTAACATTTTTCATTTTTGTGTATGCTATAATGACTGATGAAGAGCTAGCTTCAGTTCTTCTTAATAATGTGTGTTGCATTGGGGTTTGCAGGGGCTTATTAGCTCTTACAACTTTCCGTGAAGCTCGCACTCAGTGGATAAGTCTGTAGGAATTAATTAGTACAAAGTCACCCTTTGCTGTGTGCTACACGAGGTATGGCAGAGACCTGACAGCTGGTGCTAGCAATGTCTTTGTAGCAAGGAGGCCTCCTGTGAGAAAGATCTGATCATTGCTCTTGTTCTTCATGGCAGTTATGGCGGACTGTCCCCACACAATTGGTGTTGAATTTGGCACAAGAATAATTGAAGTTAGTGGCCAAAAAATTAAACTACAGATTTGGGATACAGCAGGCCAAGAGAGGTTCAGGGCTGTCACACGAAGCTACTACAGAGGAGCAGCGGGAGCGCTCATGGTCTACGACATTACCAGGTAAGGTGCATTTCGTACTGCAGCTCCATGTGCTGGGCAAGCGATTGGGGTGCCACAACCTCTTACATACAGTCTGGTCTGTTCCCTTGGCTTGATCTCATGGACTCTGTCTCTGCCCTTTTGTGTGAAGCTTACCACATTGTATCTAAATACATAAGTATTCAGAGAACTGAAAACGAAACACAGAATTATCAGACAGGCTTTTCTTGGGGAAACTCCTCTGCTGAGGATCACACTGTTCCAGGCCTTGACTTGCCTGTGTTGAAGCTGTTACAGAACTGGCTTTGTCCTTAAAATCTGTTCTTTGGTACATGGCTTTTTCTCTTCCTGGGAGGCAGTGGATGCTGTTGCTCTCCTGGCAGGAGTGCTGTGGGAGCAGGCACAGAATAGAACCTTGCCTCTGTCGCAGTGGCTGTGTGAATGTGCTGTGGGTGAGAAGTCTTCCTGCCAGGCCCCTTTCCAGGCTGGTCCTCCTACAAAACCAGACTGCATCGAAGCTGTCCTACCTTCCTCTTATAGATAAAAATTATAGGTGATGCTAAAATACAAACTAATCAGATGCGCAACGTGAAATGCTATGGCTTTCATGTCTCCTGTCTTACTTTGGGGATGTTCTTGATATTCTTAAAGCACCTCTTTTTCTGCATGTGTAGGTATATCTGCTGTTTGTTTACATCTTGATTAAAACCTAAGTAATCTTTCTTCCTGTGGGGTGTTGCCTGAGAGCATTTGTCAGGAAACCCTGGCATGTGCTGTGTAGAGAACAATGTAAATGTCCTTGTGCAAGCTTAAAACCTGCAGCCCTGGAGGTGGGGACCTGCTCCTCCCATGTGTTGAGAGTTGCTCTGTGGCTTCAAAGTTGATTTGTTGAAACCTGGGTCAGAGTCCAAAGAAGATGCAACTGCTGCTTTGTCTTTGTAGAGCCTGGGGAGAGCAGGGATGGCAGACATTGGGTGTTGAATTGATGCCAACTGTGCTGTTGGCACGAACGTGTTTTAAGGGATGCTGTAGCTGAAACTGTGCTCCATTGGTTCTTTGCAGAAGAAGTACGTATAATCACTTAAGCAGCTGGCTGACAGATGCAAGGAACCTCACCAATCCAAATACTGTAAGTTGGGCTTTATGTGGTTTCAAACAGGATGGCTGCCGCTGAGGTGGAAGGCTTAGGCCACAGCATCTGCAGTAGTAGCAGTGTTCGCATAACTAAGCTGCCTGCGTTCACTCAGTTATTTAGCTCTGAGTTACCCGCTGTCCCCATTGTGCAATATCTGGTGATTCTCTTCCCTTCATGCAGCTGGAGGGAATGTGGAGGCTCCTGTGCAGGAAAGCATTGGTTTCTTCTAGGAGTCTGGTTGTGCTGCTCGCCTTTCAGGGGCCTGTGCTCAGCAGCTGGCAACAAAGCTGTGATTAACTCGGAACAAACCTTAACTGTTGCTGCTCCTTCTTTCTGCTTCGTGGCAGTGATGAGGTGAATGCAGTCTTGTCTTAGACTGGAAAACAAACCGGACTCCGGCTGAGCTGACCAGACTCTCTGGAGGGGTTGGGGGAAGTGGTTCTGCGTCTTTTTGGCCACATCACAAAACTGTTTTCCTTCAGTCTTTTTCTGAATGCCCCTAAAGTACTTGAGCACGAGGCTCTCGGGAAGACTCTGCTGTTATGAAAGAGAACTCTTAAAGATTCTGGCTGGATCAGCAGATGATTAAACAATTAGAAGTAATGCAGAGTACAGCGCTTGTGAATAAAGAGTAGGCCCACTGCTGGTTAGGACCTTACCTCACAAGAACAGCCTAACACACTTGGAAGTGCCAGTGGGAGATGCTATCCCTGACTTTACAGCAGGGGCACTGCTGGAGCAGCATGTTCCTCACGGTGCAGGGCTTGGCTGTTAGACATTTCTCTGTATTTCCTTTGGGCTTTTGTCTTATTCATCATGCGAGGGTAGTGGAAAAGCTAATGAGTTTTGTGCCAGACTAACTTTCTCTCCTCTGAACTAGGTGATAATCCTCATAGGAAACAAAGCAGACCTGGAAGCACAGAGGGATGTTACGTATGAAGAAGCCAAACAATTTGCTGAAGAAAATGGTGTGTTTTTTCTCTGGAGCTGTTACATTTCCTACAAGATAGCAGTGTTAAAGTGAATCTTTAGCACTGATAGCTGCAAGCTTTCACTGCCAGAGTAATGTCATTACACGTATAAACTTGTACAGTGCCTCTGACAGTCTGGCTCTAACTGTTCTTAGCTCTAGAAATCAGCTTGTGTCCTGATGCCTTAACTTAGTCACAAAATGCTGTTTAGCGCTAAGATAGTCTCTTGCATGTGATCTGAAGGTCTCAATGTGACTGGCTTGGGGCTCTTTGAAGTGTATTGTGCATTGACTGTTCAACCTCTGTTTCCAAACAGGTTTATTGTTCCTCGAAGCAAGTGCAAAAACGTAAGTTGATTTTGTTAAGAGTATGTCTTGGATGAGATCTGTGTAAGAGGAATATTTTGATTGTGACTAAGTGCAGCCAGAGAGCTCAGGTGCTAGGAGGGTTCTACAAATACAACCCCAAAGCACTTGTGAGTTCTTCTAGGGTAAGGTGTGTGTAGCAGTTTCCAGCGTGTCAGCTTGGACGTGCAGGGAGATTAGACCACTTGCTCCACTTCAGGCAAAGACCAGTTGAATTCAAGTGAGCTGGTTTGGTGCAGAGACATCATTGGATCATACAGTGTGTGCGTGTGGGCACAAGTGGCTCCTAGTTAGACATCCTTCCCTCGGATGTTTCAGGCTGTTCTGTAGTGAGCGGTCATTCCTTTCAGTCGCCTAGAGGAGTCACTGCACTGTGCTTGTAGCAGCCTGTGTGGGCTAGGAGCCTGCTGGAATGCAGGGTTCAGCCCTCCAGTGGCAGGAGGAAACATGGTTCCAACTGGCACCTTTGTTCATGGAACTTCTTAACCAAAAGGTTTTAATCAGTAGTAGCTCCCCTGCCTTTCAGCCTCTTTCAGAACTGCACTGTGCACGTGGCTCAGTGCCTTAGCTTGGTTTTGCTGGTTGGTGTTTTGGCATGTGTTTTTATTCCTGGCTAGTCCTAGAGCTTTAGGGGCTAGGAGGTGAGTTGCCCTGTCCCAAGGTGTTATCAAACACTGATATATCTGCTTTATGTACCACAAGCTCTTGCATGTCAGAGGGCAGGGTAGCAGCTGCATGGAGTTGGTGACCTGTCCCCGCCAGCTGCCCTCATAACATGATGCTGTTTTTGGAGTGTGACCCCAGTAACTCTTGCTGCTCTCTCGTAGTGGAGAGAACGTTGAGGATGCGTTCCTGGAGGCTGCCAAGAAAATCTACCAGAATATCCAAGACGGAAGCCTGGATCTGAACGCTGCAGAGTCAGGCGTACAGCACAAACCGTCGGCGCCGCAGGGAGGGCGGCTAACCAGCGAACCCCAGCCCCAGAGAGAAGGCTGTGGCTGCTAGTGACCTCTTCCCTGGCTCCATTCCTGACCCTCCACCTCTGTCTGCTGGAAGTGGTGCTTTCGACCGCTTCCCTGTCTTCTGTACATCTTACTGGGTTTAATTAAAACTCTGAGACAAGTTTAACACAGTACTAAACTGCTAAACAACCTTAGATGTAATCAGGTTATCAAAGGCAAGTAGAGTAATAAAACCTCTCCTGCATGGTAAATCTAGAAGTTTTTTTTCCTTGATTGTCCTTGTGATAGTGTCACCGATCCATAATTTAAACGGAGCACTGATGCTGGACTCATGATTTCACACTTTCGCAGGGCTTTGTCTCGTACGGTTTAATTTTATGGTTCTTGGCCTTTCTCCCCCACCTCCAACTGTTTGAGCTGTCCGTAGTACAGGGTGAGTTTTGCTGTGAAATGACTCCGATGGTAGCAAGGGGCTCTGTATCCAT
The DNA here is from genome assembly GCA_033558105.1 of Coccyzus lansbergi. Classification (NCBI taxonomy): domain Eukaryota; kingdom Metazoa; phylum Chordata; class Aves; order Cuculiformes; family Coccyzidae; genus Coccyzus; species Coccyzus lansbergi. The sequence continues at coordinate 691,995 of JAUMJK010000501.1, read as the reverse complement.
GTGCTTTTGTTGAAGGAATTCCCTGGGGCGTGTCCCGGGGGCCGAGGGGGGCTCGTGCAGGGCAACAATCCTTTCTTGTGTTCATAGCTTTATGTCTTTTTTTGCCACTTTGATCCATTACATTTGTTAACAGAACGTAAATATGTATAAAATCAGAAGGAACCGAGCTAACAGTTAAATACATCCTGTGTAAATGATTTTAATGCAGAAAATGCTGACTGGCACTAGGACAGTATCTGAGACTCTGTCGGTCTGTACAGTGTGAGCTCTGACTGCGCTGCCCTGCTAGGACAGAGAGCGATGTCATGCAGAGCACTAACCTGGCTTCACTCTGCGCTGTCGGTAGTGGCTGCTGGGCTCTAATTCCGATGCAAAAATTAACACTAGTGGAACCATCTCTCATCCCTGCGCTGTGGTGTATTCCTGACATGTTACTAACCCCGCTCGGTGCAGTCGGCAGCCTGCTAACCCGCTTTTCTCCTTGGTAAGCGTTTGGCATTATTGACTTCCTCGCAGCCTGTACAAAGGCCAGTTCTCTCTCTTGCATACCTTACGCTTTTCTACCTTTGACAGGCAGAAGCCGAGCTGGGCAGTTGGACAGTGCGTGTGCTCTCCAGGGGTTTTAACTGCTCTTGTATTTGGTCACAGTCTGTGCGAGGGTTTCTTCACAAAGCTTTTGAGTTTGCCCTTCATAGGTGACACAGCTGGTAATGCTTGTGACAGGGAGACTGGGGCTGGGGATGTCACTGAGCACCTAGTGGGGTTTGCTGGAGTGTGTCTTCACCTGGTCAAATCCACATGGTTTAACAACACAGGGTTTAAAAATGGAGGAGGGTGAGAGCTTCACCATAATTGATATCCAGCTTGGGTCTCGCTGCATTCAAAATACAAAGCAGTGTTAAAATCCCTCTCTAGACACTAACACTACACTATGTTCAGATGTGTAACCAGTGGTACCAGCTTATTGTACAGTCAATGTTAAATAAAAGCCCAAACTGGAATGTGCAGCCAATAGGATCTGGGTAACTTGTGCACTGTCCCTTTGTTCTGTCTGGTCAGTCCTTCACCTGCTCTCCCTCAGTAGCTGGGGCTGTTCAGGAGCTCCAGCCCCTGCATCTGCTTAGCCCGGGCTTGCACCGCCGAGGGTTTGCCCAGGGACCACAACCGCCGCTGCCTGAAGCAAGCGTTCCCACGCCTGCGGCGGTTGAGGGGCAATGCCGGTGTTCCCGAGCACGTTACAGTGGCTCTTCCCGTTCTGTCAGCGAGAGGCTCTGTTTGGACTGCTGTACTCATTTGGTGTAACGATGCTATTAATCTAAATATTTGTAAATAAAGTTCCTGTATCTAGATAAACTGCGGTGCCGTGTGCTGTGTGCTCTGGCCCTCTCCTCCTACACTGCCCCCTTCCTGAGGGGGCTTCTTTAACAGGGATTGCTGCTCTTTTCCATCGACCACACAGCCCCAAAGCTGCCCTGCAGTGGCTCGTGTTTGCCTGCAGTCAGGCTATGGCTCCAGGAAAGTGTCTCAGTAAACTGCTGGCAGAGGTGTGCGAGAACTGCTGCTGGTTTGCATTTACCTGCTCTTGTTTAATCTTTTAAGATGGATCATCAGTGGTAAAAGCCTCCTGGGCTGCTCACAAGAGGCTGCAGGGCTCTTCTGGAGCCCAGGGAGGGTGGTTAAGATGTAAGAGGCCAGGGCCGGAACAAGCAGGCAGTGCTGGGTCAGTTTCTCAGTGTCAGGGAAAAGGGAGCAAAGGTTTATGGTCATTGATAGGGAGAAGAATGGGCAGAGCCTCTCTCTCAGTGCACGGAGTCGGGGGAAAGGGTCAGTCTGGGCTGAGGATCCTGCTGGAGGAGAAAGAGGTTCTTTAAGATAGCCCTGTCCTCCATCGAGGCAGTAGAGCTTCATAGATTCTTCTAGGCAATGTCCCATTTCCTGCTGCCTTGAATGCTTTACAAAGTGGTTTCTCCACTACTAAGCGAGACTAAGTTCCTTGGAAGTTTACGAACCCATTAACCATAGTCCCACCCAGGTCTATGCTTCTGAAGGAGCTGGTCATGGCTACAGCAGCCACACCAACCCCAACCCCAGACGAGCCTCAGCCAGGAACAGCACAGCAGCACAACCACCAGCCAACCCTGGCTAAAAGCAAGCATCCAGCACTGAAGTTTATTTTAAGTATTCAAAAATAATTGTATTTAAGACAAACATATATTTGGCAACAGGGAAACTGAGAACTCTTAAAAGTTTGAAGTACCAACTGCCAAATGCATACACTTAAACAGGAGAAATTGGTCTGGACATTCAAATCCCCATTTAAGAAAGTCTTTAAAACCCCTTATATAAATACAACTTGACACAGAAGTGCACAGTAGGGAGCAGCCCTGGAGCCTGCTCTTGTCAGTGGTGGCAAAACCTGTGAGGTAGAAATCTTCAAAGGTAGGAGGCAATGGTTCAGGTCCCACCCACACAGCTCTAGCTGCTCAGACTGGACAATTATTAAAAGCAGAAAACCATTCCTGAAAGAGCGAGGAGGGCAGGAGCTCACGGTTTGAGCTGCTCAACCCAGGAACAGCTCTCGCCAGCACTTTGTTTGAAAATGCCCGTGTCCAGGAACCAAACCAGCATGGAGCAGGAGGCAACCACAGGAACTCTTCCACAGGCCTGAGAACCCGCACCAGCCCTTGGGCTACCGCTAGCAAACAGGACAGCCAGGGCTCCAGCCACAGCCACAGCCCCAGCAGTGCCACAGCTACCTCTCACCTCGGGCCCTCGCTGAGATGCTCCTCGCATGCAGGAACATGGGGAAAGTGCAGAGCAGCCTAGAAAAAGCAGGAAAAGGGAGTCTGAGTCATAAATCAATGGCTTCAATTAAAGTCACATTAAAAAAAAACTAAGAAAAATATAAATTTTTAAACAATTAAAAAAGTCAAAAACCCCAAACCAAGCAATATGAGGAAAACACTTTTCAAAGAAGCAGCTGCTGCCAGACCGCCCTCAGTGCTCCGAGGGCAAGCACCCGGCTCTCCTGGACCGCAGGTGAGCTAGAAGTGATTAAACCCCCTGCAGAGATACTGTAGGCAGCAGAGCATCACCTGGGGCTTGGTTAAATGCACAACATCGGGAAGGGAGGGCAGGCTGCAGCTGTAGGAGAGGAACTGTGACTCTGAGGAGGTGCTGCTGACGAGCTCATCCAGGGCGTCCACCTGCCGCTGCAGGCTGTGCAGGGTGCCTTCCGTCTGCCGCTTCCCGCGGATCAACACTTCCACTTGCTTGGACAGGCAGTGCCGGAGCTGCGACTAAATACACCCAGAGTTCTGCTTAGAGCCAGTTTGCATCAGGTTCAACAGCAGCTGAAGAGTCTGATGCTCTTAAAAATTAAGCCTGAAGGGAGGTAATGCTAGAGTCAAACCACAAGCAGATGGCAGCAGGTTTACAAGTGAGTTTAAATCATTCACCTCCTCCCAAGTCAAAAATAAACTCTGGTTTTATGGCCTTGCTCTCACCTCAAGCAGCTCAGGGTAACAGGTGAGCTCTGACTGCCCCTGTCCCTCACCTGTGCTACAGTGATCGCAGGGGTTCCCGAGCTGGTGTTTGTCACATTGCCAACACACTGCAGTATGAATCTTGTCAGAACACTCAAAAATCCAATTAACTGCTAATTAAAATTATTCATCTTGATACAGTGTGCAGTTACTAGGTCTGTGTTGACGCCCAAAGACGCTGGGGAAGCAGCCACATGGACAGAGGGCACCTGCCAGAGCTGCTGAAGGCATTTTCCAAAGGGACCCAAGGACCCACCAGGGCGACAGGGAAGGGAGATCCCACCTTCAGCCGATCCTCATACTGCTGCAGTTTTTCCCGGAGAGCCTCTCCTCGCCACTGTTCATCCTTCTGGAAAGAAAAGCACATTCAGCAATGGAGCATCACAGCAATAGGTACCGTGTGGGGACACAGCAGCATTTTACCAGTAAGAAGACTTTAGAAAAATTCAGCTTTTCTTCCAGCGAGAGGAGCCCTTTATCAGCAGCAGCAAAGGGGCTGGTCTCCTCCCAGTGATCAGATCCACACAGCAGACTGCCCTCTGCTTCAGAAGATGCTTCCAAATCTCCCCGTGGTTCCAGACAAGACAGGCCTGAAGATTTGAACTCTGTCCTAATTTCATCTTCAACCTCCAGTTTAAGCAATGTTGCTGCATCCTCAATTTCCCTTTGTCTTTTTTCCAGGTCGTCTGGAGTTTTAACCTGCATCACAGAACACACTCACCACTCGGCCCTCATCTTATAAATCTATCAGCAGTTCAGAGGGATTTTCCTGTATAACTGAACAAGGCTTAATTGGGAAATGGTTACACGTTAACCATCACAGTCACAAGTTACAACCCTAAGCCTGATAGTAATTAACTTTGCCTACAAAGCCCCTCCAAGGGCAAGAGAGGCAACTTCTTTCCATTAAAGGACAAGGAGGGGTCAGACAACATGGAATCACCATTTAAATTCAAGTATCAAAAGAAAACAATGTTGGCCCAGGTTGGTACCAACAAGCAGTGAAGTGTCTACTGAGCAGCTCTGAGCTTTGATAGCATTTAGTAATTTGTTTAAATTATGACTTCTTCAGGCTCTGTTTTACTGGGTAAAAGGGGTTGATCCATTTGGACTGGCCTAAGGGTGGCTGAAGCTTGGAAGGCTGCTTTCCGAGCGTGACAGCCCTACACCAGCAGCTCCACACACGGCCCAACGGCTGCAGTTGGTTTGTTCCGTTTTTAAGCCAGGATTACTGAGCTGCCTGATCCTACTGCTCGTTACCAAAGCTTAACTTCCCCGGAGCTGAGAAAATCACACGGCAATTTTAAGCAGCTCTATTTCTAACTGTGACACAGCAGCAGGAGGAGATTCTAACCCAATACAATATAAATTTGTCTGGTAGATGCTTTCCCTCACGCTTGTCTGTCCTTGGCCACTGGGCAATATATACCTGAGTGTGGGGATCCACATAGTCCTGCTGGCTCTGGCCAAGCTCGTTGGTAAGGCGCCTGCCTCGGTCGTGGTTACTGTGTTCTACTTGCTCAGCAGCTGCAGCATCACTCTGCACACAGTTATTTTCATGCTTTTGTTCCTAGGGAATGCAGAAAGATTGGCTGCTACTGTGAGCAGCCACTGCAGGGAAGTGAATCACATAACACAATTTCTTCCATTTAAAAGGCAGAAGCAGCACTTAAAAAAAGAGTAACTAGAGGTGTTCTGCAGCACAGTCTGGAAAGACCAGAGTCTGGTTGCCTCAAGTTCTGTCTAGTCATTAAATTCACGTATTGCTTTGTCCCTCCTGGATGGAAAATCATTGTTCTACAATTTTACTGCTTAAAAATAACTCAAATCCCCATTCTCCTCCCCTCAGCCAGGACTTACGTGCAGTTTTCTTTCCAGCCGCAGCCTTTGTATTTTCATTGCTCCTTTCAGACTCGAGATGTGTTTCTGTGCTTTCTTCCTCTCTGACGCCATCTGAGCTTGGAGGTGGTTCAGCTCAGACTTGGAGACTTCTAGTTCCTTTTGAAGAGCCTGGATTTCTCTGGTTTTTTGTTGTAACTGTAATTCTTTTTCCGAGAGCTGATGTTCTGCAATTGACATTTTTTAAAACCAAGCCTGATTAGCAGAAATGTCCAAGTCTTGGCAAGTTTCCCGCACATCAGGTATTTTTCAAACACATTAATGTGCTGAGCAACACTTTGTAAAACACTGAGAAAAGGTGAGAGTGGCCAGAATGCTTGTTGGCTTTAGAATTTCAATTCCTTGAGCAAGTCAAGTCAAGGATTGAGAGTCGATCCATGTCAAACCACATGAGATTAACAGAAATATTTGCTGGTTTCATTATACTTTGAACCCACAGATGGAAACAATTTTATTTGTGTAATGAATCTTACTGCTTTTCCTGACAGTTTCTTCAAGTGCTGCACGTTGGGACTCTTCTCTTTCCAGCTTCCTGAGGTTTTCTTCTGTCAGCTTCACTTTTGCCACTGCCTGCTCCAGTTTCTTTTGTTGATACGTTACTTCCTTCTCCAACAGGATTTTCTCATCTTTCATGTGAGCAGTATATTCTTCCAATTTTCTTCCTTCGTGCTCTGCATTCTGTTTGAGGTCATGAAGAATCTGTGCAAAAAAAAAAACCCAACCCACCACTTCAACCTTTACCCACTACCAGCTCAGTGAGAGCCGATTTCACCACCAGAAAGATATGACAGAGGTTAAAGCAGCATTAAATTGGGAAGAACTGTAGTCTAATACTCCCTACTAACAACAGAAGTTTACCAGTTCTTGCCTCTCATTTTTAAGACAGCTCCTAAGGTTTATCTTTTGGTTGATACTTTACTGAAACAGCTCTGGCAACGTCAATTAATTTTACTAAAGGAATCTAAGATTAAGCTCTGATTTTTGTGAACGGCTGATGGTCTTTGCACAGAAATACTCTAGAAGAAAACAAAAACTACCTGCCAATAGTGATCTCTTTGAAATCAAAAGGAAACTTCAGGATAAAAAAAAAACCCTGGATATTTTTCTGCTTAGTTTGGACTTAGAGAATGCAGCTGGAGTTAAGATGGGATTGGTTTCACTGCAGCATTTCAATCCGCTACACAGTTTGCTCATCCCCCAGGAGAAAGGAACAGCATGGCAAGTTCTCTGAGCTATATCCAGCTGCAGAGAAGAACCCGCACCAGTCCATCTCCTCACCCACCTCTGCTGCCCCAGCAGCCACCACCAGTGCTGCCCAGTGCCCACCAGCCCTCTGGGGTCACTGATTTCACAACAATTTTGTTATCAGCTCAGGAGGACCCTGCCAAGGAGGCCACAGTGTTCCCTAAACCACCACTGAATGCTGAAGCCTTTTGTTCACTGCTGCCCCTCTAAAAGTGAGGCTTCGTGTTTCTCAAAACACTGGTATTATTTGTAAACTTGCACCTGAAACTTAGTTGCCTGCATTATTTTAGAGGTCAGGCAAAAGTGCAATAAGCCCAGCAGGCTCGTTACCGCTTCTTGTTTGGCGAGTTCTCCTTCCTTCTCTTCTATCTCTTTCTGGAGCTGCTGCAATTGGTTCTCCCTCTTTCTCTGCCTCTCTTGGCAATCCTTACACTTCTTCAGGTACTGCCGGATTTCTTCTTTCAGGGCTGCTTTCTCTCTAAGCAGCTCTTCCCGATGCCTGGTATTATTTTCCAGATCCTGCAATATAAAACATAAGAGTGACAACTACCTGGTGAGAGTACCAGCTCTCTGGCCAAAAGGCTTGCACTTGAAACAACATTAACTGATCACCCCTAATCACATTGAACATTACCTTCTACTTAAATCAGCCATGGAGGGAATTTAAAAAAGCATTTTCTTTCTAAGAGGCAACAAACCAGGGTGATTTTGCCTCTATCTGGACTGTCTTCCAGAAAGAAGATGAATTCCAAACCAAACAAATCCACCAAAAAACCAAACCCCCACCAAAATAAACAACCCAAACCCCAAACCGAACCCAGCCACACACTCTTAATTGGGCAGCAACAGCCTAACGAGGAGAGTCATGGCAGTTGCCACATACACTCAGAACCCCAGCATCACCCTCGGTTGGTTGGGTACCTACAGTAGCCATGTGGCTTCAGACTCAGCAAGAGCACAGCAGGCAACCAGAGTCTTGGTTGAGCTGGTTTGGCCTTGATGAAAATCAGGTCATGGACTCTGAGCTGTGGTGAACAACATCCCTAATTCCTGTGTGACCATCCACTCCCTACGTGAAACTCAGGACGTCTCTCCCCCAAACTGACCTGTACTACCAACTGAAGCTGCTGCCTGGAACCATTTAATTCTCCTTTCAGGGCTTCTAGTTCTTCCTTTTTTTCTAGAAAAAGGTTTGACAACAAAAAACTTTGATCAGCAATGTGAGATACCCATGCACATATATCATCTTTTCATGAATGAAAAACAAGTTTGGAAATATCCATCTTTTTAACATGTTAAATACTTTGTGCCTGAGCAGGTTGGATATTTACTATCCTACAGTTCAGTTAGTGTATCTTATAACACAATATTCCAGCTTAACACCAAAAATAGACCTTTACCTTGAAGATGCTTCTGTACAACAACCATGTCTCCATTCAGCAATTTTTTTTGTTTGTTCAGTAGGTCGACCTCCTGCTGCAGGCTTTTAACATCCAATCCTGTTTTCTCTACACTGGTCAACACAGCTCTGCTGCTCTCTTCAGCAGCAGCCAAGTCCCTGTAAAAGGTAAATGTATATTCTCATCTTGCTGAAAGCACTCGGTGAGGACTCTGAAACCAGCTGCATGTCAGTAAGAGCTTCCTCTGCTCAAGGGGATCAAGCAGTGGTGACAAGAGCAAGACAGCTGTCCTGTTCCAAGACTTCACATTCTGATTTCCATAGCGTTTCTCATCACACTCATTCGTCAGCTACGCATTTGTCAGCTACCCTGCTGAACACTTTGTGTGTCTGCTGTACACATGCTTAAAATAAACCTCCACAGGATACAGGAAACTGCATATTCAGTATAATTGGGCACCTCAAAGTTATAGCTAATGTTTTTAATTATAAACGCACTTTCCATCACTTCTGATCTCCGCAGAAAACAAAAAACACATTTCCCCCACCTTCTGGTTTGTGACAACTTCTTTTCCAAATTCTGACAGTCTTCCCCCAGCTTTTCCTTTTCCTTATTCAAGGCCTCAATGTTATTTTGCAGAGCGCACATTTGAGACGCCAGATGTTCGTTTTCCTGACGGTCTTTCTCAAGCAGGCGTTCCTGCCGATCCACTTCCCCTTGCTGACTCTGAGATAATCTCTGAATATTCTCCAGTTTTAACTTCTCCTACAAAAGAAGATGTCGTGAACACCCTGTCATGGCCAAGAAGCAGAGCAATTCATTAACAGCTTCAGTAGCAGAAGTCTAATCACCTTTCATCCCAGAGACTGTATGGGGGTTAGAGTTCCCTCTCCAAGAGCTGTGGTATAACAGGGAAAACTGCTTGGAATGCCAGCTTAATATGAGTGTGTTTGTGAGGTTTACAGTGACTATGAGGACTGGAAGCTGAATATCTGTCTTTATTTGTCAAAAATGGAAGAGGCAAGTTGAGTTAAAATGCCTTTCTAATGGTAGAGATTATCCAGCCAGGTTAATAAACTGTCTTCTGAACTTACTCTTTGCAAGCGAGGACACAGCTAGAATCCAGATAAAAAGCCTCTGGATGCTAACACTAAGAAAGCACAATTCATCATTCTGTCTTTCTGCCCTCTTCTCCCTCATGTGAGTCAGAGAAGTCTCGCTGGTTTAGAGGGTCTAAGCAGAGTTAAGACTTTGGTTTGGACATGGATTAGTGTTTGAGGACATGGTTTAGTGTTTGATGGGAGTGGTTGGACTCGGTGATCCGATGGGTCTCTTCCAACCTGGTTGTTCTATGGTTCTATGATTCTAAGACTTCCCTGTGACAACCTTAAATCAGACTAGAAACAGATTGATTTGAAAACATAGGGACACTGTTACTCAGATCTTAACAGAATACAGATCTCTTCTTCCACTCATGATATTAGCTATAGAAGAAATACTTACTTCTAGAATCGCAACCTGAGTCTCTTCAAGTTCATTGACCTTTTGGTCATGTTGTAGCTTCAAACCTTGCAGTTCATTATTTTCAAGCTCCAGCATTTCCAAAACGTGCTTTAGTTCTGGTAAGACGGAAGAAATGAGAGGTTATTACAGGCACATTAAATACAAAAAAAAGGCACCAAGGAGAAATTAAGTGACACTAAACTAACAGTATCCCTGTGAGAACTTATCACATCTCTAGCTGTGGTGTCAAGACACAGAAGGCTGCAGCCACGTACAGCTAGGAGCTCAGCAGCTATTTCCTTCTAATCTGAACAAAATATGGACAATATATATATATGAAATATGAATACACAATATATATACATAAATATGAACAATATATATATAAAGCCCAACACGTACCGATCTTGTGCCTGGTGATTTGCCCAAGTATCCCTTGAAGACTTTCTTCCTCTTCTCCAATATCTTTTTTTATGAAGGAAAGTTGTGCTCTCTTCTCAGTAATCTGGACATCCAGGTGTTTCCTCTCAGCATTCAGCCCTTCCAGAAGTACTTTTATTTCCTGCAGAAACACAGCAGCGTTACATGGAATGCCATTTTAAAACAATGTCGTTTTAAATAAAGTTTTCCTTTAAGCAGAAGTTCTAAATATTTGTAAAATTTAAAATGTCTAACAGCAATATCCCGGTCGATTTGAATTTATAATTACAGTTAATGGTGTAAAATGTTAAAATAATGTAATCTTTAGGTTAAAGTCTTGCTTTTTGACAATTTAAGGTAGCAATCTTGCAAAGATTCCCATCTCCAAGTCTAAGCATAACACTGTCATTCAAGTGAACAACAGGTAGGCCTTAAAACAGAGTTAGAGAAGCCCACATAAAATGGAATTAACCTTGATGCTTTGGTTTTATTTCCGAAAGGAAGCAAGTACAGCACTCTTTCAAAGGAAATGGGGATGGAGAGAGACAGCTGACTTAGGGCAGCTTGGGTGTGTTTTACACACACTGATCAGACTGACTGCTTTAGCAGCTGCTTGTCTCAGCAAAGTTATAGAATCGGGTCATTCAGAGACTTCTGCTTAATGAGATTTACTTCTCAAGGGGCCAGTTCTGTAAATATTACTGGAACGAGGGAGCTGTTACTTGTGCGCCTGGACCAAGCTCTTAGTCACACAGAACTGTAAACTTGCTGATTCTATTATTCAGTGAGATGGGGGAGGCTGTAGAAAGAAAAATCAACTCTGTGGAAGCTTTATGGGTTTGGTTTGATACTTCATTCTGTTGCTGTTCTTCAGAGATACAATGAATTGAAAACTCATTTGGAAAAGTTACTCTTATTTGGCGCAGCTTTTCATTCACTTCTGCTTCTCCATCTCGCAGAGCTTCTTTGAGGTCACCTTTCTTTTGAGAAATACGGTCTTCAACGACGTGGAGCTCTTCCTTTCTTTGATTTAACTGTTGCTCCAGAAACAAGAGCTCTTGTTGCTGAGCAGTAACCTAAAATGTAGAAGTTAAACAGAAGAAGCATCTGAACTTTCATTCCTGCAGCTACACATGCACAAGAATTAGTGCAATAACAATGCAAAGAATGGTGTAAGGATCCCACTGGAGCAATGAGCTCCCTCTGCTCACCCTGGAAAATAAAGCCAAGGCTAAGGACTATGTGGACAGCGCAGTCCTGTCCCTCTGACATAGTGACTTTTCTTATTCTGAGATGCAATAAGAATTGTAGAGAACTCTGCAATAACACTTGCTATGCAGAAACATCAGTGAGACTGGGATCACACACTTATTATGAGACAAAACACGGAGAATTCAACTTACCAACATTAAAATAAACTTAAAACCAAAATTCTTCAGACACGGCAGTCCAGAACTTAAGGCTCTGCTTGTCTTTCAGTTACATCAAACCAAACAAAACTGATATTCCAGGGTTAGAAAGATAAGCCTTACCTGATCTTTTAATCTTTCCAGTTCAGCTTTCTTCCCTTGAATGAGGTTTTCAGCTTCTCTGAGGATTTGGGAGTGATGTTCTTCATTACCTGCTGCAATTTTAACATCTCCCTGGAGCTTCAGGAGGCTGACAGTGAGGATAAAAAAAGGACTCAGAAGAAACAATAATGTCTGAGGAAGTAACTTATTAGAGGAGGACATCTGTCTCTAATACAGTTTGTGGTGAATTACAATCTTTACCTTTCTGTTAGCATTTCTATCTTCAGGTTTAACGACTGAAACTCAGTGTCTTTTGCAGCCACCATTTTGTTGATTTCCTTCAAATTCCCTTCTTGTTCCCTCTTGCGCTGCTCTAAATCCCTTGTATCTGCCTGTAATAACCTAAAGAAGCATTTAAGCCTTTTCATATTAACATTTTAACATCTCTCCCTCTCCAAAAGCACCATCTTGACATTTAAAAGTCTTCTTGTTCAACTCATCCCCAGGCCAAATTCACAAGAAGCGTGTACCTGAATTGCTGATCTGCTTTCACGAGTTTAACGGCCGTTTCCTGCGCCCTTCGCTCCAGCTCTTGTGCCTCAGTTTCAGTACGGGACAGGTGCTGTTTGGCATGATTGTACTTTTGAATTGTGTCTTTAGTCTAGAGCAAAAATTAAAGATTATTGAGACAACACATTCTGATCTTACATTTTCCACATCTAAAAAAGACAATCTCTTCCTGGCCTGAATGAGCAGCTCATTCCACCTGAGCTTTCTCCCTTCACGAATACCATGAAGTAGAACCTTTTATCCTCTTGTCTAGAGCAGAAAAGCTTCCTCCTCTTTGGTCAGGGCTGAAATATCTTCTTTCAGCACAGATTACACCATGACTTATTTTCAATAGAGGCATATTAAAAGGCTTCAGGTTATCAAAGTGAAATTAAAACTCCTTAAGCAGAGAACTTTTGTTTGCTTAAAACAATCTTAACACAATACACAAATCCTTCCGTGCTTAGAGTTTTTGCCTTACTTACTTTACCCCGTGTACTCTCAAGCTCCACTGCAGCTTCCGCAAGCAGCCTGTCTGCCTCTCTAAGCTCTGCTCGTCGTTTCAGAAGAGTCTTCTCGATACATTCAATTTCACCTGCAACATCTTCATGATGTTTAAGAGACTTTTCTAACTGCAGTTCTGCAATAAGGTTGTCAGTATACCCTTCAATAAAGGCCCTAAAAGGTCAGGAAGACAAGCACGGAATTAAGAGAGAGGCCTGGAGCCTAATGAAGTCCATTACACATCTGATCCAGACAACAGTCTTACTTGCGTTTGTCACGTTTCTGAGCTGCTCGTTGTAGCTCCACTATTTCACGCTCCAACTCTTCTCTCTCCTGCAGAAGCTCTTCAATGTTTTGATTCAATTTTTGCACCTCTTTTCTCCATTTGTGCTCAGCTGCCTCTGACCATTTCTCTTTGTATTTCCGAGACTTCAGATAACACACAGTATCCTCTAGCCTTGAGACTTCACTCTCCTACATCCAGAAAACGAAACAAAATCAAGATTTGTTTTTTCTCTCAGTCCTCCTGAGACAGAGGAGCTGCTACAGACGGACTGTGCTATCAGCACTGAAGACAGAGCATTCCTATCAGCAATTGGACCCAGAACCTTCTGAGCAAAGACTTATTTTTTTTTTAAAAAACTGGACTAACCCAATCTGTGAAAACAAGGCTTTGGGTTTCTTGCCTGTCTTTGAGAAAGCAGATGTTAAAAGACGGTTTCTAATGAGTCGCTGGTGATTAAACCCACAGCTTACAGCTCTGTATCTTACCAAATCATGATGTTCAGGCACGTTGCAGTGAAGCACTCCAAGAGGAATGAGCGGGACAGTGATGCTGGGAGGCAGAGGGCCACAAACCACCTGGGCTCCCACAGGAGGGGGACCGTAGATAACAGATCCAGGAGCAATGCCACCTCCATTTGGCGCAGCAGGAGGAGGGCCGTAAACCACTGTTCCCTGAGGTACAGGGGCACCGTCGGGAAGGACTGTGTAAATAACTGTCCCAGCTGGTGGTACAAAGGCTTGGGGAACACCAGGTTCTTCATTTCTTTCACTGTTTTCTTTCATTCTTTTGTCTTTACCAAAAGAAAGAAGGGGGGGAGGGAAAGTCATTTTACATTGTTTTAGTAAAAGATAGTTTAAAATGTGCATTTGCAGAATGGCACACATTCTAGGTATGGTACAGAAATGGAATAAACACTGCTTAAACAATAATAAGTGACTTACCTGTACCAGGACTGGGTTTGTACAACCTGCTCCTGACTGGTGTGTAAACCCAACATCCTCCTTGGCCGGGCGAGCCCTCCTTCCTGCACTGCCTGTCATCACCGCTCCCTCTCTGTGGTGCAGATGTGCCGGAACACCCTAAACAAACTCCAGAATCTTTTGTGCTGTGAGAAGCAGCAGTTGAAGCCTAAAGAAAAATGAATATGCGATAAATCATGTAAAATAAATTGGTGTTGTAGCACTAAAGCGCTGATTTTTTGACAGCAGAATATACGGATTCTGCTTTCTCTCACTTCCAAGCATGAGGTTGCTTTAAAGAGAACACTGGATCTATTCCACCAGTGTTTCTCTTCAACTCAGAGAAACGCTATTTTCTAAGAAATGTTTGTCTGTAATGTCTCCTTTTAAACATTCACCTAAATGAATTTACAGTGCTGCATTTTGAATAGTTGTCTGCAGAGTTTATGTCTGCTGGATCCCAGTTGTTACACAGTAATTGGCTTTATCAGGGAACATTTGTGCATGAATTGTTTCCATATTTCTTTTATATGACAACCAATATTTTTTCTTAAGTTCCTCTTAAACCTATCAAATTCGTAACGGACTCTCCGCGCATCCAGTGACTTGCCCCATCCTGGATTTTTATTTTCGACCTGTGGTGATGGCATGTAGCACCAGTATCCCCTTCTTTTCAATGGATCCGCTATGCTGGTGATGTAATCGTTCTGGTCCGAAAGCACATTTTTGAGTGCTGTGATTTCATCTTGTAAGTTATCAATTTCATCCTTGTTACCTGTAAGTAAATCACGGTTTTATGGGCATACAAGGTAAATAATTAAGTCATAAATACTGCATTCGAGTTTAAAGTAATAGTTAAACTTTTCCCTCATTGCTATCCTGCTAATCCGAAACACTATATAAAACTGAATTTCCAGGAGAAAAACAAAATATTATTATATAGTGACGTAGGTGCATGTTTGCCATTTTAAGACTTCAGAAACACAGGTTTGCGTGCAGTAACTGATGCTCATTTTTCCTTTTCTACAGCTCTCTGGCAATGTTCTAGAGTCCATGAGCTGACTGCATGGCAATCAGTGTTTTGTAAATAGCTGTATTAACAAGAATGTTGGCAAAATAATGAACATTGTCATTCAGATTTTCAAACTGAGGCAGAATTTAACTCAGTTTCCAAAGGTTCTATCAGCTGGCAATGCCAGAAATATTGAAGTGCTGGTGCCAAGAACAACCCCCCAGAGCACAGAACAGCTTCACATCAAACAGCAAGAAATATGGAGAAGAAAGTGAAGTCTTCTCCATCTATGAATATTTGGATAGAGAAGAGACATTACCTGTCCCGATATTACCCAAAAAACATCTTAAGCGGTCGATTTCTGCTTTTTGTTGCTCCATAGCTTCATTTAATCTATCAATTTCAAGCTTCTGAGAGCTTGATGCCACAGACTTCTCATCAGCTTTCTCTAGTTCACGCCGAAGCTATTTAAAACACAAGTTTAAAGCAAAGCACTTCAGTTTAAGTTAGACTGTGCTATAACTTTTTCCAACATGCCCATCCAACCCCACAAAGGGGAGGGGAAACACACTGTAATAGGCAAAATAGGAGAAAGGGCAGGTAGACATCTCTATGGTATTTTCAGAAACTCACTGAACCAACATATCCAAATATTTTATCCTCTTCATACAACGTAGAGCAAAGATCTGCAACTTACTTGTTCTTCCTTCTCCTTGAGGAGCTGTTGTAACAATTCTATTTCTGCCTCTGCTCTGGCAAGATCCCGAGCTGCATGAGCTGCCTCAGCACAGAACTCTTCAGCTTCCTCCATCTCCTACAATTGAAATTTTAGTTTGAGCTTTAAATTTGTAAGATGACTTCACAAGTTTGCAGATGTCTCATGCAGCTTGAGGAAAAGTTGACTAATAAACAGCATCAGCACACCTCCCACTGCATCAGGGGCTCCAAGCCCCATCCAACCTGGCCACAAACACCTCCAGGAACGGGGCAGCCACTTCTCTGGGCAACCCAGGCCACAGTCTCACCATGCTGGAGACATACAACTTTATCCCATTACAACAGAATTAGAAACCACCACCAATTAATTATCGATGTTGATTTACCTCAGCTCGCTCCTGATTAATTCTGAGAACAGTCCCATGAAGAGCCTTCAGCTGATTTTTAGCAATGGAGAGCTCCGTGGCTGCCAGTTTATCTGAAGTAACGATTGCTCTCTTTAATTCCTTCAGTTCTTTATCTAAACTGACAAACTGTATTTGTGCCCTGGCTTCTTCTACTTTTTTCTGAAACAAGGGCAAAACCAGAATTCATAAGTTTCAAGTAGAAAGCAGCATCGAAGAAAGGATTTCTACTGGTATCACATTTCCCCCACACATCCCATTTTGCGCTGTATGTGTAGAAGTAACAGAAAAACCCTAAACTACGAACAACCAATAAAGTTTAAGTAAAAGAAACACCTTCTATTTAACCTCCATGTTCCTCCCTACAATTGATCTTAGAAAACAATAACTCAGAAATTTTAAAATGTCCTTTTCATGAGAAAACTCAGTGCCCAGACTTGTCCTTACTCATCCCTACCCTTTTCTCCAACTCTTCCAGCTGAGCAAGAATCGTCTCTTTTTCTTCATCCGCCTCTTGGAGCTGTTGATCAGCAAGGCCTTGAATTTCTTCCATGCTCTTTATTCTGTCATGTAAGTGTTGAATTTCATTCTCTAACTGATGGACCTTGTTCTTATTCTGCCTGTTTTCAGCTTTAACCTGTAAGTGAAATAGGCTGGAATGAGTAGCCAGAACTATACCTTTATACATATATATTTTAACCAAAAGCCACGTTAATGATTTAAAGGCATAAATTTCTGGGAAGCACAGTTACCAGCACACTCTGTACCAGAAAGAACTGCTTTGCCACTATAGTGCCTGACATACATAGTGAAACTTGACCTTAATCAGCAAGTTACATTTTTCAGACTCACTGAAATTGTGTAACTCTTGCTTGTTTTGATACATACCTGTCTGTATTTCTCCTGTGCTTCTTCCAGTCTTTCCTGCCAGGACACTATTTCTTCCTTCAGTTGTCTCTCTCTAGCCCGTGCTTTCTCTTTTCCTCTCCGAGCTTCGGCAAGGATGCCATTAAATTCTTTCTGCAGATTTGCAAAGCTTTTCCCTAAAACACCAGCTGAATTCTGATACCTGAAAGAGAAACAATCAGGATCCCAAGACAGGAAAAAACAGTTATTTTAAATAGTGATACCAGATATTGAAATAACAAATCTAACGCGGTACTTTTACTTCACTCACTTAATCTCTCCAGCTCCTGTCTGGAGCTTCTCCTTGACTTCATTTATATGAGCTAAGACTTCCTCAGGATGAATTAAGTTACCAACCACATGGTTTAGCTGATTCTGAAGGTCTTTCAGCTGTTGTTTCAAGTGATTATTGTCTCCCTAAAAAAAACCAGATAAAAACACACCCACACAACCATAAGCAAACAAAATGCACAAAAGATAATACTGAACTTCAAAATGATACAGAATCCTTTAAAATCATTAGACTTGTCCCACGGGGAAAGCAGGGAAACATTCTGCTTATCTGGTAACTTTTTAAAGGTAATAAATACTTCACCTGCAATTGTTTGAACTGAGAAAGTAGCTTATCATTTTCTTGCTCCTTCTCTTCTGCTAGTTGGGCTTTGGTCAGAGCCTTCTCCAACGCCTGCCTTTCTTTTTCTAGTTCAGCTTGCAGGGCTGACAGTTCAATCTACAAACACAAAACCCCTTCAGATTAATAACTCCACTCCAAACCCATTGTCAAAATACACCACAGCTGCATTTCTTAACAATGACAATACCTCCAAAAAAAATCCAATAAAACAACCCAAACAATCCCAAACTTCATCTTTCACCTGCTACTTTCCACAGGGCTGCTTTAGAGTGGTTTCTTTGATGTCTGTACAGTTCTCTCTTCTCCAAAAAGATGTTGATTATTATTTTCTATTTAAACATGCTGAATATTGTCTAGAGTGTCCCCCCACTGTATGGAGAAAGCCTGGTTGTCCCTCACCCTGGGCTGCATTATTCCTTTGGCAGCGTCACAGCTCTGTTCTTACCTGGCTAAGTTGTTTCAGTCTTTCCAGTTCTTCTTTTTGCTGACTGGCTTCAGCATCTCTGTCCCTCAGCTGCGCTTCCAGTTCAGCCTTGTAAGCGCTGATGTTCCCTTGAGCATCTCTAAGCGACTCATTTATTTCTCGTTGCTCTTGGAGCACCCCTTCTAGCACTGTCATTTCCTGGAATTTTATATTGATCTTAGAAATACACACAGAGGAGACCCAGGATTTCCTAGCAGGACATTGTCTCTCTCCCTCAGTCACTGTGGAACTCATCAATGTGACAGCAGATAGATCAAAACAGATGCTAACCCTCATCGCTAAACGTTAAAACACAAAAGCCAAGTGAAACTACTGCCCACAGGGGACAAGTCAGTGGAGCTGCTGTACAAAATCCACATCCAGGTTAGAAAGATGTGGCTTAAACTGATAAAACTCAATATCAGGGACAAACATTTATGTAAAACATCTGGATACTAAGACAGCTCTAAGTAACAGGCTGGTAGGACAGATGCAAACTAATAATATACACACCCTTGGCCACCATCCAGGCAGTCTGCACTATGATATTGACTGCAAACCCATTTTTAGCATCACCTGAAAGGTAAAGTCTGCATTTCTGCAGCTAAAGTACAGATTTACCATATCTTGCAACTGGTTTTAAAGGCCAAGTTCTGTTCTTAATGAGTGTGGGCGCATCTAACTGAAGTCAACATATCAAAAATATGTTTTATCCAACAAACTGTGCTTTGCTCCTCTCCAATTGGTCATTTGCTTTTTTAATTTCTTTCTTAGGTATCTGAATTTGGGAAGAAAGACAGCATTAAGCCTTACTTTTCTCATATTTTCTGCATCCATGGCAACTATTTCCAGCTTGTTTCTTTCCTCTTCTACCTCTGCCAGTCTTTGTAGCAAAGATTCCTTATCCTTCTGCAGCTCCTTGCATTCATCATGAGCCCGTTTTGCCTGACACTTCACACTTCCCAGGTATTCCTGTAATCCAGTGATAATGCTTTCTAAATCCATCTTCAGTGCTTCGTTTGTTGCTATTTGACCTGCAGAAATGCAAATGAAATTTGAGATAGTTAGGAGACCACACTTATTTACAAAAGAAACAAAACTGTCTGTCTTAGCATTAAGATGTTTACCTACTGGAATACATAATAAAAAACAACTAGAACTCAATCAGAAAATGCCTGTTGTGTGTTTTCCAGGTGAGAAGACCCCACGTTGCTGGATTAACCTGATTGCTGGAAGAGTTAAAAGCTAATTGCAGTTCCTCATGAATTTCTGCCCTTATCCAAGATGATATTTATGAATTTCGTTTCAATTTTTATGTTTGTATTCTTGTCTAGGATATTTAGTCTCACATGTATAGTAAAGGTATCCATAAACTTAGCTCTTCCACTTAATTTTAAGTCATTTTCTAAAACCTTCCCCCTACCTTAAGGAAAGGGGAGAAAGAAACCTCCCACACAAATCACCTTCTCCAACCAGTGAACGTACAAAAAATAAAATTCATCCAGTCTCCTTTTAGCTCAGTTTGGAGTATTTTCTCAATCTTTCACTACACATTCTGCATGTCATTTAAGCAAAGGTAAACAAAACTCAATCTCCAGTTCAACTGTCATCTTATCCTAAATAAAAAAAAAAAATCAAAAAAAAAAAAATCACCATCTGTGAGCTGTTGTTCCAAGTCTCTGATTTCCTCAGTTTCCTTGGCAATCCTGGAGAGCATTTCATCCAGGCGACTCTCAAGCTGCTTGCAATGTTTGTTCATTACCTCGAACTGCTGTTCTCTGCTCGCTTTTTGAGCTTTCATGTGTGCCTGGAAGTTACCAGTTGGAAAGGTGAAGGGGGACAGTATCAGTACAGATGAAAACAGTCAAATCAGTAGTTTAGTAAGACACATTTGCAGTAAAAGTCACAAATGCAGCAAACGTAGTGCTTGGGTTTTTTTTTTTTTAATATTCCCTCGTTACTGCCCCACAAAGAACCCCAGGTAGGCACACGATCTGTGTGACAGTGTCCTTCACAGCCTCCCCCTTGCCCAAACACGATGAATAACACCTGCATTTATAAAGCATTACTCACGGCCACCACCTTTCTTCCTGCCTTTACTTTTTCTAACACCACCTCCTCTTTCAGTCAAGAACAAACACGATTTCCTCCAGAAGCTTTAATCCTGTCATCCTGCATTCACTTCACAGCAGATGATGCTTTTGAATTTGTCAGGAAAATACTCAGAACAACCAGCAAGTCAGACCAATCATGGCTAAGATTTGCTTAAATCAGACTTTTCTTTTAAGAAGTACTTATTTATTCATATTTCTGGTAAATACACCCTAGTGGCAGCTCACAGACTTTGACTTCATGCATTTCATATGAATTCAACCGATTGTTTCAGCTGGATAAAAAAAAACTTGGTTATCCACACAATATATCTCTGTTTTTCACTGGTTTGAAATTACTCACAAAGTATCCAAACACCAAAACCTGGTAAAATACAAATTACACTACCAGGACAAAAAGCACCTTTTTCCTACTGCTAAAAACTAGATTTAGCTAATTGAGATTTGAAAGTGAAAAGTCGTAAGTGAAAAATCACTTATAAAGCTGCATCGATAACAAAACTAACGGGTCAAACCCTGACTTTTTGTATTTTTAAAGTACTGAACCGTCAGTTATTTTTAAGACTCACATTAGCAGGACTCAACTTCTTAAAGCGAAAGCCCCGTTTGTCTTTCAAAAGTGAAATTACAAGCAGTAAATCCCGGGCAGAGGCGCTGCTGCTGAGTCATTTTTACTGCCGAACGTCACAAGAGCGCGATTTGAAAAAGAAAAATCCCTAAAGGACTTACAGCTTTGCCTTTGTCCTTCCTCCCTGCGAGCACCAGGCGCCCCAGCCGCGGTCTAGAGCTCATGGCAGCTTGGGGCTGGGCCCCTGGGTGGCCGCCCAGGAGCGGGGCCGTTACAGTGCCGAGCAATCCAGCCCAGGCCCTCACAGCTCCTCTCCTCCTGGCAATTCTGAAGGGAAACGCTGGAAAGGCGTTTTTCAAATGTGTCCGCAAGGCCTCGGCTGAAAACAGGAACCCAGCCGAAAATTCTCTCTTCACAAACTGAAAAGCATCCGGCTGGAAAGCTTTTGTTTAAAGGGAGACGCTTCCTATAGTCATTCCTTTCGTTTCACTTGAAAATTTCTCTAAGTGTATGCTGTCCCTGAATGCAGTTAACTCTGAGTCACAGAATCACCAGGTTGGAAAAGACCCACCGGATAATCAAGTCTAACCATTCCTATCAAACACTAAACCATGTCCCTTAACACCTTGTCCACCTGTCCCTTAAACACCTCCAGAGAAGGCAACTCAACCCACTCCCTGGGCAGCCTCTGCCAATGCCCAGTGACCCTTTCCATGAAAATTTTTTTTCCTAATGTCCAGTCTAAATCTCCCCTGGTGGAGCTTGAAGCCATTCTCTCTTGTCCTGTCCCTTGGGAGAAGAGCCCAGCTCCCTGCTCTCCACAACCTCCTCTCAGGTTATTACAAAGAGCAATGAGGTCTCCCCTCAGCCTCCTCTTCTCCAGGTTAAACACCCCCAGCTCTCTCAGCCGTCTTGCAGTAACTAAAAACACGGGATTTCAGTTTTACTCACGTGTCTTGGATCTTCAGGACTTAGCAAAGCAAGATTGCTCTGCAAGTCTTCAAGCTCTTTCTGTTTTTTCCCTGCTTCTCTTTGCAGTTTCTCTATTTGGTTTTCCAGCTCTAAAGCTTCCTGGCGTAGCTGCTGCACGGCCTGTATCTTTTCACTCAGTTGCTGTTCCAGCTCTTCCTTGGTTCCCTGTAACACCTGGAGACAGCATCGGGAGGTGGGTCTAACAGTTTAATTGGAAATACACAGCTGATCAACCACAGCTAAATTAGGCTGCGGGTTCAGCCAAACAGGCTGCCAAAAAGTTAACTGTTTAAAACCTTCTTTTTCATAAGACAATAAGAACTTTGCTTAGGGCAACTAGAAATTTCATAACCTGATGCTCCCACTCCAGCGAATGCCAGAACCCTCATTCTGACCAGCACCTCAAGTGATTTGTTTTCAAACAAGACTTCAAAAGTATCGCGTATAATTCTTTCCTGCAGTGTTAGGAAGACTGTCAGGAATGTCTTTTAAATATGATCTTTAAGTTAAACTATAGAACATCCTGGTCACTGATTTTAAGGCAAGTTTTAAGACTTAAAATAGTACTAATTCATGATGTGGAAGATACAATTTAGTTTAATGCTAAAAATGTTTTACAATTTATTCTTGCTGCCAATTATTTAGCTACACTGCTTATTAGCAGCTCCACAACTAAACCTACACAGGACTATGAAGTCCTTCCTGAAAACCTTTTTCTGATAAAGCAGAATATGTCTAATCCAAGCAATTAGATTGAGAGGCTCAGGTAAAACACCCTCCTTCACAAGCACGTTTGTCACGTCACCAGCACTGTGTTACTTTCTGCTGTGTCTATGAAGCCTTTAAGGAGCTCTAAGATTCTGTTTAATGGAACAGAGATGATATGTTCAAATCCAAATCCACACCTCCTGCGTAATGCAGCGATCCCCAACTGCCACCACACTACTCAAATCTGTATGTAGGGTCTTCCAAAAGATTCTGGGGCAAGTTAACAAGCAGTAGCATCACACGGAACACGTCTAGATGCAATCTACTGCGCTAGAACTCCAGCAGCTGATTTACAAATGAGCTATCTAAACCCCGTGAGATTTTTCTGATGCGTGAAAAATGGATTTACATATGTACAATGGCCTCCTTAACAAAGAATGGGGAGAAACCAGATCTGTTTTCTACACCAACACTGCTTTGAACACTTTCCCTTGCTATTTGTGTAGAATCTCCTTGCATACTTTTTTGTGAGCCAGAGCACGCTCCAGTTGTTGCAGTTCCCCTGTGACTTCCAGAACTTGTTGCTCTGCATTTCCTATTGCAGTCTGCAGTTCTTCTAATCTTCTTTGTGCTGCAGGCAAAAAGACAAACCACAAGCCCACAAAATACGTTAGAATATTCTGTATAACACTGACAGGCATGTCGAAAACAGTGATCAAAGTGAATACATTCTGGTTCCTCGAAAAGTATATCTAAAGTTTTCTAATGAGCCCTATATAGTGAAATGTATCAAATATGAAACCTCCTAGCATTACAATAATATTTAATCCATGCATCCCGAATTATCTTAAAACAAGAGCAAAAAGAAATTGTAACAGTTTTGACCCAAAATGCATCAAGTACAGGGCTCAGATCTTACAGCCTTTAACACACTATTGGTATTCTTCTATCAAATAAGTCTCAAATTTAATTACTGGAGTTAGCTACATAAATATACATATTTTAATTTGACAAAAAATATATTTTACCTGAATCAATCTTCTTTTCTTTATCCTCCAGTAGCTCATCTAGGGCTTGGAGCTGCGATTTTGGCTGGGGTTCCCTACAGAAGTCATTTTCATCTAGTTGTACTTTTCCAATCTCCACCTGCTGAGCTTTGTTGGCAATCCAGCCTTCTCTTATAAACATGTTTCTTTTATACCTGGCCTTACCAATGTAGGGGCTTTCACCAGGTACGTTGTCAAGTTCAACATCCTGAAATGTATGAAGTGCTATGTCTTTATCTCAGAAGCACGGCTGCAACCCACTCATATTATACATTAGACTCCCTTAACAAGCAAGAAAGCCAACTTGAAATGAGAATAATTGCAAGAAAACAGGCTACACTTAACAAGAATGTTCAAGGGCAAACAAGTCATTTGATAATGGAATTAAAAGCAAACAAACCCAAGTGGAGTGTGATCAGTTTGTTACAAATGGGTAATGCGAGTGGATATTTAATTGAAGGTTTTTTTAATATTTTAGATTTAAAAGTAATACAGATCATACTTAGTCCATTACATTGTTGCACTTGAACTTCACTCAAACTTAACTTAAATCATTCATAGTTAATGATACTAGTCTTTTATTTCGTGTACAGATTCTTCTTATTCAGGCATCTCTACAATTTTTTTTCCAAGTATGACAGAGTTAAACTCTATTAGAAAAGAAAAGCAATGGAAGAAGCACAAAAATTCTAATACTGTCAAATTTAAGAGCATTCTGGCTTGTGGCATTTCTCCAAGTGAAAGGGCTTTCAAGATTAAACCAGAAAAAAGGACTTTCCTTCATTTGGTTAACAAGAATGATGAAAAGTATGTTCACCGACTCTACATAGCTAAAACATCCATATAGGTATGTATACAACATTTAACACATTAGATATTGCTCAGATTGTTTAGTTCCAATCTTAACTCTAAAAGAAAATGTTTCTATTTTGTAACTAATAACTCTTAATAAGACAGTATCTATCAGAATTATAGCAAAACTATGAAGTCTTCCGTTTTCCAGGTTGAAAAGCAAGATAAAAAGTAAGGAAGAGACTCATTACTTAAAAATTATTACCTCTGATGGAAAATAATTTAACGGCTCAAATTTTGCATCAATCTTATAAAACGCCAGTTCCTGCTCCAATTCATACTGCTTCTGGCAAGCTCGGGTTAGCTCCACTGTCTTCTGCTTTAACTAATAAACCAGTAAAAAAAGTAAGTTACATTCATGCAAAGGGTCATCATGGCATATATTTCAATTCAAGTAGAGAGCAGGGCAGAGACATCAACCGTGAAACAAAGCTCACATCAGAAAAAGCTAAGATGGTGCAGCTTGAATCAAGAATACCAGGGAGTGCAACTTCATTACGAGATATGACAACTAAGACCAGACAAGAACCTCACAATTAAAATAACACAAAACGATCACATGAAAGGCCTTTTAAGTTTACATGCAAAGCTTCGAGAATGAATTTGTCACGGACTTAGGATAAAAAATAATTTGGGTACAATGCTTTAGCAAAACCTATGCCAAATAACAAATGTATTTACTGCTGCTGCTGAGCAGTGAGCACTATAACACTCAATGTCTGTAAAAGAAAGGTAACTCAAGTGTACGGAGACCACACATTTCATTTTAGCTCAAACTTGTGCTAGTTAGCTTATGAGGGTTTGTTTCATTCGAGCTCTATCATGTGATTTCTTTTAAAATCAACTTTTCACGCTGAATACCTGAGGGAGAACATGCAGCAAAACTCCAACAGACAGTGGAAAGCAGGACTAATGGAGGAAAAGAGATTGAACAGACTGGAATAAAGGAAAGACTTAAAGATTTCAAATCTCGATACGTGTCATGCAAAAATTCACTGTAGTTCAGAGAAAGAAAAAAAAAAAAAAAAAAAAACAGAAAAACTAAGAAAATTGTATCCAAAAGCCATAGTGAATATTAAGTCTCACTGGAGCACTTCATACAAGCATTTGCACTTCAGTAAACATGCAAATAAATCCTAGAAATAAAAATAACCATGCAAGCCAGGAGCACAGTGGGGCTACCTTCAGTGAGGAATAAAGGCTCTGCGGAAAGGGAACTGGGACAAACCAATACACCAGCTAAAGGAAGAAAGAAGCAAGCGAAGTTTGTCATCCAAAGGATAAGAGTGGGTTAGGTTGCAAGATACATGTTGCTTAATCCCACTATACTGCGAACCACATCTTAGAACTGGACTGCAGGGTAGTGTGTTCACAGAAGAAACAGTTATAGAAATATCACCTACAGAGATTCTGAAGAGCTTGTAAAGGACAATTCTAGTAAGATAAAAGCTGTAATGGTCAAGGAATAATGACTCTCTATAAAGCTGAAGATCACGTTTTATCTTTCAATTGTAAACATAAATTTCCAGCCATTTGAACCCTCAAACTGACAACTCTGTTTCTTACAACAAACTATTCTAAATATTTACTTAGCACAAATAGTTTTCCTACCAATTCATTTTTTGTGTCCAGGTCCCTCTGCAGGCTTTCATAGCTTTGTTTCTGCTGCAAAGTCTTTTCCTTTAATGATCTGTTGACCTCATCCTGATGGCGAAGCTGCTCAAGGATTTTGGACTCATTAAGTTTAAGGTTCTCTATCTCCTTTAATGTGTTTTCCAACTCTCTTTCCAATTTTTCTACCTCTTCTGAAAAACAAAGTCATAGGAACTTCAAATCGAAATCTTTTTCACCTAAATTTGAATTTGGTGCCATTCACTATCGCTCCAACATGTCGCCATTACCTAAATTAAACCTCTCCAGAGCTTTCTGCCTGTCATGATTTGTCACGGGTTGTCCATCCAAGCATTCCAGTGCTCGCAAGTGGAATATGGTGTACAAGCGGTAGTGAGGCAGGCTCACAACTGGGTTATCAGCAAGAAACAGAGAAGTCAGGTCCTGGAGAGGCTTTAGTTTAGCTATTTCATGGAGCTACATAAAAGACAAACGGGACAACGATTAGACATCCTTCCACAAACATTTAAACCCTCGTTACCATATTTCTGCTTGTATATAAAGTTTTACATTAGATCCATCTCAAAAGATCTATTTTAACATTTATGCTAAATAGAATTTCTAAAATCCTACCAAAACCAGATAACAAGTGCTGTGAATGCATATAACCTCCCATTCCCCCAGACTAATTAATAAGAAAAGGGAGCTTTAATCATGAGTTCTCAGACAAAGCTGGGTCATCTCTGCTCCTAAGCAGAACTTCAAAAATTGTATTAAGTGACTTAATTTGACAGACATTCTTTTGCAGCTGCAAGACATGGAAATTAACCTGGACAAGAGAAGTAAATCTAGTCATGTCCTAAATACATAAGCAAACATATTATTTACAGGTCTCTAAAACCACATAAGTTATCCAGTGGACACCACCAATAATATACAGAAGTCTTCACATTCTCACCAAGCTTTTATGTTTCAAAAAACTTGGAGTTTCCTGAAGAGCATATTGGTTTCTGCTTTGGATACCTGGCACAGAAGGAAAGTTTTCCCAGTAGACAACTTTATTAGGCTCACAATGGTCGTATTTCACACCACACTTGGTGGAAAGACACTGAGCAATTATTTAGGGCAAGTTAATCAATGTAAATGTACCAGTTCACTTCATGAGAAGTTTCTGAACAATTATTGTTCCTAACAATAATTACTTACCGATGATACTTTGTTCTTTTTCAAGTTAAGGACACACAGGGATCGCAGTTTCTTCCCTGCCCACACAGGAATATGCTCTATTTCGTTCCCTGCAAGGTTGAGCTTTTGTAGATTCTGCATGTGTTCTATACCTTCAAGTTTACTGAAAAAAAATAAAAAAACAAGAAGATAAAATAATTTCACAGCAAGAATCCGTTACTCACTGTGTGTTCACTTCTACATCTCTTAATTTTAAAATTAAAAATAATTTTAATATGTGGCAGTTCCATTTTAATGTGGAAATTCTGTTGCTTTTCTCCTGAGAATGTTATGGGACAGAGATGAGCCAAAATAAATGTAGAAGGAATCTATGATACAAAACCAAAGCCTGAAAAGATACAGCTACTCTGCCCTTTTCATTTCCTGTTGAGAGCAGAAGCTGTATGAATGCAACGTGTAGAAATGCGTCTTCTTTACTTCCTGTTGTTAACTTCTCTACTGAAATTGCAGCTCCTTTAATGCAAAGTTAGTCTTATGTAAAGATCATAATTCACTAACAGGAAAATTAAAGGAAACAAAGAATTTTACTATTGCCTGAACCATTACCCTTCAACAATTTCATACCACTCAAAAAAAGGTGCAACTGTCCAATTAGTGCTTTTTCACTTTCAATTTAGGGAGTTTGCAGCCTGCCTGATCAAGTCTGTTGAACTTCCTCTCCTAAAAGTAAACATCTTGTATTTACCTATACTAATATGCAGTAAAAAACCCCCCATCTTTTAATGCATTTAATTGAGTTATTGTGCACACTTCATTATTTTATCTGGAAACCTACATTTCTGGATTGGTTTTCTAGGAAAACAAGTTTAACTGCAGCCGTAGCCCACAGGCAGCACCTTCTGGAAAGACTTATCCTTCCAATACCCAAAGCTTGTGCTTTTTAAGGAGATCTCATGAAAACCTCCTCTCACACCAGTGACAGAATTCACTTAAGCCATAAGAGAACATCAGCTTTACCATATCTGGGTTACCAAGCCCATTTCTGCTTACCTGATTTTATTGCAAGACAAATTGAGTTCACGCAGCTTCAACAGTTTATCCAGCTTCTCAATCTTTTCTATTTGGTTCCTACTAAGATTTAGTACCTCTAGCTTAGAGCACTTTTCTAAGTTTTCAATGTACTGTGGAACAGAAAATGAATCCATTAGCACTGCAGCTTTTTAATTGTTTTGTATTCGGAAATCATATTTCTACTTCTATCAACCACCTACTCATTAAAAATAACAAAATCTTCTGACAGTTTATTAATCAGTTTCACTGCTGCATTCTAGAGCCCTGCTTGAGGTAGAGTTTTCTATAGTACTGGCAGAGGAAAACTAGATTTTACATTTACAGTGAACAAGACTGATCCCCATAAAAGAGAAACTGCCATTAAAACAAACAAACAAATCTGAAAGTTTAAAAAAAGCAACATCCCATTCTCAACTTTGTTCTAAACAATCCAAAATTTTATCCTTTGCTCAAGTCTCCACCGACATATTTTGTTTAAACTGAGGCTGCGCATACAACTATAGTAACTGCTTATATCCACATAAAAATAGATATTTACTAAAAAATACACCAGAATTTTAAACTCTCGAATTACCAGTTGTTTTCAATAAATTACCTTAAATTTCTTTTCCCCCTCCTTTGGGGAAGAAAGGTTCAGTGTGGTTATACATGCCAGATTCTCCTGTTTGGAAAGGCCTTTTATAAGTGATTCAGTGATATACTTGACTCCTGGACTAACACCATTTTCATCTAAAATTAAACAGAGAAATTACCATCAGTAGGGAAAGAAATAGCAATTTTTATATTAGTCTTTTACTGAATACTGGGAGAACACTGACAATTCTTCTCCCCTCACCCCAAGGAAGAGAGGCAGCAGCGCACCAGAAGCATTTACAGGAACTGACAGGTTCAGGGAAGCGGGTGCAGCCTTTTGAAAAAGGCACAATGTGCATCTCCCTTCGCCTGCACAGAATTGTAAAGTAAAAGTCTCATTATTCTACAAAGCTTTCATTAGTATCTTTTCCATATTTGAGTACCAAAAGATGAAAACATTTTTTTCTGGGTTCTTTCCAACATATCACACAAAAAACTGGCTTTTTATGCTTTTAGGGTGTACTTCTACACCAGTAGTTATTCATACCTTTAAAAAACTTACCTTCAAAAGCATCTTTTATATTTTCTGCTGTAATATTGAGATGTTGGTGCTCCAGCTCCGTGCTTTTACGAGCAAACGGAGATGTTAGTTGGCTAAGAGGAGATGGCGATCTGGTAGTTGAACTGACAGGAGACATTGGACTCGGTGTTCGAGAAGCCGACATCTGTGGTTTTCTACATAATGTTTTTCTGACTGAGCCTCTCTTCATTGCCAAAGACACAGAATATCATATGACCAATATCTGGAAGAACAGAAATAAACATTGCAAACAAATCTAAATCTTAATGGTTTAAACGCCGAGAAAATTGGGTTTTTAGCCCAAGAAAATAATTCCAGCCACGTTATGATGCTAAAAAACCACATCTGAAGCCAATTCTTCAGTGGGTGACAGCTTCCAGCTCTCATGGGCTAACAGTATACCTGCTTAGAGCACCACACTACAGCACAACACCAGCACTCAACCGACCTCCTTTCTTTTCCACAACTCATCTTGGTAACTGTCCTGCAATTTATGGCTTACGCAAGGGCTGTCAGGTCTGGAGATGCTCTCAGCTCTGATTAACCTAGCTGGCAGAGGATAGAAAGAGAGGATGAGGATTCCAATTCTTTTTACCACAGCTAGAAATCACCCACTTGGCTTGTAATTGCTTTTCTGCTACCAAAAAAAAAAAAAAAAAAAATAGGCAACAGAGGGGAAAAAAACCCAACATAGCAGCTTTCTTTTAGCATTCCCCTTTCTGCAAACATGTTATTCCATAACTACCTGGAAAATTGTAGACAACATTAACAGTAACTTCCTCAATGACAATGAAACCTATTGCCTTACAAGTGTAGAAGCAGTCCTGAGCTTTCTGAACACGAAAGCCCTCGTAGGGACCACGTTCAAGGGACAGAAATTTGCGAAACCCTAGATCCAGAGAACAAAAAGAACTTCTTTGAGAGAGAGACACACACTTTTAAGGGAATTTCCTAAAGGGGCAGGACAAGAGGAAAGGTTTTAAGATGAAAAAGAGGAGATTAAGATGAGATTTGAGGAAGAAATGTTTTCCTGTGAGGGTGGGGAGGCCCTGGTGGTCCAGAGCAGGGGTGGCTGCCCCATCTCTGAGGGGTTCAAGGTTATGTTGGATGGGGCTTGGAGCCCCTGATCCAGTGGGAGGTGTCCCTGCCCATGGCAAGGGTGGCACTGGATGGGCTTTGAGGTGCCTTCCAGCCCAAACCGTTCCATACGGGCGATTTCATTGCGTTTGATAGTATTTTCCTCACTAAAACCCCGTTTAGCCGCTCCCCGTCCCCGCTGCTTGGGGGCATGGCACAGCTGAGCCCAAGAAGGGCTCAGGGGCAGGTTCGCCTCCCCTCAGCGTCTGCGGCCGCCGCCTCCTCCCGCCAGCACCGCTCCCCTCGCTTTGATTACCTGTGTTGACATGGCAACGCCGCTCCACACGCTGCGGCGGCGGCGCCAGGACAGGGGCGAGCCGGGGGGGAGCCCAGCACCGCCTTTCAGCTCCTCTCACCGATGCCTGATCCTCCACAACGCCGTACTCACCGCCTCACAGACCCAGGGCGCCGCGGCGCCTTTAAGAACCCTCCGCGAGCCGCCGCACCGGCGCCATTTTGTGTGGTTGGTGGCCGGGAGCGGGCGGGGGCCAAAACAAACCACGCCCATCACAAAAACCACGCCCCTTATTGAGACCAATATGGCCCACGCCTCTCTCTTGAAACCACGCCCCTCGAAAAATTGGCGCGCAGTGAAGCCCCGCCCCTCCTGAGCCCGCCCAGTAACTCTCCCAAGTAAACCACGCCCCCTCGGCTATAAAAGCCACGACCCGCTTGTGTTTATGCTAGTGATGTCTGAGGGGTTGGTCGTGAGGGACTTTGTCCCTATTAAAGACCAATTCTCTGTGTAAATCACAAAGTGTGGTTCCTAGTAGTGTAAAAAGTGAAAAGCCATGAGAAGGAATGATCTGAAGTTGCTCTAGGGCAGGTTTAGATTGGATATGGGGAGGAATTTTTTCACTAAAAGGGTGGTGAGGCTGTGGCAGAGGCTGTGCAGGCTAGTGGGGGAGACCTCTTCCCTAGAGCAGTTCAAGAACCATGTAGACATGGCTCAGTGAGCACGGTGGGGCTTGGCTGGATGAGCTTAGAGGCCTTTTCCAACCTCAGTGATCCTTTATTTTTTCTGCATGCGTACACCACCGTATCAAGGTGAAATTGTCTGTAAATAGGTTTTGCTCCAGAGTGTTGTATGTAGCCTGGGGAATGGCTGAGAGAGCTGGGGGTGTTTATCCTGAAGAAGAGGAGGCTGAGGGGAGACCTCATTGCTCTCTACAGCTACCCGAAAGGAGGTTGTGGAGAAGAGGGAGATGGGCTCTTCTTTGGGTTGTATTTGTCTAGAATCAAACCAAACAGGAGAGCTGGTAAACCATTGTGGTCGTGTCTGGGAAAGGACGGAGCAAAGCAGTGAGGTTAGATTTGAAAAACACTTCTAATGTTTGGACATCTAAACTGTTCTCTCATGTTCTTCACCCTTTGCTCCTTGTTATTTCCAAACCACATCCATCAACTTACTGTACAAATCCTCAGTGCTTTATATTTAGGTATCACAGTTGTTTTTAATGATACTAAGCACCTTGGATTTTGTAAGATTTGATTCTATGCTGTTGCTTCCCTTGTAGTTTGTTACGTCTCTTGAGAAGCCTGCGTTGCCCTTCATGTAATTTAATTTTTTATTGATCTGAAACGGTTTTGTAAACGTCTTTCCAGTCAGGGTTGGCTGCGGTATTTGTTTAAACATGGGATGTCTTGCACAACTTTAGTTTAACTTTTCATAAACTTATTTGTGCTTCGATATTGGCTATTCTGTTGCCAACAGCTTATTCCAAATGCTATTTGGTTCCTGGTGTAGGGTTAACATGCCCTAATATTTTCATATTGCGCTTTTATTTGCAGTGGAGAAACTCAGGAATTGGGCATCATTGGGAATATTAAAAGAAGTTTGCAAGTGAAATGCTGTTTCAAAGAGGGTAAAAAAGGAAACTTCTCATCTAACCATATCAGCCAATATTTTCAGAAGAACAAACAGAATTTGATTTGTTGGGTTTTTTTGCTACTTCTGGAAGAATTTTTTTTAATTTATTTTAATGTAGCTATCAGCGAGAAAGTTAGGACTGATGTGGGATTGCTCTGGACATATTGAAAATTGAAGTCTTAAATTAAAAAAAACCCCTAAGTTTAGCTTTTCTGGCTTCATTGGGAGGGGGTGAGAATGTTTTAGTAAAACTTGGTCTGCAATTAATTATTAACCATGAGTGAAATGTGTTAGTGGTATTTCTAATCTTCCGCAGCAGACACCAAACACAGTTTAACCCAGAATCATCAGCATCTATGGGTTGCTGGTTGTTTTCATAGGCACTATGACTATTTTAATATATTTCTCTGTTTTGCTATTTTCTGGAGCAGCTTTCGGCCAAGAGCAAACGTAAGTGAAGCAAATATAGAATTTACTGGAATTGTTATTTGTTATCTGCTATTTTAGGTAGCAGATAATCCATTAATATTCTTCTACCTATTTTTTTTTTTTTGGGTCATGTTATATTAATTTGCATATAAAATCATTCTGCTTTTAACTAGTGGGTTAGAATAACTTAACCTGATAGTCTTGTTTACCTTAGCAGTGTGTACATAACTGAATTAGAAATAAGAAACCCGAAAGAAGCCTAGTTCCATTGCTCTTATATCGCTTTATGTTTCATGTACAGATATGTCCTTACAGCACCGAAGATCTTCCGCGTTGGGGCATCTGAGAAAGTTGTAGTTCAAGCTTTTGGTTATGAGAAGGAATTTCAAATCAATATTGCCTTAAAAAGCTTTCCAGATAAGCTTGCGCTTTATTCTTCTGGCCGTATTTCTTTAACTGCAGCCAACAAGTTCCAAGGTGCTGTGACTTTAATGGTAAGGAATTCAGACCTTTCTTGCAGTGATTTTATTGCTGCATTTAGTTATAAAAGTTAAAAAAAATTAAGGTAGGTTTTCAGTTGTTCAAGTAAGCTGGAAAGTGAAGTCTTGTTCCCTGATTTCTCAGTTTTCCCAGTTTATTTAGTTTTAGTTTGAAATTACACTTGATAAAGTTGGTGTAAAGGATTAACACCAAAGTTAAACATGCAATCAAGCCATTTTAGAAGCACTGTTATAAGTGCAAAACTTTAAAAAATAAAAAGGGAGAGAACAGAGAGGTCTGGAACATGGACAAGATCTGCCAGCTGAGGGTTCAGAGTACATTAAGGTGGTAACTAGACTGAAGATTAGTCTTATTTGCAGCAACAAGCTCCAAAGGGGTCCAGATTTCAACATAAACCTTTGTTTAACTAATTTGCTTGAAGGAGAGAGTGCAGGAAGCTAAAGAGATTCTTATTGAAAGGTGAGGGCCAAGATGATTTCCTTGAATGCCTCCCGAGAGGTGCTTCTCACTCAGTTTTCGGCCAAAACAGCTGTTTTGCCAAACTACCAACCACAACAGCAATTTTAATGATGCCAAGATTCGTTGTGTGTAGAAATGGAAGTCTGATAAATTTAATTTCAAAATCCTTGTTTGAAACATGATGCTGTAGACTTTTCATCTGTGATATCAGCAAGAATAAACCCTTGTGGGAGTTGATGATTTACAACAGGATAGTAATTGCTGTTCAGATACTTTTCTCAAAAAAGATTGCAGGAAGAAATACTTGAAAGAAATGTTTTCCTATTATTTAAAAACCTTCATTTTCTCTCCCCCAGCTTCAACCAACAGATTTACCAAGGACAGATGATTCAGTCAAGTATGTGTATTTGGAAGCTGTTTCTCCACATTTTACAAGACTAAAACAAATTCCCATTTCCTATGAGAATGGATTTCTTTTTATTCACACAGACAAACCAGTTTATACCCCCGATCAGGCAGGTAAATAATGCTTATTTGTCTTGGCTGCTGGTTAATTTTTAAAGTCTGTTGATTTTGACAAGTAATTAGGGTTTATATGTCCTTTAAGCTCTTAATTATGTTGTATTGACATCAGCTAATACTTATTTTTTTACTAATCATACTGTAGAAATGAATCCCTTCTCTCCCAATGTCCTCTTAGCCTCTGTGCCTCACCTGTGGCACAAAGCATGAAAGATTTTCCTGGGGATATGTTAAAAATATTTGTGAAAAAATACTAAAACCCTGAAAAATCAGTAAGGATAAAAAGGGTTTGGTGGTTTTTCTTTTTTTCTCCTTTTCAAAATATCCCTATCATGGTGTGAATTTGAGATTTATTGTAATAATTCTTACAGTGAAGGTCAGAGTTTACTCTTTGAATGAAGAGCTACGGCCAGCTCGGCGAGAAACTGTCCTGACTTTTGTGGTAAGTTGTAATTGAGTTTAATATTAATATTCTCAAAACCAATCAATGTAGTTAGATGGTAAATCAGTGTTGCAATCGTATTTAATAACTACTCGGTGTTTCCGCAGGTAGCCAGACATATTTTAAAGGATCTGAAACTTTGCACAGTTGGATAGAAGTTAAAAATACAGATAGAAGTTAAAAATATTAAGTATCTTTAATATGTGGGGAAAGGACTTTTGAGGGAATTTTAATAATATCTGATTTTCACACTGTTTATTTCATTTGAGATATGAATAATCAGTACCTACTATCCTGCAGTTTTAGCCTTTAACAACAGGCTTGTTATTAGAGTAACTTTATAGCAATTTTAAGCTTTGTGTAGAAACAGCTTTTAATTGTTGGAACCATAACAGAAAAATTTTTAGTCTGAGGTTTTTTTTCTAAAAATGTTTGTGTTTTCATGCTGTGTAATGGGAAAAACCCTTAGAACAATGTTATGGCCAGGCTCCCACTAAAATCACGAAATAAAGATATTTTTCTTTTCCTTTTGATAAGAATGACCTGTAACTGCTGATTCTTTCCTGCTGTAATTTACAGGATCCCGAAGGAGTAAATGTGGATATTCTAGAAGAAGAAGATTTTACTGGGATAGTTTCTTTTCCTGACTTCAAGATTCCTCCTAATCCTAAGTAGATTTGTTTAATGCTTTTTGAGAATTATTAAGCTAATACCACCTTTTCGTAAAGGCTGTCAAGAGTGTCTTTTGCTTGATACACGGTGTGTGCATGGCTTGAAATGCAGAGATTTCTGATATTTCACATAGCGTGTAAATAAGGAGCTTATGACCACGCATTCTCCTTTTCACTTGTCTTCCAAAGTAACATTTGTCTCCTAAAGACAAGTGGGAAGCTTACTCTGCATCTTCAAATAGATGGTCAATGCTCAGTGTAATGAGAGAAAGTGAGGAGATGCAGTAAATGAGAATAGCAATGGTGAAACTGAAATTAAAGAACACTTAGTGGTTCATTTATCGTGCTTGATTAAAAAGGAAGATGGATAAAAACTAAAGCTTTCTGTTGTAGAAGTAGAAGCGTTGTCAAGGATTTATTGGTTTCAAGGAGGGAAAACTTCCATATTTCATATGTCCATCCACACAAATCACCAGCATTTTTCCAGTAACAGCAGCAGACGAAACAAATCTCTTCAGTTCTCGTTTTAGTCTTGAGAGGGTGCTGAAGATTCACTGAGCTGGCAGAAGGATGCTGGCAGACGCTTGAAACAATGAGTTTTGACTGATTTACTTTTCATTATGAAATTAGCAATTTCGGTCTGTGTGAAAATTACTTTTGTGTCCTTAGGACTGAGTATCTGTTCAGGGCAGCCTTGCACAATTCTTATCTTGGTGCTGTACAACCAGGAGATAGTAGGAACTGATTTTCTGGGTTATGTAAGTTGTGGTTGTGCCTCAGTGCTCCCTTCAGAGAGAGAAGGACCTGTAGGAGCCTGTGCGAGTCCTTTGGAGCATTTTCATAGTATAAATAATGACATGTTATGTTCCAATTTATTTTACTGCTTTAAAATAGCTTTTGAGTAATGATTAAAATGTCAATGCAGATTTTTTTTCCAAAACAGGCATTGAACATGTGTGAATACTCAGTGCAGAATTTTACTTACCGTGAAATATTGTGAAGTAGCAATATTTTTTTGTCTTTGAGCTTAATCTTCATCTTAAATACGATTGTTGCCACTTGGTAGGTATGGAATTTGGAAGATTGAAGCCAAGTACAAGAAGAACTTCATAACCTCAGCTGTTGCGGAATTTGAAGTTAAGGAATACGGTAAGGTGTGCCCGTACTGTGAACCTTCATCTTTGTTTTATGAAATGAAA
This sequence comes from Coccyzus lansbergi, assembly GCA_033558105.1. Classification (NCBI taxonomy): domain Eukaryota; kingdom Metazoa; phylum Chordata; class Aves; order Cuculiformes; family Coccyzidae; genus Coccyzus; species Coccyzus lansbergi. The sequence continues at coordinate 655,531 of JAUMJK010000501.1, read as the reverse complement.
TTTATAGACAACAATAGAACACAGGGAAGGGAAATGCTGAAACTCCGGAGGTGACACTGACCTGCTTATGTACAGAGTTCAAGCTAGTCAGTCGCATCGGGGTAAGACTTGCCTCTAAATAGAGCCTTCAGTGTGCTGGGTTATAGGAATGGTTGGACTCGATGATCTGGTGAGTCTCTTCCAACCTGGTTGTTTTATGATTCTATGATCTTGATGTGGTTACACAAATTGTGGAGCCAAGGGAAATGCAGATATCTTAGAGCTTTATAACTTACTTCATTGTGGACAAGCCAACAACTGTATTTTATAATATTGTAATTCATAGAATCACCAGGTTGAAAGAGACCCACTGGATCATTGAGTCCAACCATTCCCACCAGTGTCTAAACCATGTCCCTCAGTATCTCATCCACCCACACCTTAAACCCCTCCAGGGAAGCTCTTTGGCTGGAAAGGCATCTTTCTGAATACCTGTGGCTTAATGTATAGAATCCTATGTGAGTGACTTTCTTTTCTACTCAATTTTCAGCCATGCCAAGCTTTTCCATCGTCATAGAGCCAGAAAGTAACTTTATTAGTTCTGATAAATTTGAGAACTTCAGGATTGTTGTGAAAGCGAGGTAAGGAAATTTGGCTCCGGTTTCTTAATATGTGTGTATCTTATTCTTTTACCTGAAGAAAGCGTCTTGCATGTGCAAAAACTTCTTCTACTTCCTCAAGAAACTTTGTCATCACAATCCTTTCTGCTCTGTGAGGCAACTAAGTGACCCTTTTAAAATCCTTACAAAGTGATTGTTCTTCAGAAGTGTTTAGAGCTACATGGACATTTGTTTTCTGTCTCTGTCCTGGGAAATTACTCTTCTGCGAATACGAATGCTTTGGTTGCAGCCATTAAAGTCTTTATATTGTTTTGTTCTCAGCTATTTCTATAATAAAAAACTTTCAAGTGCTGATGTTTTTCTTCGTTTTGGAATAATTGAAGAAACTGGAAAAAGAATGATGCCTCGTGCAATGCATATAACCAGGGTAAGAAGAAGCAGGCCTGCTTTGTGTAGATTTCATACGCTTAGTTCAGGGCTGATCCAATTCTGCTGAAGTTTTCCCATTAAATTTGATGGGAACGGGTTCCTATTCCTAATTTGCATCGACAGCTATTCCACTTCTCTCTATTATCCTATCATCAGGGTCATGGAGATGCACTTCAAAATGAAACTCAGAGGCAGCATCAGAGACAGAATGTAATTTCAGTCTGGTTCAGTTACTCACTTGAGCAAACTTTGTGTTTGAATTGTCTCTGAAATCACTTTTATGCTATCACAGAGTAAATGAGAGAAATAAAATACAGGATGGATCTAGCGACAACGAATCACAATAGGAGACAGACACATCAAAATTATGTGGATGTATTGTGGAGAGCCTGTTCTCTGCCCTCCCTCGTTTAGTTTTGCCTTTTTGATTTAGTCATTGAAGAATGATAAAAGGCATTTTCTTTCCTCCTTTCATGAAGATGTATTTGTTATTGCTACCTCCTGCTGGGCCTGCACGCAGACTTTGCAATATGTACCACAAGCCGATTAATTATTGATAATGTCAGGGAATAAAGACTTCTTCATTAAAACACCTCTGCCTTTAAATTCCTCTAGACACAGACAGTGAACAAAACCAAGTTGAACTTAGGATTTGCATGTTGTTTATCTATACCGTATTTCTAAATTATTAAATGATGATTTACGTTTTATTTCCAGATTGTAAATGGAGTTGCTGAGGTCAGTTTTAACAGTAAGGAAGCAGTGAGTTCTATAGGGCTTCACAGCCTAGAAGAATTGGATGGCTCATACTTATATATTGTGGCATCAGTGTTGGAGTCTTCGGGTAAGTTGCTTTTTAATAATTTTGTTTTAATGTATCTGCAACCGTAAACAGAACTAGAGAATGAACTTGTATAAATAACTTTCCTAGAGTCATGATTTCTTTAATATTCAGAAATCCTCCTTCCAAGAACTTAAAAGAACAGCCCATCTGCCACTGTAAAAACATTTAGAGATTAAGCTTTTTTTAAAAAAATGCTTCTAATTGGCTGTTTTCACAACAATGCTCAGAAATGACTCTTTAGATACAAGGACTTCACTCTGAGACAGATTGTGTTGCCTTTTGATGGCAAGTGGTGAAAACAAAGGCACTAGGGTGTGATTACTAAAAGGTCATAATATTTTGTTAGGTGGCCTCAGTGGTGAAGCAGAATTTGCCGGAGTCAAATTCGCTGTATCTCCTTACACCCTGAGCTTGATTGCTACTCCTCTCTTTGTGAAGCCTGGACTCCCATTCTTCATTAAGGTTCGCTAACATGACTGGTACTGTTGCATGTTACCACATCAAGGCTCCTGCATTACGGGGTTGTTTTTTTGTATGTATTACTTCAGGTCTTAACAGGCTTTTAATTTCTTGACTTGTGGTTGTAGAAGCTGCTTAGCAGCTTGAAAGTTTTCTCCTTGAGTGATGTCCCCATGTTTTTGAGCAATGTTCTCTCTTCTGGGGAACAGGTGCAGGTGAAAGACACGGGAAATCGCTTTGTTGGAAATATCCCTGTTACAGTCACTGCAAAATCATTTAGTGAGCAAATGGATGAGACCGAGTTGATATCGGAGGGTTTGGAATCTGGGAGAAGACAAACAAGCTTGAATGATGGAACTGCTTTGTTTGTTGTTAATATTCCATCTGACAGCAGAATGTTGGAGTTTCAAGTGAGTTAAATCATTCCGTTAATTTATTCTGTTATTATTAATTTATTCTGTACTTAACTGAATATGCGAGTTTTTATAAACTTAGAGACTGTTACAAATAATCATTTATAAAACATAAGTGCTAAATGAAACATGACTTGTCTTAAATTCCATATTGTTCTGAAACAAAATATCCTAATTTTTCACATTTATTTTATAATAAATTAATTCATAATTCTGTTACCTTTTCAGGTAAAAACTGCAGATCCACAACTTTCATCTGAAAATCAAGCAAGTAAAACCTACGAAGCAAAAGCTTATTCCTCACGAAGTCAGAGTTATCTCTATATTGACTGGGCTTCAAACCACAAAATCCTGGAAGTCGGGGACTTCATAAATATTAATGTATACCCACGTAGTCAGTATATTGATAAAATAGATCACTACAGCTATTTGGTAAGTAATGGGTGTTTGCGCAGAAAATACTGAGTTTTGTTTTAATATGTGGTCCTGGATGTAAAACCTCAGCAACCAAGAACTCTCCTCAGCCCAGAATGTGTGCAGCTCAGACAATTGCTCCTTCCATGTACAATCTGACAGTAAAATTAGTTAACAGTCTCATGTTTTAAGTCTTGGATTATCTGAATGCTCGTCTGACATAAACTGGGGTTAAGAACAAGTGCTGGTCTCAAAAGCTGTTTCAGGAGTTGAAACAAAGACAGAAAGAAAGATGCATAGAGACAAAAAGATGCACAAAGACAGGACTTCTTTTTAGGCAGTGAGGGAGATCCTCTGGTCCTAGATGCATGTTTGTTTGTTGGTTTGTATCTATAATAAATGCCAGTAACTATTACGGGGAAGAAATATATTGAATGTAAATATGACTTGTTTGTTCTCCATCGTTTTTCTATTCTAGCTCTTGTCAAAAGGGAAGATTCTAAGCTTTGGAACTCAGAAAAGAATTAAGGATTTGGAATATGAACATCTGACTTTTGAGATAACCCAAGAAATGGTTCCTTCAGTGCGGCTTATTGTTTACTACATAGTCATGGGCGAAGAAAGAGCTGAGTTAGTAGCTGATTCTGTGTGGCTGAATGTGGAACAGAAATGTGGGAATAGTCTTGATGTGAGTAGCAAAATAAGCACTCGATTTGTGGGTGTGCATTCATTTTATGGTCTGACTTTAGCTCAGAATTACACAAGTTCTTTAACGTTTCCTCAGCTTATTCAAGCGTCTGCCTTAAGATGCATTTAGTTTGGAACAGTTGCTTTTAGAACTTACCAATAATTCTTTTCAATTTATAGATTAAGCTGCAATCAAGCAAAGAGGCACTGAGTCCAGCTGAAGTTGTATCACTTAACATGAAAACTCAATCCGTTTCCTCAGTTGCCTTGTCATCCATTGACAAGGCAGTTTATGGGGTCGCAGGAAGAGGAAAGAGAGCAATGGAAAAAGTTAAGTAGTAGCAACAAAAGAAAATGAAATTGCTATTTGTTTCATGTTCATATTCAGCTAGCTTTTTGTATCAAGCCTGAGAATAGGAAGAGAAGTTGCATCCAGAATGAAAGGTGCTGGTTTAAATCTGGCAGTTCAAAATTATATAAGAAGAAATCTTCTGTGGTTTTAATGACAGATCTGAACTACCTCATCAGAACCCTTCAGACTTGGCCAGAAGTAGCTTGCAGTGTTAGAGAGCAGCTTGTTCAGAGAGGCAGGGAGACTGTGTTCTCCTCAGTTCTTTTGTTAGCTGCTGCTGTGTTTTTTTTTCCTCAGGTAATGCTACATTTGGAGAAGAGTGACCTTGGCTGTGGTGCTGGAGGAGGACGGGACAACGTTGATGTGTTCCGAATGGCTGGACTTACATTTTTAACTAATGCGAATGCTGATGACTCAAATGTGGAGGGTATATTCCTTTGTTTTAAGCATGAAATGGACTTCCTTTTCTGAAATATTCTGTTGTGACTTTGTTTATTATGTTAGAAATCAATTGAATGAATAGGGAATATATACACTGATTTTTGAGGGAGGAAAATGTTATGATTTGTGGATCAGTTACTGTCTTTTAAATAAAAGTACTTTTATGTAATTAAAATAATAAACAGAAAAAGTCTTGCAAATTTGGAAAGTGATTTTATGTACTTATTTTCAAGTGAGCTAATTTATTACGGAAAAAGGTTGTGTCTGTTGTACTTACTTATTTATTTTTGGACAGGTGAAACTTGCAGTGAATTGTTAAGAACCAAACGGTCCGACTTCAAGGAGCGGATACTCGAAGAAGGTGTTGAAACAGTATTTTTAAAGTATATAATTATAAAAAAGATCACATCCATTAGAAATTAAGCATCTGAGGGCTGGCTTACTGCTGTGGTGGAGAGAGACTGGCAAATGAAACATAACTTATAGACAACCCCATTTATCAAGCCTCTGAGCCATATATTGAATTTGAAGTCATCAAGGTTTAAAAAGACATTAAAAGACATTAAAAATACAACCTATGTTTAGATTATTGTCTTTTTCTGAAGAGGAATAGCCTGACAACTCACAGTAGTATCCTACCATGTGACAGTCTTTCTCAGTGACCACCTGCAAGAGGCTGTTAAAATGTAATTCAACTCTTTTTAACTATTTTATATTTTTAATTGAGAGTAGTAGTGATGAACTGTGTGTCACTGGCTTTTGAAAAACAAAAAACTTTCATCCTCAGAACTGTACCTTGAAATTCCATAAGTTTTAATATGTTTGGTATAAGTAGTTAAGATACATTTGGAAACAAACTTCATCTCAAACAAGGGAATTATTTTGTTATTTCAGTATCCAAATACACGCAACCCGAAATTCGAAAGTGCTGCATGGATGGGGTGAGAGAATATCCAGTCTCTGAGACTTGCAGTGATCGAGCTCACCGTGTTCGGAAGAGGCCGAGGTGCATTGCTGCATTTAGAGATTGCTGTGAGTTTGCAAACAGGCTGCGGGAGGAAGAGCCCAACAAGCTTCTAATATTAGCGAGAATGCGTAAGTATGAGAGAGCTTTAACTCTCCTGTTGCAAGGTGAAACGCTTCCAGCAGGATATGGCTAAATATCCAGCATTCAGTATATTAAATGTTAAATCTTACCCTTTGCCCAGGCCCAAAGCAGCCAATGAGTAACATCTCAGGGAAGATCAGTGGGATTGTGAAATTTCTTGCCTCCCATTCTCTCCCTGTAGTTGCATGGTAACAAGTTAATCTGTCTGGGATTTTGGACAGGTATTCACATGTGTAAATAGCTGAGGTGGGATTAACACAGATTGAAAGTATTCAGATACCTTTTTACTTGTATGAGAACCACCCTGAGGTGTGTAACAGAATACAGTGTCACAACAGAAAACGGTAACGATTTTGATACGAATTTTGAAGGTTATTTTGATAGGAATGGTTGGACTCAATGATCCGGTGGGTCTCTTCCAGCCTGGTTGTTCTACGATTCTATGATTTTGAAACCTTTGGTTGAAGACTGTTGTTAGGTGGTTTCTGGTTGATCTTATTTAACTTGCTTCATTTACATTCATCAGATTTTGAGTCTTTCTTGGAACTGGATGAGGCAGAAGTTCGCAGCTACTTCCCTGAAAGCTGGTTATGGGAAGTTCACCAAGTTTCTCCAAGGTACTACTTTTCTCAAATCGATTAACAACGGTTGACCGAGTCATAGTTTTATAGAAAGTAAATGCTGACATTGAGGTAAGCTGAGTAGCTTTAGTTGTACCCGCAACGTGCTAAAATGTGCTTTACACAAACTAACTATTCCTGCTGTGTTGTCCTCCTTGCAAGATGTGTTTTCTGGTGCTGAGATTGAGTCACTTTTCCTTTCACTTTCCACCTGGCTGAACATCAGCTTCTGTGAAGTCTGCTAAACCCAATTTTATTCAAACAGAGATCCAGTCCTGTTTTCTGAATATGCTCTTATCCCTCCTATTCCCTCTTTTAGACACAGGAGTTGCTCTGGGCATGTAATGGCTTTGTGTTAATTACCTATTGATGTTGACAGATGCCTGTTAATAATGTATAAATGTAATAACACTTATAAACACAGGTCAAAGACGCTGTCTGTCACCTTGCCTGATTCGCTGACTACCTGGGAAATACAAGGCGTTGGCATTTCTGATAAAGGTAGGTACTGCAACCTGATTAGATTGTAACTAGAACTTTTCCATCTGCATTTTGCAGAACTTTGCAGTGTGGTTGACACACGTGTTGTAAAATGTTCATTTTCTGATTGATTAGTATGAAAAGAAAACATCAAATGTATATTTTGTGGAAAGGAAATTCCTTCTTTTCTTGTTATGAATATAAGTGGCTGAGAAAGCACAGTGGCCTGTGATAAATGACTAAGGAATGTAAGAACAAGCAGTCAGTGTCTCTTCCCTGGCACAACTTTACAGCATCAATAGCTCAGGGATCTGAGGAGAGGAGGAAACAAATTTTACCATAGATATTGGAGTCCAAACTGAAAATCTTTCTCACTTTGGGAAGAAGCAGAAGCAGCCCAAAGGATTTGTATAACTGTAGGTGTGTGTGGAGTGTGAGAGATGGAAAATTGGAATAAGAGCCTGGTCCCTTTAAAAAAAACCTGTGAAAATTTGAACTAGATACTGAAAAACAATAAGTCATTAGTTAAGGGGGTGAGTATTTGAAGACTTTTTCAAACTTGCTTATCAGAGAGTGGGTAAGACAGCCTGCCTGCTTTAATCCTTTTGACTTTTTAAGGTATCTGTGTGGCTGCGCCGTTGGAAGTGCAAGTTGTGAAAGATATCTTCCTGAGCGTTTATGTGCCTTATTCTGTGGTGCGAGGAGAACAAATTGAATTGAAAGGATCAGTTTATAACCATAAAGCTTCTGCAATTAAGGTAATTTGTGGTCTTAGTGAATTCCACGGGAAGATTAATATAATAAACTAAATTATATTTTCCCTGCAAGTAATGAGTATAAATGGATCCTTGGATCAGGTTTCTCCTGTTCTTCAGGTAGCATTATGTATACTGAACAAAACTGTGCAACGATGGAATCCAGTCACTAATTGTTTCATTTCCAGCCATTCCACTGATTACAATGCTTTCATGCTCTTGCCTAGCAACTTTCCCTCATGAAAGTTAAAATACTATGAACCTCCCCTGGTGGAGCTTGAGGCCATTCCCTCTCGTCCTGTCCCCTGTCCCTTGGGAGAAGAGCCCAACTCCCTCCTCTCCACAACCTCCTCTCAGGTAGTTATAGAGAGCATTGAGGTCTCCCCTCAGCCTCCTCTTCTCCAGGCTAAACACCCCCAACTCTCTCAGTAGCTTTAATATTTCTCCGGTGTTGTAATTGTCATGAAATATTTTAAATGTTTCACTTCTAACTTTCCAGTTCTGTGTTAAAATAGCAGTTGGAAATGGAATCTGTTCTTTCGGAGATTCTGCCATCACTGGATCTAGGATGCACAGATGTAACTTAAAGAATCTCGCTGCTGGTTCTTCGTCACCAGTTACATTTAGAATACTCCCTTTGGAATTAGGTCTTCACACTATCAACTTTACGCTGCTGACAGCCCGGAACAGTGAAACTGTAGTTAAAACATTACGTGTGATGGTAAGGAAAAAAAGTCAAAATGTTTGTAGTGGTTTAGAATTTCATATTGATTCTGTCACAAGAAATGCAAATATTTCAAATCAATATGTAAATATTGCTTTAGTTTAGTATTATCAGAATCAGAAATATCACAGAGGTGTCATTAAATTCAGAGGTGTGTGCATGACTGAGTATTTGAGGATGCACATTTTTAAACCTTGCATGTAAGAATTGTTGGAAAGGTTATATAGGATATGTAGGTTGTACCTTGCTGAGTAAAAAAGGAGAATAAGTTACTTAGTTTGAATTTTCGACTCTTCAAGCTTGCTTCATTGAGAGACACTTCTCTGTAATTTTATACTTCCCTAAACCTTTTGAAAAACCTTTTATTAAATTTCTTCCAAGATTCTGGGAGATAGATTTAAGCTAGAGGTCTGTGTAGAATAGATGTAGAATAGTTAAGTAAAACTCAATTACGAAGGATATTGAAAGTAAAAATACTTTGGTTTTCAACTTTTTCAGCTAATATATTTGATTAAATGAAAGTGTTTTCTTTTTCTACTTCTTTCCTATTAATGGTTTCAGCCAGAAGGCATTAAGAAAGAAATCCACACAGGTTTCACTCTGGACCCACAGGGTGTTTATGGTAAGAGAACAGATCTATGCTGTTAGTTTATTTGTTCATATTCTTGGTTCTTTCTGATCAAGTTTTCTGTAATGTGGAAAAAATAGCATTTCTCTTTCCTGAAATAGTCTTCATATGTCCCTTCCAAGGATTTCTAGTTCTTCCGTTGACTAACAAATCCATCCTAAAATAACTAATCTTTAAAAAAAAATACTTTGATTGATTTAGGGAGCCTTTATGTGTATTTTCTGTGATGGTGTAATTACCAAGCTTCTCTAGGGAACTAGTAGATGTGTTATGAATCTACTAATGAAAAAGGAGCATGCTTTGGGTTTTTTTTAACCAGAGGTGACTCTTCAGCCACAAAGTTTAGGTGCAGATCAGATTTTTTTTCTTAAAGAAGGCAAAAGGAAATTTAAAGTGCTTGCGCTTGTGTTGATTCTGTTTGCATGTGCATCTGGGCATATTTCTAGTTTTCACATGATCACGTGTTCTCGTTGCTGACTCCTCACGTAGTTGTAACCTTTAAATCTGACTGTTACATCTGAATTATCTGCTGCTTTAGATTGTGCAGCGAGATTTATATGTGCCTTTTCAATTCTAGGCTCAATCAAGAGACGACAAGAATTTAGATATAAAATCCCAATGAATGTTGTCCCTAAAACAAAAATTGATAGAAGTGTAAGTGTAAAAGGTAAATTGAATTGAAACTTTTAGTTTTTACTGCACATGTACTTTCTGTACATCTGTCAATTTTCTCCTATTTCTAACTCCATTTTTAAATTTCTCTGAATTTATTCCTAAGTTCTTCTTCCTTTGAGAAAAGATCAACACCTTTTTGTGTAGAATTAAGTACATCATATAGAATTATTGCTTATAACTGATGGGCCAGATTTTGCCCTTGAATTCACTTCCATGACCTCTCATTTAAAAACGTCTTGGTTGTTTTTCCTTTCCACAGGACATCTTATGGGGGAAGTGATTGCCACAATCCTCAGTCCTAGTGGTCTTAGCAGTCTTACTAATCTGCCGAAGGGCAGTGCAGAGGCAGAGTTGGTGAGCATCGCTCCAGTGTTTTATGTGTTTCACTATTTGGAAGAGTCAAATAACTGGCATTTACTGGGTCCTGAAACCTTAACTTCAAGAACTCAAATGAGGAGGAAGATGAAAGAAGGTAGAAAAATACAGCTACTTCTTTTGCTTCGGAGTTGTAGATGTACATAAACTTTGTGAATGAGAGCAAATAACATTTTAATAAATCGCTTTTCATAACTTATTTTCTGCCTCGTATGTCCCTTAGGAATTGTAAGCATCTCGTCATTCAGAAATTCTGACTTCTCATACAGCATGTGGAAAAATGGACAAGGCAGCACGTGGTGAGTTGGAAAGAATCACAGAATAACCAGGTTGGCGGAGACCCATCGGATCATTGAGTCCAACCATTCCCAGCAATCACTAACCCATGTCCCTCAGCACCTCGTTCACCCGTCCCTTAAACCCCTCCAGGGAAGGTGACTCAACTCCCTCCCTGGGCAGCCTCTGCCAGTGCCCAGTGACCCTTTCTGTGAAAAATTTTTTCCTAATGTTCAGCCTGAACATCCCCTGGTGGAGCTTGAGGCCATTCCCTCTCGTCCTGTCCCCTGTCACGTGAGAGAAGAGGCTTGTTTCCTTCCTTTGATTCCACAGCAATTTGTAGCAGACCTCAGTCCTAAACAGTGTGAATTTATGTCTGGTCTCCAGCACCTTATATGCTTATTGAAACAAATGTGATCTGTTTGATTCCCTTGGCAGGATGACAGCTTTTGCTTTAAGGATTCTAGGCCAAGTGAATCAATATATAAACCTTGATCACATTTCGGTCTGTAATTCACTTCTGTGGCTGATTGATAACTGCCAAATGCCAGATGGGTCGTTCAGTGAATTTTCAAACTACCAACCAGTGAAACTCCAGGTATGAAAACCAAATTTGTTTTGTGTCTCTTTTTTACAAATAAACTGTTACCTTCCAAAGAGTCGGCATGTCTTCATCTTAAATCAAACTGATATTTCTTAATGGAATTTCTATTTGTTTCCTTACCTAAACTGTAAAAATTTCTATGTATTTAAAAGAATTGCTGTTTCTGCTTAATTATATTTCTGTATTTGGTTTTGTAGGGTACGCTACCTAAAGAAACTAAAGAAAAATCTTTGTATCTCACAGCATTTTGTGTCATTGGAATTGAAAAATCAATTAAAATATGTCCTACTCAGGTAAATAATAACTTTATTTCTACCAGTAGTTGCGTTCTGGAATTCTAATTTATTCCATTTTCATTAACACTTGGTCAAAGAAAATAAGAGGCTTTTCATCAATTTCAAAGATGGTGATTTATTTTCTTAGTCTTCATCTTTCAAAATCTGTAAAGGAACAACCATTTTATTATAAGATATATTGTAGAAGATACTGTATGTACCTGTATTGCCTTAGTAGATGTTTCTATAAAAGTAAGTCATGATGTAAACTCATTCATCTTTTCAGAAAATCCATGATGCTAAGAATAAAGCGGGAGATTATTTGATGAGAAACGTGCAGTCTGCTCAAAGCCCCTTTACTCTGGCAATAACTTCGTATGCTTTGGCTCTTGTGGATCTGAACCATCAGTCTTCACAGGTGGCGTTCTCGACACTGAAGAAGGAGGCGTATGTCATAGGTAATTATTAAATAGAGCCTGTTCTGTAGCTGACTCTCACTTTTGTGGTGTTGAGATTTCTTCATTTCTCACTGGCTGATGAAGGACTTGGTAGTGTCTTGAATGCTGCTTCTTTTGAATATGTTCAAAAGTGACTCGGACTGTTCTCCTCCAGGTAACGATTTCTATTGGAATAAAAAACCCTTTGTCCCATCTGTTGAAATCGGCTTTAAAAAAAAAAACACACCAAATTTAAGGTCTGTACTCTATTTATCTGGCCATTCCATCACTGGTCAGAACCAGCAATATTCAGATAGACATCAGATGCTTTGCATTGAGTCTGTCACCAGTTTCCAGTATAAACATCAGACTTAACGATGTAAGGAATTTACCTTCCTCCTCTCAAACACAGAGTGGATCTCTTCTTTCCTCCTTGGACTGAGCAGGCAATAATTTACCTTGTGTAGCCTGGAAAGAGCTGTTGCTACCTTTCAATCGCAAACTTTTCTTTTATACTTTCCCAGGTGATCCTCCTATTTATCGTTTCTGGAAAGATACTTTCAAAGCACTCGACCAACACACTCCCAGCTCTGTGACTGCGCAAATGGTTGAAACTACAGCGTATGCCTTGCTTACTACTTTGCTAAGAGGGGACAAAAGCTACGCTAACCCCATCGTCAAATGGTTGTCGGAAGGACAAAGATATGGTGGGGGATTTTATTCGACTCAGGTGAGCTTTTAAATATTTTACTCTCATTCTTCAAATACAAGAATCTGAGCTGTCTGAAGAGCTCAGATGTTAGACCCGATGGACAAGTACAATGTCCTTTCTGTGGGATTGTAATCAAAAGGCTCTTCATACTGTGGAGAATATCCCTGTTAGTTCAACCTCCCTTTTTTAAAATCATTAAAAATCTGTGAAGAAGCTGATGAGTGCTGTTTGATTATTGTTGTTTGCTTGCTTCGTTTAGAGTACTTGCGTATATTTCTTTAAATTACACGAATATGTCCGAGTTCAGTGTTAAATACACTTGCAACGTACACTGCTGAGCTGTTTACCATTGTTTGTAATGGTGTTTAGGTGCTGGAAAATGAATTGCTTTGTAATACGTTCCCAGTTCTTTTTAATTTCTGGTATTAATCCTTCATACCTGATTCCTGGCAGGACACGATTAATGCCCTCGAAGCCTTGACCAAATATTCCCTCCTTGTCAAACGGCTCGATCTGGACATGAGTGTTAAGGTGGCTTACAAAAACTCTGGGAACATTAATCTGTTTACACTGACAGAAGATAATTTTGTGGGAAGAACTATGACAGTGAGTGAATGTTATCTGCTTTTGAAAAGTGAAAGCAGAATTCTTATCACCTTGTTAAATAATGATTTGAACTTTGAAATTGTTGCTAAAGTAGCTTTCTCTTTCAATAAACTGTTAGCTGTTTGGTATAGCGAATGTTTAAGGACTTTGCTTCTCTGCTAGATTTAGTGCGTTTGTACATTCATTTAAATTTAGCCTCTCTGCATATTCCTTTGAAGTATTTTTTTGTTTTGTAGCATCAGACTTTAATGTGTACTTAAAATCATAGAATCACCAGGTTGGAAGAGACCCTCCGGATCATTGAGTCCAACCATTCCTATCTAAATGTAGAAAAGCAGCTGATCATCTGACCTGAATTATTAATAGCACTGTCTTTATTAACTTATAACTTTCTGTTTAATATCAATCCTCTAGGTACCATTGGATGATGACATATACGTAAGCACTGGCAGCAGCACTGGCATAGCTACCGTAAACGTAAGCACACAACCAGGTTTTTTTTTTTAAATTGAGTCTCTGGTTTGTGACTTTCGCCTTTGAAAAAGAAGCTGTAATTTCTCATAAGCTGCTCTGTTTTGTTGCCCTTACCTTTAGACCAAAGTGATGAATGTCATTATACCGTTATTTTTAGATGAAGCACAAACCATTGTGTGATTTACGGCTGATGAAGGAGAAGTTGGGAAGTTTCTTCCTCTTCATCAGAGGTTTTCTGTTTCATAAATCTAAATAGATGATCAACTTTGTTTTAGTGCTCATCAATTGTTGCTGTCTCTGCTCAGGCAGCCAGAGCAGGAAGACACAATTTAGTGATCAGTTTTGAGAAATTGCTCAATTCACTGAGATTCTGATGTTTGCCCTTAGCTTATTAAGCAATGTCATTTAGAAACTTTTTTTCTTGCAGTATTTAAAGGAGTAATTTTTATCCGCCCAAGTATTAAGCTGCTTCCATGATAAATTTTCTTCTAATCTTTCATAGCCTCTTCCAGCATCAGTCTTAATAACATCTGAACTGTACATATTCTTGTGAACTGGGATTTATATTCATAAACTATCGATTCTTTGGATAATATTTTTAATCTTGTGATACAACCGTGGTGCAGTTTTGCTCAAGAATTCCCAGTTTCTTTCTGTGCTGATCACTTATTTGCTTTGCTCTGCATCCATCAGAACTAATCATGCTGTACAGACTTGTTTTTACTGGTATTATATTCTCCATATAATGAGTTTTCATACTTCTGTACCCATTTAGAGGATTGTTTATTGCTTCTATTTTGTCTGATTTATTTATTTATGTGTAGGTGAAGACAGTGTATAGTATGATCGGCACTTCTGACGAGTCATGTGACTTTGAATTGAAGATTGTTCCAAAGAGAGATGATGGTAAAGAGTTAATATGGTCTTAAGTGTTACTACTCAGGTCAGTGGAGAGGAAGGAGGGAGGGGGGAAAAACCTCCTTTGTTTAACAAAGTGTTTCTTAAGAGTGAAACTAATAAATCTTGCAACTTTCTAAATGCAAAAACATGTAAGAAAATGCTGGCAGCCTTTTAGCCCTTCTTGAAGCCTTTCTGTGGATACAATTAATTTTAAAAGTATTTGTTATGTGCATTTTTACTCATTTGTGGAAGATCTTTTGCAGTTGGGGAAGTGAGGGATAAGCTTGTAGCAGAAGAAAGGAATATGATGGGGATGGAGGGGATTACAGTGAGTTCTGGAGGGCACTAAGAGTCTTGTCCAGTTACAATGGAGTAGATAACCACATTCTGAGCTTTCCCTGTGAAGTAGTTTTAATAACATAAATACAGAATAAAGTACATTAAGCATTAAAACTGTCTTTTCACCTGAATTGTAAAAGAGGGATGAAGCTTCTTGTTTGTGGCTGGACAGTAAGTTTGTATAGAAATAGACACCAAAGCAATTTAAAGAATTATCTTTCAATTATGAAAATGCTTTCAATTATGAGAATGTTGGATTGCTGCTTCGGAAAGTCCTAAAATTACTGATTTGACTCTGCTTGATAGGAAGAGGTTACAGAGGAGAAGGTGACCCACTGGGGCGCTTAGAGGCTTGTGCAAAGTGAGTACAGCTGGTGGGGTTTGGGGTCGGTTGGTTAGGTTTTTTTTCTTTCTGCAGTGGTTTGAGCCAAAGTTTTGCATTTTAAAGGTTTAATTTGACTAAATTGCTGGCTCTAAGTGAGATGGATTTCCTGACATTCAGCCTCCTCTTTGCAAAGGGGGAATGCCCAGCTGACGTGTTAGGGAATTGGAGCAGTGCAGAACAAATGCACTGTGGAGCTATTTGTGTGTTATGAAATCAATCGAACAATGTTACAAAAACTTTTTAGTTTTTGACTGACGTTTATTTTCAATTTTATGTATTTTCCGAGAGATCGCTGTGGTTTCATTTTGTTATCAATTGCACCTCATCTTCTGATCTCCTTTCTTCCCCTGTTTCTTCACTTTAACATGTGTGTGTAAACAGAATTAGAGGCAAAGGTCATAATCTCTTTGGGAGGGAGTTAATTTCCATATGGGTTCTCTTGGAACATAAACATTAAAAGCTTCTTTATGCATGATGTTGGCATAAATCTGGAATTATTCATCTAGACTGTTTTGGTTTATTATGGATTTGGTGTAGCTTAAGTCCGTAATTTAGCGTGGTTAGTAGAATTTTCCTTAGTTTTTTTTCTGCAATCACATTTGGGTATTTGTTTTTAATTGTGATTATGTTTATCTAACATTACTTTTAACCTATTGTAGGTACAAACCGGGTGCAAGAGAGCCACAGTCAGGATCTGCTCATGCTGTGATGGACATAGGTTTGGTTAGTGGATTGGAAGCAAATACAGAAGATTTATCTACTGTAAGTACTAGAGAACCTTTTTTTCTTTTACTGTCTTTTTTTTAGACAGAACTATAATATTTACTCTTTTTCTTTTAGAGCAGTAGCATAGATGTATAGGATTATATCCTTATTGCTTCTAAACACATCTAATACTCATAAGAATAATCTACTTAAGTCTAGATTGTGGATTTTTATAGAGTGAGAAGCTAAACATCTGGTTATGGCTTGACACTTAGGCCGTCAAGATCATCTAAAATGTTTATAATTTTATAAAAGATTTTTCTCTGTTTTTCTCCCCTGCAGCTTGCAAGTGGAGTTGATCAGTTGATAGCAGATTATGAGATAAAAGACGGCCACGTTATTATGCAGGTAGACTCGGTACGTTATCCTTTTCTTGACTGTAAGCACTATTTTAACTCTTTGGAACTATTTTGTTTCCTATAGATCTCCTTAATTCCTGTGTCTTTCAAATAGGTGCCAGCCGATAACTTCCTCTGTGTTGGGTTCCGAATAGGTGAGCTTTTCAAGGTTGGAATGCTAAATCCTGGCACATTCACTGTGTATGAATATCACGCACCAGGTACGTGTTTCATGTCTTCAAATTCATCTTTATCTTAACTCTCTATTCCTCATTAAAGTCTATATTTTTTGTCGTCTTTTTAATCCTTACTGTTTTACACTTGGCTAACTTTTAACTCAGAGTTTCAGTGCTGACTTCTTGGGCTTTGATTTTTCTACGTGTTTTTATTATTTCTTTATGCATCTTCTAGATAAAAAGTGCACGATTTTTTATAACCCCTACGGAAATGAGAAACTTGTGAAGTTGTGTGAAGGGGATGAATGCAAATGCATGGAAGGTAAACTACTTTCAGGATGTTTTCCCATTTCCAAAAACACTGAGCACAAAGAAGCAGCCCTCCTAAGAGCACAGCTGTTGTCCTCCCCAGATTTGACATTTAAAACTTAAAACCCCCCAAGTACAGTATGGTCATAGGTGTTCGATTGGCTTAAGTTTAGCTGACTGAGGGTGTTGGTTTGTATTTCTGTTTTGATATGTAATCCCATAATTGTAATATAGCTCAGTTCTGATAAATTATCCCAAACAGGTAGAGGTTCATGATATGTTATTTAAGGACATGAAACGACATTGTCTTAACGCTGGCTTTTCTCTTTCTCCACGTAGCTGAGTGTAGTAAAGTGCAGAAGAGACTGGATGGGTCAATAACGGCTGCTGCCAGGAGAGAAGCTGCGTGTCGGAACGATATTGCTTATGGTAATATTTGAGTTGTCAGTACCTATTTCACAGGCTCTGACTGAATCACTTGTCTACTGTGGCTGCAGATTATTTTATTCCAATTAGAATGGTTGGTTCCAATTAGAATGGGAATGGTTGGAGTCGATGATCCGGTGGGTCTCTTTCCTACCTGGTGATTCTATGATCTTTAGTGATTAAAATTCAGTAGGCTTGACAGCGGAGAAGAATAAATGCTGTCTGTACTCTCTCCTGAGTGAAAAATCACATCACCAGGGTTAGCGCGCTGGTCAGCCTGATCAGATGAGTTCTGCTAATAAGCACGGGGTTTCTTTTGCTTGCTGCTGTTCTAACGTGACCGTATGAATCTGGAGTCAGAGGAGGTTGCAGGCCATCAGATGAGGGCACAGGTAGAACTAGCTAATGTTTCTTAGCCCTCCAGTGTGTAGCTGTACTGGGAAGAGACATTGTCTTCTCCATCTGAGCAGCTGTAACAAGCAGAAATGAGGAATAACAAAAGGTTTTTGTTCTGCAGTTTATAAAGTGAACATCTTATCCCGCAGTGAAGAAGGTTCTTTTGTCAAGTATTCTGCAACTCTTCTGGATCTCTATAAAAGAGGTGAGTGTCCTGTTCTTAATCCATGTAAGCATTTATTTAAATGAAAAGCTGTCTGGTTGAGACCACTGAAGCAGCTGTGTACCCAAAGAAGGGCAATCTTTGTGTGATGTTTTTAAACAGCTTTTTGGTATTGTAGCTGTTGTTAACAAGCCTAAAGTGTAGTCAATTAAATGTCTTTTATGTGACGACGCAAGGTGAATGTATTCCATAGTGAATTACTACAGCTGTGAGTTGTTTAATTCATTCATTTCACAGATTGCTCTCCTCTATGGTGATTGAAGTGGGGTAGAGTGCAAGGATACCCCATGTTTTAACTCTTCTCAGCTTATTGTAGGCTGGGCATGTATCTGCTCCTGGGAGAAAAGACTTCAGGATGTTCTTGGGCACTCACTGCCTTGCCTGCGGGACAGGCTCATAGATCCTGTGGAACTGAGACTGATATTCACTCATTTTTCCTCTTGAGTTTAAGCACCCAATATGTCCACATAGTTACTACAATATGAAATGATTCAATGTACATGATGCTTATTTATCATTCAGATTTAATAGAAAAAAACCTTTTACGAGAATCACGTTCTCTCTCAAATATTCCTGTTCAATACCTCATGGCAAACAGATCCCTTGACTGTGTTCTGCTGCAGAACATCTTGCTGGCTTCAGTCTGATATATGAATTGCTGGAAGTTCTCTCTCTGACATTTTCCAATTCTTGACTTTCTACTTCAGGGCAGGCTTTTGCTCAAAGGAACAATGAAATAACCTTTGTCAAAAAGAAGACCTGCGCAGACGTTGAATTGAGCCCAGGAGAGCAGTATTTGATCATGGGGAAAGAAGCCTTAAAGATAAGCGTTGATTACAGTTTCAAGTAAGTAATTTACCATCAGGATATGCAGAGATTTAGTCCTAGTGTGCTGTGAAGTGGTGGATGTTTGTAATAATTCTTACGTAAAATATAATTGGTTTCATTTTTTCTAAGTGTGAATTAGATCAATAGTTACACATCGTGTGTTTTCAGATATGTGTATGGATCATGAACACAAAGCAGGCAATTTTATATTGTAATTATTTCTCTGTTTGACATTTTTCTTCCCAAATCTCAACGGCAAATGATTATTTTCTGTTTTCTTCTTAGATTCCAGTACCCTTTGGACTCCAGCACTTGGATTGAGTGGTGGCCTTTGAATGCAGCATGCACTTCTTGCCAGGAGTTTTTAAATACGATGGAAGATTTTGCTGAAGATCTCATGATTAGTGGCTGCTGATTTGCTTGGGGAATGAAAAATGAAAAATACAGATAAAATCTCATTATAAAAAACCCCAGCTTCACCTGTTTAATAATCCTTTCCCACACTTATAGTTCATCTTGAAAAATGGTCTTTACTTGCATTTCACAACTATTTTCTTGTAACAGTGATGTTTAAAGCATGATTTTTAAGCTTGGGTGGGGAGAATGATGCAGAATTCTGCAAAGACATTTGAAGTCAGATGAAGTGGATCCAACTGTAAAAACAAACACCAGAAGTACTGTCTTGTGCCTGACTGACACTTAGAAGCATTGAAATCTGGTGTCCTATTAAAACGTAACCCTTCCTTCATTAAAAAAAAGGGAAAAATAAAATTGTTTATTAAACAATTTTGTTGAAACTTTAAATTCCAGGTAAATAAAAAAGTGGGTATTTTACAGATAATGAAGTCACAATAACTTTCCCACTCATCTCAAACTTAAGGTGTGTGTTAGTTCACTTAAGAATTTGTTTGTGATCTATTTTTTATATATAAATATATGAAAACATGTTGAGCAGTCTGCTACCTCGTATTCAGACCTCAAGTGGGATTCTGTTTGTTGGTCTTCATGATATGACAGACTTTAATATAAGGAAAGCCCAGGTATGTCCATGACAGTGCACTATGTGTAAAAACTTGTTTTCCAGATCAATAATGCTACTTATCCTTAAATTTTACACCACACTTCTTTATATTTTTAAAATTCTTTTGCAGGAGAAACGACTTCCCTTTCTATTCAGACATGAGAATTGCTGTGGAAGAAGGAACACACTCAGCTCTTGACACACTTCCAGTTTGCTGCTGTGCAGAAGCAGCAGAGGGAGCACAAGAACCTCATTTTTATGTAGGGTCCTGTAAGTATTACTACTTTACTCCCCTCATCCAATCATTTAAAAGATGTTTTTCAACAGTTCAGCGGCTGAAAGTGCTGCTGTCATTTGCTAGTGGATAGAAAAACCTGTATTTTCGTGTGTAGAGGCATCACATTAATTTGTTGCTTGGGGGCAGCACTTTCTTCTTTGATACCACCCAATCTTTTTGTCAGAGAAACAGGTTAGCCTGCCTGCTAGTATAAAATGATGTTTGTACAGCTTTGTAACTCTGTGCAGACACTTCATGTGCTCTCTGTGGAAGCAACTATTTTAGTCCCTCGATTTTCATTTTCTACTCTCCTTTTAAATTCCTGCATTTCCATTTTTGACACAGACTGCTCTCTTGTTAAAAAATGTTCCTAAATAACACATGTGCCATTCACAGTTTGTGTTTTAAGGCACAATGGACTGAATGAATGGCTGCTGTAACTTAACTAGATTTATGACAAATGTTACTTTGGCCTTTGATGACTGAATTTGCCAGTTAGAAGCTCACCTCACCTCCAGGAAAGTGGCAGATGAGGGGCCAGATTGCCTTCTCCCAGCTCCTGGCACAAACTTCTTGGTTCCCAGTAAAACTGCGAAGGGAGTTTGACACAAAGTACAGTCGCACACGTTTTTATTGAACGCTTGCCCAAAAGCAGCACGTCCAAGAACTTTAAAATTACTCTTTTCCTGCTCTCTTAGGAATTTCCTTGATCCAGAGGGTTTAGTACGTGGAAAGAAGATGCACTTGTGAATTTTGGCCCTGTGAGTATTTTTTTTTTTAATCCTCCAAACTTTTCTAAGAAGTGCGAGAAGATAACACTGCATCCAATAATAACTGGATATAAAGTCAAATTGCAGAGAGAGCAACACCTCAATACTTAGTGAGGTTGTCTGGTCAGTCTGTCTGTAAACATTTCTCCTTCTGAATGGTACAATTTGTGAGGTTAATGGTATTACAAGGCATAATGATCTCTCCATCTTCTCCGAAACCCCTGTTTCTCCCACCTGATGATGAACACAGAGATGTTGACTCAGCTAGTCCTGCCAGGGTGGAGCCTGAAGGTTTCTTTGAAGCACAGTGATGTCAGTTTATGAAAAAGAGCAAATCCTATTTAGATGTCATAGCCAAGGGCCACACTGCTGGGATGGGAAAGGTGTGTCTGTGTCTTCATCTGTTTCACATGCAAAGTATATTGGCAGATTTCCATTGGATCTGGTTAGTAAGATAAGACAGAAATGTTATGGGATCGATTTTGGAACCCGCTGCCATGTAGTCGGAGAGTTCTGAGGTACTAAGCAACTCACAGGATTAATCCCAGCAAAGATGGAAATTCTTGGAATAATCATAGCTTAGATGACTCATCTGTATTAGGAAATGATTTCAGAACACATTCTGTACTTCTCTGCTTACTGGGGACTCTGGACATCAGAAAGGTCCTTTTATATCTGAATTGTACACAGTGTTTTTCTATGCCTTGGCTGTTTATATACATAATGTGTAAGTCTCCGAATGTTCCAGGCTTTGAATCACTGGCTAATAGCTTTAGGGGTTCCAGAAAAACAGGCATTCGACTGCTCCACGTTTGTGCTGTGCCCAGTGGGCAGCCGGCCCCTGTATGGCATTGCTGGCTGCCCACGGATTAAAGCACTTGCCCAGAAAGCTGTGTTCTTTAGTCCCAGTTTATTCTTCCATCTTCTAGAAGAAGGAGGACTGGTGTGGTCTGTCCCTTCTGGCAAGAGGCCCAGGGCCACATATAAACACATTTTTTATTGTCATTTATCGATATAAGAGCACAATATAGTCAACCTGGTCTGTGATGTGAACTTCAGAGCTGCTCCTAGTGCTATGCACAGGTAATCTCTGAAAGCAGCACCCAGTAACATCATTGCATGAGTTTGGGCATTGTACTTTTATTCTTTTTTAATATATTCCCCAGATAGGCCTTTGAGTAAGAAACTACACCAGATGCCATTCTAATGCGATTCTCCCTGAATGCCCTTGGCAGATCTGTTAGACCCAAATTGGTTGGATTCCTGAGATAACAATTCGAAGGGTTAACACTGTGTAAGAAGCCTTTTAGTTCTTTTCAAAAATAGATATTTCTGTAAGTTTGCATTTGAATTCTAGTGATTTTTAGATAGCCAAGTGTCACAAAACGAACTAATTTCTCTTTTCACTTCACTTCACTGCAACCAGAAGTTAATCTATTGATCCAAGCCAGTAAGTGGCTTGAATAGACCGAATTCCACACTATTGTGCACAGTGACACATGAAACTCTCCCTCGGTTGGTCTGGGCAGGAAAGCTGCTGGGCTGCATCTTACTGCTGTGACTAATTCAGGAAGAGAGCCAAACGGTGCCATTCTCTCTGCTAGCAGTACAGGAATGAGTTTGTGTCTATAATCTTTCAGGATATGCCACCAGCTCGAAGCAGGCAAATGCTCTGTAATTTTTTTAAATTTTTTTTTAATTAGGAATACCTTATAGGCTTAGAAGATGCAGGCTAAATCCCTGGAGAAAGTTAATATTCTTGCTTTTTAATACCTCAATACCTTTAAGTGAGTGCCATAATTCTGTCTTGGCTGACCTGAAAACAAATTTAAATACCAAAGGAAAGAGAAAATAGCTTACATGAGCAGGTAGGACACAAGTAGAAGTTACCATGTGTTTTTTTATTTTGTTATGATGGTAGAGTCAGAGTTTGAAATCACCTGGAAGCAGAGAAATACTCACACAGAGTTGTTTGTTCAGTGTATTTGAGCAATGTGAAGCCAGAATATCACACAATGCTATTTTCTTTCTTTGTGTAGCAAAAAACCTGTTCAATACAGGCACTCTTGAGCCAGCAGGAGGGATCCTGCACGGGGCAGAGCATCCTAGAATTGAAATCCTAGAATCGAATCCTTAGGAAGATTTCTATCAAGTTAAAAAATAATTTCCCTAAATCTCCAACTCCTGTTTTCACACAGAGTTGTGGATTCTGCTGAGAGGGGTTCAATGGATTTATTGATATTAGGAGTGTGGGAGAGACATGAAATCATCCTATGGAAATCCATTTTTTCTTTTGAGTGAATATAATTTTGTACTTTAAAAAAAAAAAATCACTCTATGAGGGCTGCCGGTTTGGTATTCATCCATCACGAGTTCTCGCTTGACCCTACCTACAAAGGCTTATTTTCAGTCTATGTAAATGTTAATGTTTGTGCTTGTCTCACAGCAAAATGTGTTTTTAATCTCCCACTGAATTCTTACAGCAGAACACACTGAAATTTGGCATGTCCTTCCGTTATTTTCCAGTAAAAAAACACCTTATAGGAGTTACATATGCTTTCCATTTTTATGATGTTTAATAATATTTTCACCTCTAATTAGGAGAACTATCTGGGTTTGGCGCTTTTATTCTCCTGGGAACTCAGAGTTTGGTTTTACCAGTTTCTTGGTCATTACAGAATTCCATTCCTCATGCTAAATTTTGCTTTTCAAGTTCTGAATGAACTTTGAATTTGGATGCTTGTTTAAGCAGCAACTGCTTTCCTGGAAATTAAATACCGCAACTGTCAGAAAAAGAACATTCAAGTTTAGAAAACAATAGCAGGGAAATCTTGAGTAAATATTGCTCTGTTCAACCCTTCCTTTTCTAACCCAACAAATCCTTGTTACACAAAGGTTGTTATTTATAAAATAGTTGTATTTACCCATTTTCATAGCTGGAAGTCGTGAAATGCAGTTTATTTCTGTTTCCTTTACTTGTTTGCTCTTTGCCTAATGGCAATTTCTTTTGCAAGTAAAGCAAACACAAAGTTCTGTTTGATGCACTTGAAGTCGGCTGAGATGTTAAGCCAGAAAACTGGGGGGTTACAATGGAAAATCAATTTTCTGTCCATGACAGCAGCCCCACTGCCACCGGTTAAGACTCATCCAAAGGAAACAGAGCGAGGTTCAGAGTCTGGGTTTAGAGAGCACAGCGAGTGGGTTTAAGAAGCCCTGTCAGGGACTCACATTGTCTAATTTGGCTTTACAAGAGTAACCTCAAGAGCGCATTCTTTCCACTGGCTGTTCCCTGTTCTCTGCAGTTTGTGCTGTGGAGCACATCACATCCTCAGCGAGTGCACATCAGCGTCATGCAGCTACTTTGGTGGAGCTGAACTTCTTTTACTAGATCTGTATATGCACTATTCCTTTAACTGAATCCCCAAAATTAAATGTGAAAATATATTTTCAAAGAGAAACTATTATATAAACGTCTTGCAACATCCGCAGATGAGGAATCCCATTTATGCCAGGTTCTACCTGCTGAAATGTGATTTGTGATATATAGACATAAACACTAGTGCTGGTGACAGACTGAGCATAGAGTGCAGCTGTACCCGGCAACCGGCACTCACTCTGTGCCCATGTTGTCTGGCTCTGCCAGAGGCTGATTAGCCAGTTTCCCCTCATTATTTATAAAAAGCAATATGCCATAAAAATGTCATTTTCACTGCCCAAATCATAAAATTTTCCATTAAAGCCTCCTGCTGTAAAGTCTGAGAGAACATGCCGCCCCAGGCTCTGACAGCTAAGCAGAAATAGGTATTGGTTTCCATTACTGTAATTCCTAAAGTTTGGAGTCACCGGTCTACGCAATATGAAAAGGTGTTTTGTTCCTAACCCCAGTTAGCTGGGATATAGAATCATAGTATGAGTCAGGGAATGGTTTGAGTTGGAAAGGACCTCAAAGCCCACCCAGTCCCACCCCTGCCATGGGTGGGGACGCCTCCCACTGGACCAGGGGCTCCAAGCCCCATCCAACTTGGCCTCCAGAGCTGGGGGAGCCACCACTTCTCTGGGCAACCTGAGCCAGGGCCTCCCCACCCTCCCAGGAAAACGTTTCTTCTTAAAATCTCATCTCAATCTCCCCTCTTCCAGTTTAAAACCATACTTCCTCATTCTCTCCCTGCCCTCCCTGATCAAGAGGCCCTCCCCAGCTTTCCTGGAGCCTGTTTCACCACTAGAAGCTGCTCTAAGGTCTCCCTGGAGCCTTCTCTTCTCCAGGCTGAACAACCCCAACTCTTGCTATGTTAAAAAAAGCAGGTATTGAATAATTGCTTTAAGTTACTTTGCGTTTGCTTTTGGTGCAAGTGGAGATGATCCAGAGAGAGAGCTATAAAATGGAGCAGGTCTTCTGTTTTCGTCGTGATTTTCCCTAACCTTTCACCAGGCGTCCTTCATGCTGTGCTCATGGTTTGGGGAGAACCTTCCTGGGTGATAAATCCCAGCATTAATATCCAAAATTCAGTGTTTGCTGTCAGGTAGGAGCTTTCAAAGCAACCAGTGAAAAGCATTGGCCTGGTGAGATTGAGGACAGGGTGGAGGGACTCTTGTAGAATCCTGTACTTCCATTGACTCGAGGAGTCTGGAGAAACATTTGTGGCAGAGATTCGACTCCTGGGATGAATGTTTTAGTCCATAGTGGCTGAAAAGGCAGCACATGTACTGCACCAAGTACTTTTGTGTGGTCAGAGATGTATTTGCATGCTGAAACTTCAAACTCCATGAAACTTGCCCAACTTGCGGTTATGCACAGTTACTCAACGAGGCTCACGGGGAATCTTCTTTATGTCTCTGGTGTCATTTGTGGCTTCCTCTCAAGGCTAAATCACTGTTTCACAGTTTCCATATGACACCAAAGAAGCCTGGCAGGATCAGCTAAGCTTCTGTTTTGGTCAGGAATCCAAAACCAAGCTGGGATCAAAAGCTTCTCATGGAAACATGAATGATTAAATTAATCTGTGATGTAATTTAACATGATTCTGTGGATTCATACCAGAAAGTGGGGGAATGTATCTAAACCCACGTGAGTTCAAATCAAATTCTTGGACAGCCACACTCCTCCCTATCTGCTTTCTGTGCCCTCTGGCCTCATGTCCACAGCCGTCCTGCTGATCTCCACGCCCAGTTCTGAGCAGCTCAAGGGTGAGAAGCAGAAGGCCGCCCGACCTAGAAACACTTCCCAAAGTCCTCAACATTGAAGCAAAATGTCCATGATAGGAGAAAGCCTTATATGAGATTTTAGGTATTCAGGTTAAAAAATGCCGGATTTCCTTCCTGCACATATCTTGCCACAAAGAAAATCCAACCTTAGCTTGTGAAAATAATTCCAAACTGTTGCACTCTGATGCTAACCTGTATTTTAATTTCTTCCAGGATGACCCATTGTTACTGAACCTGGACAGATGCGGAGCATTTGCTTCCTCAGCACTTTGCACCCCATCCACTCGCTTTGGGATTTCGACATCCAGTTTGTGATGTAGATGTTTGATGTGGAGTTACAAGGTTAGTTTTCTTGACTGAGTTTCAAGGATGCTGCCGGGAACTTTTATGTGATGATGTGCTTTTGGAGTCCCATCACTGGCAAAGCTGCCAAGATGCTTGGCCTCGTGAGAGGACTCTTTCTATTCAAGAATGTGACCACTAAGTCTACTTGCCTCTGTTCTGAACATAGACCTGTCTCCATGCCTGCTTTCTCCCACCCCCAACTTTACTTTTTCATTCCTGTGTGTGCAACGTATTTTCCATTCTCCTTCCGATTCTTCCTTTAAAATATGTTGGTTCATGAACACTTGGTTTTCTTTCTGTAGGCAACGGTTTGTTGGTTCTCTTTGCAATATCATTTTCCTCCCGTAAAACCTTGGATAACACTTGGAACTTCTGCGTTCTCTGGGTTTGTTGCCTATAAAATACACCTGGTACAAACAGATATTGCGAGTAGTGGTGTGGAAATAATTCAAATTTAGAAACCATGCTGAAAAATACCCCTGGGAAGAAGCCCAGTGCTATCGGTCACTCTGCAATAGTGAAGGGAGTTACAGCCTCAGTGGGAGAGAGGCACAAGTTTTAGTCATTTTCTTTCTGCTTCTGTCACATGTAAAAGAACATCTTCTAAGCACCTCTTCTCTTCTTCTCTTTTATTAGCAAAATGAGTAGCTTCTAGAAAGATTAGTGGAGGTTTACCATGCCCTTCACTCTCCCCTCTGTTGTTGTCTTTAATGAGAATTTGTGATGATGTTATTAAAGAAATCTGTTGTTTCTTTATTCTGTTTCCACTAATTAGTCCTACTCAAACACACTGAATTTTCTTAATACTTGCAGAGGTTTCCATAACATGCTGTATGAGTGACCTGAGCTATTGATAGAATATTCATATTTTGCCAGCTGGTGCAGAGTCGAAAGAAGCTGAATCTTAACTTGTTTTTTCATGTTACATCCAGAGCTTTGGAAGAGTGTTTTGGCAGTTTTCCCGTGGGCACAGCTCCTGTGCTCAGAGTTCTCTCCAAAGCATTAAGAATGGAAATAAGCAGCTAAGAATTTTCCAGTTTAGATCAGGCTCTGGGCACGATAAGAGAAGCAGAAGCATAACCACGAGTGGCAGCATAAGCTTTTAATGAAACTGCAACTGAAAGCAGAGCTTAATCCGTTGAAACTATCAGAAAAAAAACTGTCCCCAGAGCCGTGTCTTCTCCTGACTGAGCGACCTCAGCTCTCTCAGCCTGTTGAGGCTGATATATAGCATCCATTTTATGCTGGTTTTTTTCTGATAAATGCTGAAGAGGTGCTCCAGAATGCCCATTATTTGAAAAAGAGGGAGGAAAAAAATAATTACTGTGAATTTGTGGATAATACGATGTTACAGAAAATATGATCTGGAAAAATCTTGAATTGAGGATAAAGAAAAAATTGATTCCTGATGTCTCTTTGAGGATTACAGTCTGACCTTGATGGAAACTGGTGGGAAACTTTCCATCTCCTGTCATACAAGTTGGGTTGTGTCCTTAAGATGTCACCATAACAAAGTAGAGCTTCTCTTCCAAACAGTGTTTCTTTCCTGTTTCAGTAGTTTTTCAGGGTTTCCAAGAACACATGAACATTTCCAGGTAATATGTAAAAATCATAGAAAATTATGATTTCATAAAATAAGGCATTTATATTTCAAGAATGTCTCTGAAATGAGGTTCTCAGCCCTGGGAAATACTATTGCACTTTGACTACATTCTTGAAAACATTTAGCATCTGAGCCTAAATTTCATTTTTAAATGTAGTAAGAAATCTGTTTCATTAAAAATCTCAAGTCTTTGGCTTATTTTAAGAAAATACTCAAATCTATTCCCTTCGGAGCTTTCTTCCTTGGATGTAGAAAATGATCATTTGCCTTAAATAGTAACAGAAGTCCCTGCACTGCTGAGCACGCGTGGAATGGTTCTACACTACAGTTAAGCTTCACATTTTCATCTCGCGCCGAGCCACATCCTGTTTTCGGTTAACTGATCTCATATGGGGGGAAATTCACCAGAGGAAATCTCTCTAGTTTGGAAAGTACCAAAAATTTAGTTTCTTAGTGTAATTCAGCACCTTTTAAGCCAGAGGTGTGATACTTTCGAGAAGCCTGAAAGCAAAAGCAAAGGAGGGAGCTAAGAGCACAGGGAGGAGGCGCAGGCAGGTGCCCCTTCATCCCAAAAGAGAAACTGCCCTGTTGCTCCAGCACTGACCTTTCTGAAATCATTAACTCATGCTCCTTTCTATTCTGGAAGCTTCAAAAAGCCACATCCAGGAATAGTTTTAGAACTTGTTCTGAAACAAACTCGCATCCTGGTGGAATCTCCCTGTGCCAGATTCAGTTACCATGAATTCTAACAGCCCTAATCATAAAACAATGAAAGCCAATGTTCCAGGCTGTGAGCACCACCGAGGCTGTGGCACGTTCCCCACAGACTTATAACTGCACTTAATTCACAGCCCTGATGACTCTGCACTCAGAGCATCCACAAGCACATTTACAGCACAGAGAAGCAGAGAGAAGGAAGAGGAAATGAGGAGATATTGCATGATTCTGCATATATTCGTAGGGAAAATCTTCCCACTCGTACAGGGCGATGTTGATGTTTAAACTGGAAGCCTTAGAAATAACTTTAATAAAACTGACATTGTTTTCCTTTTCCACAATTTCAGAGCCAAACCTTATTAACGCCCCAGCTCTTAAAAAAAGGTTCTACACGCAGGAATGGCGGCTGCATGTGATCAGATAATCACACACCCACCTTGCTGGATGAGTCACGGGGCTGTGACAGCTTTACGGAACTGCACATGGCTCTTCTCATCTGGCGAGACGCGCCAGTTTAACAAAAGGAAGCAAGTGTTATTCCCTCTTTACAGAGGAAAGCGGAAGCATTTACTAGGCTAGTGGCTTATCCAGTGATGGGTGGCAGTAAATCCACGTGGATCCCCCACAACTGACCTTGTAGTTGGCTCCATCAGGCTCATGCTTCCTCCCCTCTCTAATGCCAATTGCCTTTGCAGCGTCTTTTTTAAACTGCAAAAGCCTTCAGACAAAAATCACTTCACTAGTTAAAAGCCTGTCTGATTCAAGGAAAAGTAAATAAAGGGGTTTCTGACAAGGTGAAGGATCAAATCCTTCTCTTGGAATCAGTCTTCCATCCCGATTCCTGTGGAACTACAGGATGGAATTGAAAAGAGCATTTGGTTCATAGGAGAATTTTTATTAGAACGGTTAAAGAAATTGGGGATGCAAGTGCAAGAAAATTTGCTGGCAAGAATGGGACTTTTATTATTAAAAATCCCGTGAAAGAAGGATGTCATTTGTCTGCAAGCCTTGTGATGAGCTAGGATACAGCTGTGAGCAGACACTGCTGGTGCAGAAACGAGAGACGCAGGCTCTGCTGCAGAGAGCTGAGCTTGAAATCACAGAGAACTGAGCCACCTTCTGCTTTAAAGAGACCGTATTCTGAGTATATTTTTAATGCTTCCTGTTATTTTAAATTTACCGCAAAGATAATTGAAATCTGCAGTCTGGAGTCCTTTATGCAAACATTTTTCATCCTGTTTTTTTGGTGATATTATGTGTTTCTTTAGCCTCTACTCTGCAAACGGTGCCAGGCTTGGTGCTTATAATATCCTCACGGTACCGTGTACTTAGGAAATAATTTTTTCCTGTGTGTACACAGACTCCTAGTGTATCAGCTCTATCAAGCATAAATATCTCTCCTACTCGTGGACCTGGCTGTCTCTAGGGGGTTTTTTTCCCCTCAGGTGTATTTGGGTTTTGCCCTTTTTGAAGTCTAGAAAAATGTTTTGTTTACTTTTCCTTTGTTTGATGTGCTTTTGTCCTTTTGAGACAAAAAGGCAGAAGTCTAATGGTAATTTTTTTCTAGGAAATCTTCAATGAGCACAGCACATGTGTAGCCAGGGAGCGCATGAAAAAGAATAATGTTGCATCATACAAGGAAGTGTAAGGGCTGAGTCACAAAGAGCTGTGGGAGCAGAGTTGATGAATATTCTTTGCTTCTTTATCAAAACATGAACGTAGCTGTTTATAACGGTGAGTAGGAAAAAAGTTATGGAATTTATTTCAGTGTAGCAGCCTTCCAGTAGGGAAAGGAACTCCAGGGAAGCTGGGGAGGGGCTCTTGATCTGGGAACGCAAGGATAGGGCAAGGGGGATGAGAGTTAAGCTGAAAGAGGAGAGATTTAGATGAGATTACTACAGGCAGCCGTTCCAGATATGGAACTATTATCTGTGCACACATAACAGGGGAAGGTGTGAGGCTCCAGGCAGACGCTCCCTGATGAATAACCACCTCCTTGCCGACTTCCATGCAGTCACAAGGCACAGGGACGCGAACGCCTGTAAATGCAGCAGAGGAACAAGCCAAGTGAAGCATCTAGAGAACCACCTCTGCTTTTTATGTTTAATTCTCAGCTCGGGCTCACCCCCAGTGGTATTCCCCACGCTTCTTTCACAAAGAGGAGATAACAGATTTGCATCTGTAACTTTCTCTCGTCTGACTGAATCCCACTAGATAAGGCTGCAGCATGGGATTTCGTAGTGAACTGGCTAAGGGCAAAACAGAACCTTTTTCTGACAGCGGAACTTTCCTTTTTAGAAATCTTTACTGCACTGCAGGCATCTTACAAGGATTTGCATACATTACTCAACATGCCCTGAGCTGTTAATATTATCTGTGCTGGAGGACCAGGCACACCAGGTTTCCCAGCAGGGTTCAGAGGGAATTGAGGGCTCCTGCTCCTGGGCTGGCGGATTTCCCAGCAGGGTTCAGAGGGAATTGAGATCTCCAGCTCCCAGGTCAGCAGGTTTCCCAGCAAGGTTCAGATGGACATTCAGGGCTCCCACTCCTGGACTGGTGGGTTTCCCAGCACAGTGTAGACGGAAATTGAGTTTGCCAGACACTGTGCCAGCGTGTTTCTCTGAGCAGACAGAGGTGTGGGAAGGGTATTTGCCCTGCAGCCGTGCTCCAGGTGTTACAGGGCCAGGTGTCCACTGCAGGTAGCCTCAATCGCAGCACTTTCTGAACAGATCCACCCCTGCAGCTGTCGCATTACTCCCAGGTAACAAGACAAGAGGGAACGGCCTCAAGTCACACCAGATGAGGGTTAGACTGGATACTGGGAAAAAAAATCTTTACTGACACAGTGGTGATGCCCAGAGCAGTGACAGTGTCTCCGACCCTGGAGGAGCTTAGAAAGCACGTGGCTGTGACACTTGGGGTTTCACAGGCACGGTGGGGTCGGGCTGATGGTTGAAATTGATGATTTTAGATATCTTTTCCAACCTTACTAATCCAATGACTGTATGAATGCACTCCCTCGGGCCTTCCCTTGGCTCGTTCCCAGCTCTGTTCCCATGGGCTGGCAGCTGGGCTGTTTTCCTGGGGGCTGGAATTGTCCTCCCTTGGTCCTGGAATTGGCTCATATCCTGCTATTTCCAGGGGCTGGAATTGTCCTTCTCTATCCCAGGACTGAGCTCATTCCCAGGGGCTGGAAGTACCCTCCTCTGTCCCAGGACTGGACTCATTTTCAGGGCTGAAATTACCCTCTATCCCGGGACTGGGCCTCATTCCCAGGGGCTGGAACTACCCTCCTCTATCCCAGGACTGAGCTCGTTCCCAGGGGCTGGCATTACCCTCCTCTCTCCCGGGATTATGTTTATCCCCAGGGGCTGGCATTACCCTGCCCGTGTCCGTGCTCGCTCCCAGGTTGGCTTTGCCTCCTCTACCCGGCTCCCGGGGCCGGGTTCGGCCTCGGCCGCTCCTCCCTGCGGGCTGAGCCGCTGCAGCTCCTGCTCGTGCGGCCTCGCCGGCAGCCACCGCGGCTCCGCGGCCCCTCCGGCCCCGGCCCGGGGGGCTCAGGTAACGGGGAGGGGAGGGGAGGAGAGCGGCTCCGCCTCCCCGGGGCCCAGGGAGAGCCCGGAGGGCGGCGATGAGGGGGCTGCCTCGGAGCATCCTGGCTGCTCCCGGAGGATGCTGGTTTCCCCGGAGACCCCCTGGTTGCCTCGGGCGTTCCCTGGGCCTCTAGGGATCCTGGCTGCCCCTCAAGTCCCCTGGTTGCCTCAGGGGTCCCCTGGGCCTCTAGGGATCCTGGCTGCCCCTCAAGTCCCCTGGTTGCCTCAGGGGTCCCCTGGTCGTCTAGGGATCCTGGCCGCCCCTCAAGTCCCCTGGTTGCCTCAGGGGTCCCCTGGTTGCCTCGGGGATCCCCATGTCTTCTAGGGATCCTGGCTACTTCTTAAGTCCCCTGGTTGCCTCAGGGGTCCCCTGGGCCTCTAGGGATCCTGGCTACTCCTCAAGTCCCCTGGTTGCCTCAGGGGTCCCCTAGTTGCCTCGGGGGGTCCCATCTGCCCCCAAAGTATCCTGGTTGCCCCGGAGGTCCCCTGCCTGCCTGGGCGTCCCAGCTGTGCCCCATGTTCTCTGGTTGCCTCGGGGGTCCCCTGGTTGCCTTGGGAGGGTCCTAGCTGCCCTTGAAGTATCCTGGTTGCCTCGTGGATACTCTGGTTCTCTGGGTGTCCTAGCTGTGCCAAAGGATGCTGACTGCCCTGAGGATCCCGACTCCCTCAGGG
Organism: Coccyzus lansbergi; assembly: GCA_033558105.1. Classification (NCBI taxonomy): domain Eukaryota; kingdom Metazoa; phylum Chordata; class Aves; order Cuculiformes; family Coccyzidae; genus Coccyzus; species Coccyzus lansbergi. The sequence goes on along the minus strand of JAUMJK010000501.1, from coordinate 622,859 downwards.
GTTGCAGAAGCCCCCAAGGGATCCTGGCTGCCCCCAGAGTATCCTGGTTGCCTTGGGGATCCCTTGGTTCTCTGGGATTCCTGGCTACCCCCAAAGTATCCTGGTTGCCCCAGGGGTCCCCTGGTTGCCTTGGGGGTCCCAGCTGTCCTGACTATCCCAGCTGCCCCCAAAGTCTTCTGGTTGCACCAAAGGGTTCTGGCTGCCCCAAGGTTTTTCCATGAGGGTGGGGAGGCCCTGGCCCAGGTTGCCCAGAGAAGCCATGGCTGCCCCATCCCTGGAGGTGTTCAAGGCCAGTCTGGATGGGTCTCGAAGCCCCTGATCCACTGGAAGGTGTCCCTATTCATGGCAAAGGGCTGGAACTGGGTGGGCTTTGAAGTCCCTTCCAACCCAAACCATCCCATGATTCTGTGAAAACCAGAACCAAACACATCTGATGCTTTGCGTGGCTCAGGGCATAGCTGGTTAGAGCACAAACGTAAAGCCTTTTGCGGGCTTGAGATTTCCTTTTTCATTTCAACACTAGTTTTATGACCTCGGGGAAGTCACTGTAAACATGTCAGCTGCTCAGTTCCTGCATCTCTGAAGTGTGAACATGGATGTTGGCTGCTGGGAATCGAAGGTGGTTGGGGATTTACTGTACAGGAAATAACTGTGATGTGGGGCGATGGCAGCGTCGCTCTGAGATGATGGTAATATTTACTTCACCTTTCTACAAGCTAAAAAACCCTAGAAAGAAAACCCCAACCCCTCATTTTAATACATTGTCCATTTTCATGTTGTGTTTGAGGGAAATTTTAAATCTATGCCGTAATTTCCTGCTTGAAACCTAGTCAAACCTCGCTGTGACATTTAGCCACGCATGTCAGCTACAGACTCAATTAAACAGATCACTAGGTTACCGCACAGGATTAGAGCTGCTCATGGACTTTGATGCCTCAAACATTCTCTCACGTCAGAGTGAGTGTGTCTCTGCTTGCTTGAGCACTAACTTTTTTGCCTTCATCTCTTCAGATGGCTGAGAGAACAGCCAGAGGCCCACAGGACGTCCTCAGCTCTTCTCCTGATGAAAATGAGTTTCCTTTTGGATATCCCAGTAACATTTGTGAAGATGCGCCGGATCAGAAGTACCTGTGCAGCAACTGCAACAACGTCCTGAAGAAGGCCCTGCAAACGCTCTGTGGGCATAGGTACTGCTCCGCCTGCTTCTCCTGGATCGTGCGGTAGGTCCTTGCTGAAGAAAGCCACACTACCAGGGCACATTCTGTGCCTACAAACACTCCCGAGAGCCGTATTGTGCCACTGTGCTCAGTAGACGAGTCTTTGGCTACCTGGCCCCCCTGGGCTACAGCCACTTTAGTGTTAGAAGAACTTACCTGGAGGCTACTCTCTATCTCCTTCTGGTTTCCAGTGTGAAAGTCTGCAGGGTGGGGAAGGCTGGGTTGCTGGGCTTGGCAGATGTTGGGTTTTCCGTGTGTAACTGTGCGGTGATGATGCTGATCTAACCTTGAAGAACTAGCACAAAGCTAACTGAACAGTTGCACGGCAAGTTACAGTTCTTTGGTAAGTGATGTTATGGGCTTTTAATAAATATTAGCAGTGTTTTCAGTAGCTCGGCTGGGTCACTGCATGTTAATTATTCCTTTTTTTTTTTTTTTTTTGCCAGAAACAATAAAAATGCTATTTGCCAGAAATGCAAAAAGGAAGATCCCAGCAGTGTAAGTGAGGAAAGCCTATTGGCAGAAGAAAGGGTAAGTTGTAGCTCATAGTTCATTAATTTATCATTTGCCATTTTCTGGGCTACTCTACAGTCATCACAGGGCTACAGTTCAGGAGGGAATAATATAAAATTCCATAGCAACTGATAGTTACACATTGTAACTTGTGCATTTGTCATTATGATTCACCACAGTTTTTGATTTCAAAGGGTATAATGGCAACCTGAGGACTTTCCATGTCTGTCAGGCTCTGAAACATACACTCCAAGTCATATCATGTTGTCATTCATCAGTATCAGTTAAAAAGCATCTGTGTCTGTCACGGAAATCGGTTGGAGGAGCGGGGCATCCTTTGAGCCTCTGCTCACACTCTGCCTACTGTCATTTGTGTGCTAGAGCAACCAGAGATCCTGGTTCAGCTGCAGAGGGACAGCCTTTACTGGAGAGAAAAAAACCACTGGATTTACCCTGGAAAGCTTTTGGTCAGCTTGATCCTTTTAAACTTACTGCTAGCTGGCCATGGGAGCTGTAAACCAGAGTCATCTCATAGCCAGAGCCGTAAGATACACACGGTGAGGGTCAGAGTGCTGAGGAGGAGCTCACCTGGCGTGTGGGACGTGGCAGGGGCCTCCGCTTATGTCACAGCTGGTCTGGGACAGGCAGGTCTGGGCTTAAGCAGCCGCCCGTGATAAACATCAGCAGCCCCTGCACCAGCATCTTCCTTTGAACCAGCTAAACCAAAAGAGGGAAGGTTTGTGACTGCAGTAGATCAAAGCAGAGAGAAAGACTTTCTCTTTCCTTCTGTTTGACCCAGAGCACTTCTATACCAGCGCGAGTGGTCTCATTTACTCTGTGAGGGTCCGGTGAGGGTCCCTGTGGAAGCTCTGTACACACTCAGGTTCCCGTGTAAGAAGGCAAAGGTTCAGGTGAATATTTCGAAGCAGTGACCTGTGCAGATAAGAGATGAGGATTTCCTGCCTTGCCTTTTAGTCAGGTAGTGTCCACAATGATTTAGCACCCACCAGTGTGACACACAAAGCACAGGGAATGCCCACAGCAGTCAGAATCCCATGCACTGCTGGGACTGCCCCTGGAGTTGAATATATTTTAAATGATCCATTTTATAATGCCAGGAAATTCCTTGAGTTTTTCTCTTATGACACAGGGGGGGAAAACCACCATGTACCCGATAACTTGCATTTCTTCTGGGTGGATTTGCTCATAAATCAGACTAGAAGGTTTAGAGGATGGGGCTGGTGTGCTCTAACTAATTGTACATGGATTGCTAGCTTATCGCAATCCGTGCGTGCAGATGGAGCCATAAATGGTTTTGTACAGCCTACACAATTATTTTTTAATTCTTTGTGGAATTGTTTGCAATCTGTGTGCAAAGTTCTGGACTTTGCTTGCGGATTGAGATTAGGAAATGATTCTTTGTCAGACTCTACGTATAGAAACGCGTCTCATTTTTACCATTTACAGAACTGGCCTTGCTCCTTTTGCGTGATCTAATGTGACAAGTGTAGAGTAGTACAAACATCTTTAAAAAAAACTATCAGGAATATGGATTCTCATAATTTATTTTCCTTATTTTTTTCTCTCATTGTGTAGAATTTCAGTGACGCTATTGCAACGTGGGCATCGCTTATAAATATTTCCCTCCCTTTATTTGTAGAGCTTCAAATCCCTTCAAATTCTTGCTTTGCTCTGTGTTGTTACACGGGAGATCTGGTATCCAACAGCCATTTCCTTGTCTCAGTGTGTTTATTTTGATTGTGCAAGATGTAATATTAAGTGTGTAGCGTTTCGTGGTTTACATAATAATAGTTGCGCAATTTTTCATGGTTAGCATAATAAAAACAAATCTCCATAGTACAAAAAACCCCTCACATATGGTTTACATTTCTCTGGTGCACAGTGCTATGCTAAATAGAAACAGCAGCGGCCTAAGAAATAGACTCTCACTGCAGGAACAGCCTTGAGTCCTCTCTGCAACACGTTTAGGAGGTGTTAATGACCCAAATAATGAGATGCATTCATTAAGAGTGGCACATGGCAGCGCCCTATAGTTAGGGTCCTGTCAGCACCTTCAATGCCTGTGACATATTTCAAGCTGCTGTGAAAAGAAACTTAAAATAATAGCTGTAGCTGGCTAGGCAGGGCTTCGGGAAATTTATATCGCTTCAAACAGGTTATTTTTGAACCATGAGAAAGAAATGATTTAATAATTACTACATTAAGATTAACATGCTGGGTTAGAGGGCCTTGGAATCATAGAACAACCAGGTTGGAAGAGATCCACCGGATCATGGAGTCCAACCATTCCTATCGAACACTAACCCATGTCCCTCAGCACCTCGTCCACCCGTCCCTTAAACCCCTCCCTGGGCAGCCTCTGCCAGTGCCCAATGACCCTTTCTGTCTTCTCTCAGTACAGTAAAGTTTGGAAAGTAAGAGATTTATCAAGATGTGACATTTTGACACAGTCGCCTTATTCTTCTGTCAAAAAATGTGTGCTGGAGTACTTCCTGACCGGTGTTTTTTTTCCCTTTACTGTGTTTACTTTCCAGGCTTTTGGAGATGCTGCCATTAATAAAGAGATTTCTGAACTCAAAGTACATTGTGTGACCCTTGGATGCAGTTGGTCTGGGATCATGAGAAATTTTGAAGTATGTTTAAAGGCAGTTTATTTTTAATGTGTTAACATGCACTCTTACTTGAGCTGGGACAGAAAGGCAAAGAAACTAGATTCTCAGCCAACACAAATTAACGCAACAGTGTTAGAATCATCGAAGGTGTCGTGATTTATACCATCAGGGTATCTGAAAATGTGCCGTGAACTTTAAGAGGGGCTTTGACCAAATCCAGAATATCTGGAGTGGTTGTGAAGTTAACGTTGCACAAATTTACTTCATCTGATCTTTCTCTTCCAATGGGTTTTCTTATTACTGAAATGTCAAGATGCTACAATCAGTTTTTCACAGCTCAGAGTACTTCAGTTTCCAGGACATCATTACAGGCAATATCCTTTGTATGGTTTTATAAGAGAAATGGATTCCTCCTGTGTAAATGAGAGCTGTTGAGTCACTGTTCTTTTCAGACTGATGTGAAATGCCCCTGGTGAAATATTTAAATGACGAGTCTTGTGAATCTGCAAATTAGGATAACGGAAAAATAGGGATAATTAGGATAGGTGGATTTTGGTCCCCTGGTATAGGAACACAAGGTCTCCCTGCATTTATACCTGCTGTGTATCTTGTGTGACTGTCTATCTGAGAAACGCCTGAGGTGCTGTTGCCTTTTCTTTGCTAATTTTGCACAATTTTTCTATTTGAGTGTATTTCTCCTTCGATAAAAACCTACCCGGTTTGCTTGGCTTTATGGTTTTGAGAACTAGAGCCCCTCTCAGCATGAATAGATGGCAGAGTTGATTTGAGAGTTGGGCGTGTGATTGAAATTGGCATCTCCGAGCCCGTTCTGTAGGGGACAGCCATCTCCCTTTAAAGACCAAATCACTTGTGACACGGTGCCTCCTGAAACTGCCCTGAAAGAAGTCAGAGTAAATAGTTTTTATTGAAATGCTGAGTTTTGAAGAGCCCGAAAGCAGACCTGTTGGATGCAGTTCTGAAAGAAGTAGTGCTGATTCTTCTCCTTGTTGAGATGAGAGGACGCAGATAGCGAAGAGGAGACATTTTCAAAGTTATTTTGAATAAAATACCCCAAACCAAAAAGCCACTCTGAAAAAACTGAGGCTTAAAGCTAGGGATCCTCTAAGACAAGGAAAAAAGCTGGGAGCAGGATGAAGTTATTTTCAAACAGAAGCACTAGAGAGAGAGACGGTTCAAGGGAGACCTCGAGTTTGAATCTGTCAAAAGTTGTTTGTGGTTTGTTGGGCTTTTTTTAAAGTTCAGAATTAACGAAAAAAAAAGTCCCAGTGAAGCTGATTAATTTTTCACCAGTAATCTTGGTAACATTGTGGAGTGGGACTTCTCCCAAGCTTAGCAGAACCGCAAAGCGAAGCTCTAGGCTGGCAGAACGCAGACTGCGTAGAGCTAAGTGAGTGTTTGCAGTTTACAGTTTGATTCATGACTTTTCTTCTTCCAGGAACATCAGAGCTTATGTGAATACGCTTTAATCCCTTGTCACACTGGCTGTGGACACATGGTGATGAGAAAGAAACTCGCGGATCATTTGGAAAATGGATGTGTTAATAACGTGACAACGTGTCAGAAGTGTCAGCGGAGTTTATCCAGTAGTGAGTACCAAGTAAGAGCGTTTCTCTGTTTCAAATCAGGACTTTGTGTTAATGACTTAAATAATCTCTGAACACATTTCTCATCCTGATTTCATGAATGCTCCAAGTGCAGTTGGAGAATATTTGATCTTCTCGAGTTTGGCAATCTTTCCATGCATGTGTTGGAGGGGAAAATGAGCTGTACTGGATAATCTGCTTGTGATATTACACCAGGGAAGGAAGCCTGTGCTCATCCAGAGCCTGGGCAGCCTTATTTTAGCTCCTGTTTCAAAGCCTCTGTCCCCATATGAGGTAGGTAAGAGGCAGAAGAACACAGACAGTGACCGGGAAGAGGCCTCGAAAGTGACTGGAGTTTGTTTAAAGCTGCCCACAAATTTGTAAGACAAGGTTTTGTCATATAGTCTGTTAGATACATCAAGAATAACTCTCCAAATTAACAGCAGTGTCCATACAGACCAGGAAGAGCATACTCTCAACCTGCCACAGAGTTCTCAGTGACTATTTAAACACATTTACTTTGCATTGACTATGTTTAAGTTGTGTTTCCCACTGTGGTCACAAGGATTTACAGAATTTATAACCTTTATACATAACCTTACACAGGGTAACACTAGCCTGTCCCCCACATCCGCTCAAAATCCTCTTTAAAACAACTTTTTTTTTCCCCCCAAGATTGTACTTGATCATCACACTTAAAGTTTATGTTACTAAACTTAATTGGACTCAGTTGGACTCGATGATCCAATGGGTCCCTTCCAACCTGGTTATTCTATGATTCTATAATTCTAAATATATCACATTCCTTCTTAAAAGTAATGTCTTCTCGGTCTAATCTCAAAATTACGATAGCAGAGTGACTGAGATGCAGCTTTAAGTGCCTTTGTACATGCATTTTCACTTAAATTAAAGGTGCTCTTTATTTTTACCCATTTTTGTAGACAGAGCATGTTACAAGTTCTGGGAGTGGTCCGAGGGCATGGAGTGAGCTCATAGAAACTTTTCTGTGTTGCTGAAGGAGGAAATGGTGTGATGGGGCAGATGATAGACAGTTGCCTGTTCTTATATAAAGAGATGCAGCTTCAGTCTCGCACTTCTCAGCCTCACAATCAAAGTACAACATTGGTTGGTTAGGACATTTTATGATTAAAAACTCCTGGAGCAAAGCAATAGCCGCATGAATGAGAGATGCCCCATGACTGCTAACACTGCAGCGTGTGTTTGGATTTGAAAGTTCTGAAAATATTCTTCTCCCAGCCCTAACCTGCAGGCTCTGTTAAAAAAGAAAAGGCTGGGCTGCACCAGAACTGTTGTTGCTGATGATTTAAAGAGAATAATTGCCAGCCGCGGAGTTCTCTCCTGGAATGGAAGCACAGTGATGTAAGACCTACATGGCAGGAGGGTTATGAAAAAATTGCAGCCTGAAGAAAGGAGGGCTGGAGAGCTTTGCATGTGGGAACCATCACAGATTTATGCCTTCCCTACTACTGAGCTGAGAGATTTACTCCACATGGGGGTAACAGCCCTTCTGGGGTAAGAATAAGGCGCTCTGGCTAAAACATGCTTCTTGGGACGCTTTTGCGTGTGCTCTTCATCTCTTACTAACTCTCACAGAGCGAGAAGAATATCTGGACCCCAGGCACTTTTTACCAGAGCTAAATCCAGTGTGTGTTTCAGAGAGACTGTAAATACCAGAAGGTGGCAACACTTAATCCATTTCAGCCTTCTGAGAGTGCAGTAGGCAGGCTGGAGGAGGAAACCTGAGCTGTGTGAGCGCTCCCTGAGCACCTTTCTCTTTTTCAGAGGTCTGTAATGCTGCAGATCCACCTCAGCAGGCTTCATTCCTGCAATGAAGAGCAGTTTTCCTCCCACTCATTCCGGTTAGCTATCAACTAATTAATTTTTTGGTTAGGAAACCTTGGCAACCAAGCAGAGGATTGGCCTTGAGATGTTGATTTTTCTCCGCCTGCCTTAGTATTTGTGAAATTGGAATTCAGCTGGTTACATGATCTGCTTTATGAAACTCACAGTTATGTGGCATATGAATTTTGTTTATTTGTGTGTATTCCCTGTGTCCACAACCTTCTGGGAGCAAATAATAAGTTTTGGGCATTGCTCTCTACATCTTACCCAATCAGTTATTAGTCTTGAGATTTTTATATTTCCATAGTTTAAAGAAACTTCTCACCAGCCCCTCAAGAAGTCAGCTATCTGAAGGAGTCAAATAGCAAGAAGAAGGAAAATAAAGGCCTGCTTTGTGCAATAGCTCAGATCTGGAGTATTAAAAAATGAGTAAGAGGGTGAGAAAAACCAATGTCTGTATTTCTGAGCATCGAAAGAGAAATCTCAGGAGTCTGCAGGGAAGACAAGGTTGCTGGAATGGTTTTATCAAAAAGTTTCTAGGCTGCTATAGGAAATGTCCTGTCATGTGAAGGTGTTTATATGAACAGTATGAATCGAAAGCTGACAGTTGCTGTGTTAAATACACATATTACAGTCGCGCAAACCAATGGCAGGAGGATTACTTTCCCCTTCTTGGAGCCAGAAATGGCAGGAAGTCTCCTGTTAGCGGTAATGCGTTTTGCATTAGCACTTCGTGATGGAAAATTTGGCTTCCAGCCTTCAAAATGTTAATAAGCAGGATGCAAGAAGGGTCTGCAAATTGAGCGAAGTCAATTCAAGATGAGTTTATATTTGGGTTTCCTGCATATCTGCTTTCTGTTCCACCTGCATGTCATTGCTTATGTGTGTGTACATTGTGTGTGCCTGCACATAGCTACGGTGTGAGCTGGGCAAGACTTGTGCGTCGCCAATCTTCTTTCCAATTTCCCAAAGCATCTGTGACTGGTTTCCAAAAGCTCTGTGTTCTGTGAGCGGAAGATCCCACTTAGTACTTTCACTTAACGGCTATTGCGTCTGGAGATCCGTCACTGAGAAGAGTAATCAGCTTAGAGGCTTAGCCTGAGAAACCTCTGAGGCTGCAGTTTGCTGTAGAGAGGACTGCGCCCGCTTTTAGCAGATGTGCTTTAGTCCCAAATTTCAGAGCGTTCTTTCCTCTGAACACAAGCCAGAGAACCCTGCAGCCCATTGTGCAGGAGGCTCGGGGCAGGCAGGATTTAGCACCATGCGTTATGGAACTCGTGGTGCTCCTGGGGAAGTAGTTACCTTGCTTTCCTTTACTCTTCCCTACATCTACACCTTCCAGGAAGAAACTCATTGTCAACAGAACTTCTTGTAGAAAAGATTCCCAAATCACCAGATTTCTCTTAAGTGTGAATGGCATTTCCAAACACAAACCTTGTTCCAAAGGCTCCTAAATAGAGATGCTCAATGATTTTAATAACGTAGTGAATTCTTCTCTTCTTGTTTTAATGACAGGAACATTCATGTGAAGGCAGTTTATGTAAGGAACAAACACACATGCAAACAGAAACATTGTTTGTGGAGAAGGTAAGTAAAAGATGACTGAATGACATGCACTTTATTTCAGCTTATAGAAGTATCACTTGTTCATTTAGATTAAATGAACATCTGAGAGCATCTTCAGACATGGCAGTTTATATAGGAGCCGTTTACATCTCAACATAGCTCTGCTGCTTCTTTCTCTTCCCTGCTCCCACAATTAACTTTATCAAATTATCTTCACAATTAATATTACAAAAATAGGGAATATTTTTTTCTCTTCAAATGTTGAGGATGCGAAAGAACATGCTGTATAACAGTATGGTTGAAAAGACAAGCTTTTGGTTGTAAAGGGGACTTGATTGGAACATCAATCAGGGCTTTCGGTCCGATAGATCCATCCATCCCCGGGATGTAGTGTACGACACAGCTTTTCTCTGCATTCTCTAAGAGCAGGAAGGGGTCGTGGCTGTGTTATCTCCCGTGGTGACCACTTTGCTTTTTGGCATCTTATTTATGAGAAGTTGTTCTCAGGGGATCACTGTGGTTTCTTAAACTGTGTTCTATCATGATAAGGTCTGTTAGATGGATGCTTAACTGCCAGGCTGCATTCAAGGAGCTTGCAATCAACCACAATCTTGATTCATTTACCCATGAATTTTCCAAGCTGGTTGGACACTGTAAGCTGTAATGCCTTGACTTGAATTAACCTGATTTATAGGCTGCTGGGATTGTGGCCTGGTTGCTTGCAGATTACTAAAATAATCCTTTTCAATTGGTATTTGATTATTTTCTTTGCCTTTTGTTTCCAGCAGAACCGATCTGCACCCTCAGCCAGCAAGGATGCATGTCGTTTCTCTGAGGTCGGCTGTTCCTTTCAGGTGAGTGAAATGTTAGGAAGGTCTCAGTAGGTGTAAATCTGGAGCAAGTCCAGAGAAGAGCGACGAGGCTGGTGAAGGGGCTGGAGAACAGAACCTATGAGGAGCGGCTGAGAGAGCTGGGGGTGTTTAGCCTGGAGAAGAGGAGGCTGAGAGGAGACCTCATTACTCTCTACAAATACCTGAAAGGAGGTTGTAGAGAAGAGGGAGCTGGGCTCTTCTCCCAAGGGACAGGGGACAGGACAAGAGGGAATGGCCTCAAGCTCCACCAGGGGAGATTTAGGCTAGAGATTAGGAGGAAGTTTTTCATGGAAAGGGTCATTGGGCATTGGAATAGGCTTCCCAGGGAGGGGGTTGATTCACCTTCCCTGGAGGTGTTTAAGGCACGGGTGGATGAGGTCTTGAGGGACTTGGTTTAGTGTTTGATAGGAATGGTTGGACTAGAAGATCCGATGGGTCCCTTCCAACCCGGTTGTTCTATGATTCTATGATTCTCAGTGCTGTCCCTTTGGTCTGACCAGCCTATGTCTTCAAGGCAGCAAGCCTTGACTCAAATAGATCTTTAAGAAAAGTGAGAACTTCTATCCACTTCCAGTAGGATGTTGGAACTGCCGTGGTTACCCAGTGAGTGTAAGGCACAGTTCAACCTGTGATGCTTTGATTTCCACACTGTGCATTCACTTGAGATAAAGATGATTTATCAGATATGCTGTTCTAAGCTGGTTTGCACGTTTAAGGGAATATTGCTTGGTTTGGCCCCAGGGCAGTTAAGGTGCAGGGAGTGTATTGACAGTGTCTTCTTCTTCCAGGGAAGCAAAGAGAAGATAAAGGAGCATGAGAGATCTTCAGTTGGGACCCACATGCTGCTTCTGCTGCAGCACATAAAGCAGCTGAAGGCGAGCCTGTGCGCTGCTGCCAAAGCTGCAGATGGCTTCATCCCCCTGGCAGAGCTGAATGTGAACAGTGCAGGAAAAAGCATCTCTGATCTACCGATCCCAGCAGGGCTGGAAAGCAATGGGCATCTAGAAGCAGACTGTTTTCCCGCGTCTTCTTTTTCTGAAGATGAACCTCTTCTGCAACAACTTGTGAGGGAGAAAGTGATTTCTGAGCTAGAAAATAAGCTGCACGTGTTTGAGAATATCGTGGCAGTGCTCAATAAAGAAGTGGAGACCACTAATTTGGAAATCATAGCCTTTCGGAGACAGAGTGAACTCAATCAAAATATAATACGAGGCCTCGAACTGAAGGTAAATAGTTATGATAAGCCTTTCTTGTTCTACAGATAATAAATATTTACACATATCAGAGAGATGGAGTATATAGATTAGGGCAGGGATGGGCACAGGCGTTTGATCTGTTAAGTTCTGGACACGTCTACAGGATCCTTTTGTTGTTTTGGATAGATTTGCAGATCACTAGTATTTGTTATCTAAATCCGGGTTTAGTTATCTAGATATTCCTTAGAGTTTTGCATGTTCAAAATTTGCCATGACCAGACTGTGAGCACGAGTTGTTTAATTGACAGATCCTCTTAAAGCAGCATTATTCCTGGAAGAGCAAACAACCAGCTGTTTTCCTTATGTGTCGATTTGTAGCTGTCACATAGAAAAGAATCGAAGGAGACTCTCCAGAACATGAGGTCTCCAGAACAATTCTGCTGGAGGCTGGAGAGGAGGGATTGATGAGAACCGGTTTGTTTTTTCTAGATTGCAGAGTTGCACCGGTGCCTGGCGCAGAAGGATGCCAGCCTGAGCAGTCTTCATAAGAGCCTTCTGTTCTCTGAGCAAGCTTCCTACGACGGGGTCTTTCTGTGGAAAATAACGGATGTTGGCAGGAAGCTGCAAGACTCTGTGACTGGAAGAACAGTCAGTTTGTATTCACCAGGTAAAGCGCAGGATGTATGTGTGTGTTACCAAACCTCAGTCCTTTAGAACCCCCCTTATTTCTCCAGAACAGCTCTCCTTTCTGCTCGAGTGGGCAGGAGGTCCTTTAAAATAGCTCCTCAAACTAAGATGTTGTTTATGCGAAGACGTCATGCTCTCCTGCGTGTAATTCAGGGCAGCTGTGATGTGCTTTTCCACAGAGTTGTCTTCTGTTCTGGGCTTTCATTTTGCGATTTGCTCTCCACCACATCTACTTGCAGTGACATCTGCTGGATCCGTCTCCTCTAACCCACACCTCAGTGCCTGTGGTACCAAGAGGCTTTCTGCAGCAGTTCCCTCCTGTGGGAGAAGTAATTAGGTTAGGTAAAATATGCTTGTGTGCCTAATAGAGGTAATTTTCTCCCGGGTGTGAGGCACTAAAGGGTTCCAGGCACTGGAGTCTCATTGCTTATAGTCTCCAGGGTGACCTGATCTGTCTGTTCTCATCTCTGTGATGGCAAAACACATCATGCACTATCTTTTCTCATAAGTCAGAATGCTCATTATGTCTTTTTTTTTTAAAAAGCTTTACTAATGAAGAGTTCTGGTTTTCAGCTTTCTACACAGCAAGATATGGCTACAAGGTCTGTCTGAGGGTTTATCTCAATGGAGATGGGACGGGAAAAGGAACCCACGTCTCCCTGTTCTTTGTTGTTATGAAAGGAGACTATGATGCTCTGCTCCCGTGGCCTTTCAGACACAAGGTAAGATGGAAAACCTTTTCGTATCCCATCCCTGCACAAACCCACTGCTTCCCCTGGTGAACACGAGGGGACTTTTTCTCCTAAGTTTAGTGGAAGTTGGAGCAATTTTCCATTTTCGTCTCTGACAGCTACTAGCCATGCTCCAATCTCGGATAATAATTTGACCATTAATGATTTACTGAGATTCCACACTGTGCTTTGTAGGATTTTCAAACACCAGCATCCTGGTGTTCGATGTGTCCCAACCTGCGTCCACCTTGGGTAAAGCCAGAGACACATTTTTTATTCCTGTTTTTTTCTATACATCAATAATACCACTTTAAGAGGAGAATTACGATTTGCTGCCTGAAGTGCAGGTGTCAGAAATCATAGAACAACCAGGTTGGAAGAGACCCATCGGATCATTGAGTCCAACCATTCCTATCAAACACTAAATGTGAGCTTAGAGTTCTGCTTACAGATGTGCCAGGGATGTCTTATGTGATCCCAGTCTTGTTTTAACTCTTGTTACAAGTGCAATCAGAACATGGTTGGATTCAATGACCTTCGAGTTCTTTTCTAACCTCAATGTTTTTATGATTCTGTGATTCTGATGATGGCAACAGTGGTTAGAAAAGCAGTGAAAGTGCGCACAAGGCTAGCACTTGCCTTCGTGTGGTAATAAATAGCTTTACTACCATTTAGCAGCCAAAAAAAGTAGAAATAAAAGCTCCCAATCCTCATGGTATTAAAAAACTATTACATACTCTTGCTGTTTCAAGCGAAAAAACAGTGAGTTAATAGAAGTGGTAACGAGATGGGGAGATTCTATACTGATATTTAGGTTGAGTTTTCACGTATTTGCATGCAGGCAGCTGAGCTGTACCTTTTGATTCCAAACCACAACAACTAAGTGAACGTAATGTCTGTAACCAAACGCGTGGTTTGTTTAAGCTCTTGGGAGGCAGAGGAGAAAAACCTTTGGACTGTGCAGTTCTCTACCAAGAAGTAACCACTTGCTTAATTTCATTAAATTTTATTTTGCGGGTGGCAAAGTTTTAAGTACTTCATCTGGGAACCGTCACAATCTCCCTTGTTCATGTTAACTGACCTTGCAGGTTGTGAAACGTTAGTTATATTTTGTTTTCATTGTTGATAGAGCATCTAGCTGCTTTTCATAGACTCACCAGGTTGGAAGAGACCCACCGGATCATCGAGTCCAAGCATGTTCACCCTTCTGTCTCCGGTAGTTTCTGCTTTGTTTTTCAGTTCAATAACTCCGCACTCTGTTTTATCAGGTTACCTTTATGTTGCTCGACCAAAACCACAGGGAACACATTATCGATGCCTTTCGCCCGGATTTGACTTCTGCTTCGTTTCAGAGGCCAGTGAATGAGATGAATGTTGCCAGTGGCTGCCCCATGTTCCTCCCCTTGTCCAAACTGCAGTCGCCCAAACACGCCTATGTGAAAGAAGACACGCTTTTCCTTAAATGTATTATAGAAACAAATTAGTTCATCTGGAAATAGGGGTGTCTGGTAAATCGCTTACTGAATTTCATTAGTTTACAAGAAAAAAGACCCATCACCGTGAGACTTTGTACTGGTTTTCATGTGCACAGAAATTCCGGAGAGCCTGAGCCTCACTGAATCCATTCAGATCAGCTAAGATCCACCTGCTGGAGTTTGCTGCTGCTGAGCATGCTGAGTGCTTTGCCCCCTACCCCACAAACTGTGCTGTTGTGCATGAGATCTGTGATTATTTCATCAACACAGCCTGTGCTCCGAGTTTAGATGGTTACAGTCACCCCCCTGCAGATGCTTTTGTGGAGGAGGCGCGGTTTTCCCTCACACTTGTCCTAGGTCATAGCATCATAGAATGTCCTGAGTTGGAAGGGACCCATGAGGTGACTGAGTCCAACTCCTGTCCCTGCACAGGACAACCCCAGCATTTATACCATGTTGCTGAGGGTGTTGTCCAAATCCTTCTGGAATATTGTCAGGCTTGGTGTGGCTGCTTCCCTGGGGAGCTGTTCCAGTGCTCCACACCCTCAGGGGGAAGAACATCATCTTAATGTCCAGCCTAACCCTCCCCTGGCACATCTTCCTGCCATTCTTCCGAGTGGTGTCATTGATCGCCCTAGAGAAGAGGTCAGTGCCTTCTCCTTCTCCCTTTGCGAAGAAGCTGCAGATCCTGATGAGATCTTCCCTCAGTCTCCTCCAGGCTGAACAGACCAAGTGACTTTAGGTGCTCCTCATGTGGCTTCCCCCTTCACTAACTTCTTGGCCTCCTGTGGACGTTCTGCAGTAGCTTTAGATCCCTTTTTATCCCGAAACTCCACCCAAGGGTGGTGGGGAGAGCAGCCTGAGCTCCCTTCCAGCACCCTGGAGCTGAAGGGTTTTGGGGTGCAAGGGCTGCAGCTGAGCTTTCCCCGTGCTCCAGCAGCACCGCGGTGTGTGCAGCTCCCCTTCTTGTGAGGCACAGAGTGAGTCCCTGTCTGACCGCCCCGAAGGGTTTTGGCTGTTCCCCCACCAGGGCCAAGGGCAGATTCCTTCCCTGAGGGCTGGGAATCCCTGAGGATTGGGTGTCGCTGTGCTCACTGATGGCCTTGAAAGCAGGGAGTTGTGACCAGCATTTATAGCTTCATTTCCTTATACCAGATGATTTATTTCTTGCTATTTATTTTAGGCCTCTATGTTCTGTTGCATCAGCAACCGGTGACCAATTGGAAAATTGGGGAAATTACCTCTTGCAGTTCCAGAGGAGTCCTTTGACTTTCTCATTTCAGATATGGAGCTCTAAGGGTTGTTAAAGCCCCAGGAAATCCAGAGCTGACGCTTCAGGCAGTGATGAGGACTGCTCTGTACCTTTGTTTTAATGTTCCATCACTTCCTGAGCCTTCAAGGCAAGTGACTTGTTAGAAAGTATTTGATTTTGGTTTTATTGCTTAACTCTTTTTTTTGTGTGTGCTATGATAAGTCTATTCACACGCTAAAATAGGAGGGATTTCTAGCCAGGGTTTTGTCTTTTAAAAACAGAAGTAGGGAATCAATAATAAAACTTGGAAATGTCTGGTTGTTTGCAAACTTCTTATCCCTAAACCCATCAGGGTTTGCGCTCACCATTCCCTGCTTAACATCTGTGTGGGGCTGAGCTGGGTTTGGTGCAGCAGCTTCCAAACTCCCGTTGACTTCCTTGAGCAGGACTCAGAGCAGTTCCGAGGGACACAAACCCCAGCCTGACCCTGCAAAGGCAGGTGGTGCATGTGTAAGGGAAGGGCCTTTCTTCATTTTCCCTCTGCAATAATTCCCGTGAAGGAAAAGAAGAAACTCTTTGCCCACCTTCTATTTTACAAACCATCCAAGTGGCAGCTGCACACACCCTGGGAAAAACCCCCAGCCCTGCTGCCATAGGAAGAGGGATTTCCACTCTCTCATTTCCATCTTGACAGCGTCCTTGAAAATAATTAGTTGTGATGAAGTATCGAATTTCAAAACAACCCTCCCCATAAACAAATCTCCACCAGATCTTGTTTGGGAAGGAACAGGCTATTCTTTGCAGTCTCTCTATCTCTCTCTGTTTTCTTCTCTCTTCCATTTTCAAAATGTTCTTTCAGGGACAAAAAGTTGTTTTTCCAGGAATGTGCCAGACCCTGTAACCACACTGGAGTAATAAGTCTAAAAATATGATGCTTCTCATGCCTGTGTAATTTGGACAACTGCTGTTATTTATTACAATCATTCCTATTTTCTTACCATTTTATTTATTTCATAAGTAAATCTCACTAACTTAAAAAGGTTTTTCGCGTTGTTTTCACTGTAAAATAGGGAATTGAGCTACTTGGAGCAGATGACTTATAGCTGTGATTTCTTAAAAAAAAAAATAGGATTTTCCTTGTGTGTGAGAGACAAAAAGAGAGGGTGGAGGAAAATGAGTAAAATGGTGTGTGGGTAAGAGCTGGGGAAAGGGAGAAAGTGTGTGGGAGAGAAGAGGTAAATGTGTGTGTGAGAGAGAAGATTTCTGTGTATGTGTCTGCAGCAAGGGAAGCGAAAACCTGTGCCTCTGTGTGTGTGCACGTTGAGAGATACACCCAGAATCACAGAATCATTTAGGTTGGAAAAGATCTTTAAGATCATCGAGTCCAACACAGCCAATTCCACCACTCCACCTCATCCCTAAGCACCTACGTGGCTTTGAGGTTGGACTAGAAGATCCTATGGGTGCCTTCCAACCTGATTGTTCTATGATTCTATGACTGCACCACTGGCAGCCTCTGCCAGGCCTGACAACCCTTTTGGCGAAGTAATATTTCCTAACATCCAATTTAACCCTCCCTTGGTGCAACTTGAGAGCATTTCTTGTCATTCTGTCACTTCTTACTTGGGAGAAAGGATGAGAGCGCTGAGGTCTCCCCTCAGCCTCCTCTTTGCCAGACTAAGAGAGTGAATGACCTGACGTCTCTGTGCTTTTCTCTAGTGTGATTCTACCAGGAACGATTACACTGATTTTCCTTCTTCCTTCCTTCCCTCCCTCCTCCCCTCCTTTCTTTCTGGAGGATGCCGTGCTCAGGCTCTGCAGCCCTGGACCTAACACATCTGTGTCAAAATGATGCAAGAGCTCCATGAAAATGAAACTCACGCAGCTGTGAGAACACTTAGAAGCTCTTCAGGTCTTATACAATTTCATAGAAGCACAGAAAAAAAAAGCTAAATTACAGAAAAAAAAAAAGTATTTGGCTTAAACTCCTACTAAATAATAAAAAGATGTGAAACTCCAATGCCTAAGTGCTGGCATAAGCCAGCTGAATGTCAGATTTAAGGATTCTGATTCTAATAACAGCCACACCTTTGTTCCGAGATGCCCTGTGCTGCAGCTCTTCTCTCTAAAAGAGCTCGAACAAGGGGTAACTCCCCCTGTGCCGCAGCACAAGAGGCACTGCCGGAGCATGACTGTGTCCATGTGGAATGCGTTGAGCCGCCGCGCTTTCCAAACACGGGGCTCCGTGCCGGGCTCTGCTGTTCCTGGAACAGGCTCCTGCCTCTCATCTCCAAGACCTTCAGCCGCAAACACGTCTCGATAAGGAAACAGATGACACCTCCCGGGAAAGGAGCTGAAATCGGAGCAGTAGCAAGACTTCGCTAATCCAGCAAATCATTTCTGTTGTGGAAATGAGCAGCCAGAAGGATTTTTTTTTTTTTTTTTCAGTCTGGATCAAATCAAACGATGCAGAAAAAGTCAAAAAGAGTTCTAGTGAGCTAAATCAGGACTGGATGTTCTGTCTTTAATAGCTAGGTTGGCACAGAGTATTAGTGCTTCTGTGGCTACCAGGGCCTCAAACCGTGGAGGACAAGGTCTGTAGGGAAACATATTTTTTTAATTGCCTGATACAGCTGAGATAAACAACAGACAAGGGTTTAATAAGCTCTTCTTCGGGACAGAAAACTCACAATCTTGCACACAGCTGCTTTGAACTTAGCTTGGTTGTGTTGGTCCATCAGGTGGTGTCAGAGAAGTAGTCGGGACCTGTGGAGCAGTGGGAAGCGCTGGCCGGGAGGGATGGCCAAGCTGCTTTGCTTGCAGCTGCTTTTCTCCGCACGGATGTGTCGCCTTTTACCAGCTGAATCTCCAGCTGGAAGCAGCACTTGTGAATTGTTTTGAACACCATACGAGAGCTGTGCCTTGTGTGGCTCGGCCGCAGGAGGCTCGGAGCGGCTGCAGCCAGCGCCAGTGGTTTCTGCAGATCCTATCTCCGCATCAGGCCTGGAGTTTAGAGGCAGCTTCATGTTTGGGTTTCCATTCAATATTCCTCGGCTTTGGTTTCCAAGACTACAAGCCAACGTCCAACCCCTCCTCCCACTCCTGTTTTCAAAGAAAGAAAAACACTGTGAAAAGAAGGTCCCCGATTGCTGGGCGCAGTTCAAAGCAGAAAGAGAAGCAGCGCTGGGAGCTGCTCGCCCCACGTGTGCCACGGGCTCTGCTCCGGCTGGAGCTCCCCTAGGGCTGAATCTCATGATTCTCCAGGTGCGAGAAGGAAAGTGCCTTCCCCACCTCTGCAAGTGCAGGACGTGGAGTGGTGACAAGTAGTAGTTGGAGTAGTCATCTACCTGGGGCTTCGTTCAAATCAAACGTCTTTATTTTACAAAGTTTTGTAGTGACAGAACAAGGGAGAATGGGTATAAACTGGAGAGGGGCAGATTTAGACTAGACATCAAGAAGAATTTCTTCATGATGAGGGTGGGGAAGCCCTGGTTGTCCAGAGAAGTGGTGGCTGCTCCATCCCTGGAGGTGTTCAAGGGCAGGTTGGATGGAGCTTGGAGCCCCTGATCCAGTGGGAGGTGTCCCTGCTCATAGCAGGAGTTGGGACTGGGTGATCTTTAAGGCCCCTTCCAAGCCAAACTACTCTATGATTCTAAGATTTTTAATTTGCATTCAGAACTTTTCTTCCAGTCAATGTGACTGCTCCCTTTCCATTGGTGGATGCTGGTTTTGGATGTCTGCTCCGTGCTGGAAGGTTTTCAGTAAGGCTATCCCTGCTTACACCTGTGGTGAACTTGATCCAGAGTTTGATTGACGTGTCACATAATCCCCCTTCCCGTGGCAAATGGCTAAAATGCTGCAAACACAACTCCTGGGGGCTGGCAGGAGGGTGTAAGCCCGTCCCTGCTTGCTGCTCCACCAGCACCACACGGGGATTGGGAGCAAACAACTTGCTTTCGGTCAAGCCCAGCACCACCAACTGCACTGAAGTGAGCAGCAGCGTTTGTCCAGGGGGAGAGTTATGGTGCAAGAGTTATTTTAATCCCACGGTGACTCACAGCTACAATGTCTTAACTCACTTGATTTGAAGATGCATCAGGTTCCCTGTGAAGGATGGTGGGTTTATGCCAGGGAACGAGAGGCTGTTTCTTTGTCAGCTGCCTAAAACTCTGCAAACGTGGGCCTAGGGGCTGGGTGCAAGCACAGCCTGGCATGGTTTGGCACAGCCTGGCACGGTTTGGCACAGCCTGGAATGGTTTGGCACAGCCTGGCATGGTGTGCTGGGCCCTCTCCTGCCACTCAGCACGTTGCATGAGGCTTTACTTTACACACCACAATGCGTGAAGCCAAGAGGAGAGCAGCCTCACTGCTCTCAGCCCTTGGGGAACCGCGTCCCCCATCAGGTTCTGGGGGTGGCGTCACCGACACAGCACCAGGGGCCGATGGCAGTGCAGGCAGCAATCCCTTGCCAGAGCTTTATGGGAAAGTTTGCTTTAAAAATATGATTTCTAAGATGATGGAATTACCCGCGGGGGAGCTAAAAGGCGTTCCAGCGCTGTGCCAGTCACTGCTGGTGCCCAGGGGAGCTGCCCTGAACCCCAGCGTGGGGGCAGCTGCCCCGCAGAGCCCCCCGTTTACAGGCAATAAAATTCCTATCGACTCCGCTCGCGCTTGGCCTGGACCCCACACCGGGAATCGGCTTCTCTGCCGCCCGAGCAGGCCTGCAAACATGTCTTTTTTGGCAGCGCTTTCCAACAAACATCAAATCCTTAAGTTTTCTTCTTGGCACCGGCCGCAGCATTTTTGCAGCGGTTGATTCTCTCCGAGGCGATTCGGAGAAAGGCTGCCCTGCTTCCAGGAATCCCGGCGAGCACAGGTTGTTCCCTTGCATGGGACGATGCCAGGCAGGGAGGGCACCCCCTGCACCCCATCCCGGGGAACGCTGTGACCTGGCTGCAGCCACCACTCAGGGGACAAGGGCAGGCAGGGTGTCCCCTGTGGGTGGCACAAGGTGATGGTGTCCTCTCCATGGGGCCCCAGATGTGGGTGCTGAGAGAGGGCTGGTGGGTGGGGGGGTGATGCTGTGGGGACAAGGACCTGGGGGGCTCTGGGGGAGGGATAGGGTGTGATGGGGCCTGGGTGGGAAGGGCAGCAGGTACCCATGGAGGGAGAGCAGGTACCCCATGGGGAGTGTTGGGGGGGCAGCAAGTATCCCACAGTGGGGTATTTGGGGAGGCAGGTACCCCATAGTGGGGTATTTGGGAGCAGCAGGTAACCCATAGTGGGGTCACCAGGAATTTATGGGGGGATTAGCAGGTACCCCATGGGAGGCAGGAGGTATCCATGGCGGGGGGGGTGGGGGGGTGGGTTGGGTGTAGCAGGTATCCATGGGGGGCAACTGGTATCCCATAGGGAGGTATTTGGGGGGTACCAGGTGCCCATGAGGGGTGTTGGGGGGCACCAGGCACCCACGGGGGGCAATGGGTGGGGGGGTGGGACAGCAGGTGCCCATGGTGGGTGCAGGTACCTAGGAGGGGGCAGCTTGGGGGGCACTAGGTGTCCATGGAGGCAGCAGGTACCCCATGAGGGAGCAGCGGGGGGGGGGGGGGGGGGGGCAGTGGGTGCACATAGGGAGCACTGAGGGGACAGCAGGTACCCCTGAGGGGGCAGTGGGTGCACCCAGGGAGCACTGAGGAGGGGGGCAAGTACCCCTGAGGGGGCAGTAGGTGCACACAGGGAGCAGTGAGGGGACAGCAGGTACCCCTGAGGGGGCAGTGGGTGCACAAAGGGAGCAGTGGACAGCAAGTCCCCCTGAGGGGGCAGTGGGTGCAGACAGGGAGCAGTGAGGGGACAGCAGGTACCCCTGAGTGGGCAGTGGGTGTCCTGAGGGGGCAGAGAGTGCACACAAGGAGCACTGAGGGGGCAGTGGGTGCACACAGGGAGCACTGAGGGGACAGTAGGTCCCCCTGTGTGGGCAGCGGGTGCACCCAGGGAGCACTGTGGGCGGCGGGTGTCCCCCGAGGGGCCGTGTGGCCCTGTGGCCCCGCCCGGTGCGTCATGTCGGGGGCGGCGCGGGGGGAAGCGCGGGAAGATGGCGAAGGCGCCGCCCGCCGCCCGCTGAGCGCCGCCCGGGGAGCGGAGCCGGGAGCCCACCCGGGAGCTTGAGCCGGTAACGGACCCCGGACAGGCTGTCCCTCTGCGTGTGTGTCCGGCTGTGCCCACCCCCCCCCCCCCCCACCCCCATGTCTCCCCCATCTCTCCCCTGTCTGTCCCCCCCCTCCCGTGTCCCCCTTATGTCTGTCATACCCCCCACGTGCGTCCTCCCTGTGTCCCCCATGTGTGTGTCATGTCCCCCTCGTGTGTGTGTCATGTATCCCCCATCTGTGTCCTGCGCCCCCATGTATGTCCCTGTCCCCCTCCCCGCGTGTCCCCCCGTGTCTTCCCTCTATGTGTGACCCCTCAGTCCCCATATGTGTTCCCCCTGTGTCCCCCCTGTGTGTCCTGTGCCCTCCCACCCAGGCGTGTCCCCCCATATGTCTCATGTCCCCCTCTGTGTGTGTCCCTGTGTCCCCCATGTTAGTTCCCTGTGTCCCCCCTGTGTCCCCCATGTGTGTCCTGTGTCCTCCCACCCATGTGTGTCCCCCCATATGTGTCATGTCCCCCTCTGTGTGTCCCCCATCCATGTTCTGTGTGTCCCTGTCCCCCCCCGTGTGTGTCCCCCTGTGTCTTCCCTCTATGTGTGACCCATCTGTCCCCTCATGTCCCCCTGTGTGTCCCCCGTGTCCCGTCGTGTGTCCTCCCACCCATGTGTGTCCCCCCATGTCCCCTCGTGTCCTGTCCTCCCCATGTATGTCCCTGTCCCCTTATCCCCCCACCGTGTGTGTGTCCCTGTGTCTTCCCTCTGTGTGTCTCATCTGTCCCCCCCGTGTCCCCCAGATGTGTGTCATGCCCCCCCACGTGTCTCTGTGACTCTGTGTTCCCCATGTGTGTCCCCACGTGCCTGTTGCATATGTCCCTATGTGTCCTGTGTCCTCTCATGTGCATGTCCCCTCTAGTTTCCCATATGTGTGTGTGTGCCTCCCTCCTGTGTCCTGTCCCCCTCAATACGGGTGTCCCCCACCTCCTCAGGCATGTCTCCCTCCTTCATACATGTCCCCCCCACGTGTCCGTGTCCCATTCTCCGGTGTGTGTGTCCCATTCTCCTGTGTGTGTCCCCCATTCTCTTGTGTCCCCCATTCTCCTGTGTCCCC